>CM032876.1:47419779-47852279 GCA_019176425.1 Megalops atlanticus
AAGTGTTCATTTTGAAAAGAACTTATCAAAAGTTTTACACAATACTTTAAATCATTGCCATTACATTACATTATTGGCATTTAGCAGACGCTCTTATCCAGAACGACTTTTATCGGTTGCAGTTTTTAAGTAATCCATTTATACGGCTGGATATTGTGGGTTAAGTACCTTACCCAAGGGTACAGCAGCAGTGCCCCAGTGGGGAATCGGACAGCAACCTTTCGATTACAAGTCCTGCTCCTTACCACTAAGCCACACTGCCGCCATCATCAGTGCCACTAGCCACTACATTCCTACATGTAACATGCATGTCAAAATGCACAAACCACACGATCTTTACTATTTATATTACAATGTTACATATTTTGCCTTGTATTGATGTACAAACACGTCAAAGTTATATCAGAGCAACTAGCCATAACTTACAAAAGTACAGATCGTGATCAACGGTAGTGCCTATATTACATTCTGAACACCTTGCTGCCAAAGCCACCTAGCGTATTCTGGCTTGCATCAATTAATTATTTTCCGAGATGAGAGTATTCTGTCTTAATACTCACGTCTCTTCTCTCTCGCAGGGAAAGGTCTAAGTCGTGCACGCGGAATGGCCATCGTGTGTAACAACTACACTGTTGGTGACTAGACAGGCAACGTCCATTAAAAATAATATGGACCATGTATTCTTCTCTTGTGAGCTCAATGTGTGTGTCAGTCTTCTGTCTTTGCCACTGTTCAGTATACTGTATGTGCTTTGACTTGCTTACTTAGCATGAATTTTGAAATCAAGTTTCACGGATTGGATTGGATTGACATGGATTCCTTAAACAAGCAATTTACTGGCAATGAAAATGAGAGAATATTCATTGTGAAAACTGACAGTCATTTTTTTATCAATTTAACATTATTAGTCAGTGATGTCAGTGGATGAGCTAGGTAATACGGTACAACAGCCATGTGTACAAGAAGCTTTTTAGATTGGGACTTGCTTGAGTTTCATACAAAGCATATGCTGATGTCACACTTGTATTTCAACAGCAGGTTTTGAATTCCGTTTGAGGATTGGTCCAATTTGCATCTACTTTAAAAATGGCTGGTCTGTGTGCCATGATATAAACTAGGCATATTCATCTTACAATGATGTGGTTATTAAGAAACGGAGGTTATGCTGCCTCATTATGAGCCCATCCTACAGAATACATAGATAAATAAATTCACTGTATTTCAAACATCACATCATTGACAGTTCAGTGAACTTAAAATCACAGCCTGAGTATCTTCATGGTGTGGAAGTGATAGCCTGGTCTGACACTGTCTGACACAGTTGCTCATTCAACTTGCATGGATACACTTATGTTCTACTGTGCTGGAAGTCACTCTGGATAAGGGCATTTGATACATGAATGTAATGTAACGTAATGTCACGGCTAATTGAGTTTGATACAGCAATGAATTTCCTCACTCTCATGTGATCTGCTGCACTGTTAAAGATGAATAGGTACATTGTATGTCAGATTTTCTCAGTGATGGAATGGTATGACAACTCCAGCACTATGAAAACAATGAATTGAATGAAGGCACAGGAAATCCATTCTCCTAGGGCCACATGGTTCTCCTGGGTTTTCTTTTCCTTCAGATAAGAATAGTTTAAATGAGGCATTTTCTAGACAGGAAATTGATTCACCTGGTGTTCATATACAGATTGAAAGGTTACACTTAAACCTCTAGGACTTTGGGCCCATGGAGGAATGGAGCTCCTCATCCTCCCTGGCAATTATTCTTGATTTTTATGAATATATGGGCCTCTCTTTTGCTTGCAGGAAGACACTCCTACTGGGGATGTCCTCTTCAGTTACTCTGTGCTCCTGGGCAGACAAGGAACAGCAAATGGTTGAATGAAGAAATTAATCAATTTTAGTGCTCAATGGCAGCACCCTTCTACATGATGGAGCACCAGAGATAGCAGTGAAAGAATAATGATGAGATGTGAGGGAAAAGCCTAAAGACTCCGCTCACATTTAAATGTGTTCAGTTTAATTTCATTATGCCAGGTTTCATTGATCACAGGGATTTACACCAAGTCTCCTATAACAAACAGTAAACTATAGTGGGCTGCAGTAAGGGACTGAAGACCAAAAATGCAAACATGGGATGTAATTGCTTTAAATTTGAGTTAGAAATGTTACATTACTTTATCATCACAGAATTGAGGCAACATTTTCAAAACATAATGAATAATCCAACAATCCAATACAATAAAAGAAAAAACCCACCTATTTTTTCATTTTCCGTGGGACAACTGAGCTGTAGACCACAGCATTGTCTGGGTTTGCCCGAGGCTGGTAAGAAGAAAAGGATGGGTCATTGTAAAACAGGACATGAAAGAAATGTAATTCACAAAGGAAAATTACAGAGATGTGAAGGAGCATCTTTACTGTGAGCTGTAGATTGAATAGGTAGATTGGTACTAGCAGGTGGCACAGCATGCACTATGAATAACTCCTATGGCTGTTTGGTCTGTGGGATCGCAGATGTGTATTTGAATCTTCTAGTCCTGAGTGTGGAGGAGGATAAAAGAATGACCTGAACAGGAGCAGGTCGAAAGGACTTGCACCACGCGTTGCGGTGAACGGAACACAAAGCTGCAGATGAGACAATAATATTCTCCTTGTCCAAGGTGCTGCAGTTCAAAGTCTTCCAACTGCTGTTACTTGCATGCTCGGTATGCAGTTTACATCGCATTCCATTACAATAAACCATCTTACCTGTGGGTTGCACAGAACGACTGAGCTGTAGATGATCTCATCTGCAGCGTCCTCAGAAGGCTGGGAATGTTACAGTCACAATGCGTTAATGTCAACGACGAATTACAAATGCTTAACCGCCACATTGAAAATTACATGCAATAAGGTAAACAATATCTGATAGTGCTGAGCGATTAAGTGGCATTTCTATATTTTTTCGCTTGTGAAATGAGAAATTTACCGAACTTAGATCACTTATTTGAACGGTGCTTTTTCGATTTTGTCGTCCGACGATTGTTGGTGTGTCTTTTAAGATCAGCCGAAATGTTTCTCTTGAATGCTACTGTCGACCTGATGTGTTATACGCAGTTCAGCTATTCGCACTTACTGTGTGAAAACGTAGCAGCGCGCTAGCCTTAACCTACCTGCTCTCACACACGTACATACGGGCAGGCGCAAAGCCAGAGAGGGAGGCGGTCCATTGTTGGTAAAGTCTTTAAAATGAAACTTACTGTAAGAGTAAACATATATTTTTATGATCATCCTCTTTCGCAGATTCACACTTTTATGCACACTTTTATAGACACAACTGTCTATAATCGTGTTTGAAACCGGGGTTATTTTCAAAAATCGAAACCGAAGGGAATTTTAAAAGTAATAATCCCTCAGCACTAATATCTCAAAAAATTTAAAAACATCGAAAGCATTTTCCTTTAACAGGAAAGATTATTTTGTGAAAAACAGACATGAACAAGACACATAGGTGGGAGTTCTCTGATTCCTGAGAGAAAACTGTGCTTACTGTTTGCCGTGGTTTCTTTCTGGTGTTCACCGTGCTGTATATGACTTCAGTCTCCTGGGTTGTCTAGGAGACAGATTCACAAAGCATGAGGGACAGCAGACACATAGGTATAATAAGACAGAAGCAAAGGTATAAGACAAAAACAAAGTATATACATCTAATATAGATTAATATTTATGTTTGTCTTTTTCATAATTTTACCGGATGAAATATTTCTCATGAATTTTAAATGATTGTAGAATTGATGCAGTCCGTCTACAGAATAGTGAGACTCTCTGTCAATACAATTTCACTGTTGACCATTGAGTTTATTGTTACTTGCAGATATTTTCACATTATTATACAACTTTTAATGAAGTGAAGTGTGGCTTCCAAAAAAGTTAGTTTTTGTGATTGACAATATTATGTTTGTAAACTATATAATGTTTGTAAACTATTTTCTATTTGATTGGTGTGAATTAAATTTTATTGACAATATATAATATATTGGGATTACATAGATTTTTATTTCATTTTCATGGTTTATACTGTACTGAACATGTACTGTACTGTACTGAACTGAACATGGCACGATGATGTTATGTTCATTTCAGAGCTTGAGTACTTGATTAAATAGTGAATATGATCTCACATTCTGTAATATTTAAACATTTGTAAGACTGAATGGATTTGAGATAGTAACCCTTCTGAAAGGTGCCACATTCTCCCCAATACAGAGCAGTGTACGTTTACATACTGTGAGGTCATTTTCCTCTGCTCCTCTTGTATCATCTTGGATTTCCCCTTTGAATAGAGAAATGATGGTAACGTGCACATATTAGTGGATCCAAGACCCATGATATCAGATTAGTGATGGTGTAGTGGAGCCAGGCTCATAACTGAAAGGTTGCTGGTTTGATTCCCCACTGGAGCCCTGATGTGGTACATTTGGGCAAGGTGCTTAACCCACAATTGCCCCAGTAAATATCCAGCTGTATAAATGGATAAAATTGTAACCTACTGTGTGTAAGTCACTGTGGTGTCTGAGCATCTGCTAAATGACAAGTATTTAGTCTGCTAGCAATCAGGGGAAAAAAAATCAAATGTTATTGAAAATTGATTTGGTTATGCCAGATTAATAGAAATCTCACTAATAGATCATTGCTCAATCCAAATCACTGTCAGTAAGGTCAGAAAGGTCATATTTTCCAATCACTTTTGCAAAATGTTGCACACAAATACTTACTGTGCTTGCTGCACACCTTCCAGGTAACCATGGCGATAGCCACCACCAGCAGCAACGTTCCAGAAGTGATCAAGATGTATTTTTGCTGCCAAAAACTAAACAACAGAGCAAATGATACTTTGAACTTAGTGAGCCACTATGCTTTCATTGGACTGCATTGGACTGCAAAGTCAAAACTGCTAGAGAAACAGATAATTATGAACCTGTGACATTGTGGTGGTCTGTTCTTTGTCATACTGCTTGTGAAGCAAACCTTTGCAGTCTTTTCTAAATAAAAGACTATTATCAAAGAGTAGAAAATATTCTGTTCCATTTTTATTAATTAGTGCATTCTGTCATTGAGCCAGGATGTGTGTACGTGTGCAGTGGTAGAGTGTCATTACACATTGGACATTTGTGGTTAAGACTATCAGGTCTCTGGCTCACAAAAGAGTTTAGCCCAGGGACCTTTTTAAAAAAATGTGCAAAGCTGTAGTTAATGTCTGCAGCCACTTGTTAGTTCAGCTAAACAGTCACTTGACATTTACAAAGGGGAGCAAATATGTAGCAAAAAAAAAAAAACAGCAAATACATGAACATTTTCAAAAGCTGGGCCCAAGTAGTTGTTTTGTTTTATTTTCACAGGTAAACATTTTGTGATTCTATTCCAGTTATTGATGTAGGATTTTTAACATTGACAATAAAAATATGTAAGCTCACAGACTGAATTTACCTTCTCTTCTCTTCTAAGCTGTGTTCTACAGTAGGACTCATTTGTGTGGCATTGTGTGCTGTGGCTGCTGGTAGAGATGTGTTGGCTGCCATGGCCGTTGTCTGCTGTGAGGCTGAAGATTCAGTCACTGTGAGGAGTCAGTGCAGAAAATACATGAATATTAAGGCCACAGTGTCTGCACACAGAGTCAAGAGCACTATTCAGGCTGAAATTAAAACCTAAATATTGACTGACCTACTCATTAAAAGTGCTATTTTATTTTCTCTTTTCTAAAACTATGAAAAGCTGTTGGAGTTAGTCCTGTATGATTGTCATTTTTTTGTAATTCTATTACTGTTTTTTATTTCTTAATTGACCATTTTTATTTAGTTGGCTTGAAATGATTGAAATTGAAGTTTTCAGTTGGAAAAGATGTAATTTAATAACATAATGATGGAATGCATTTTTAAAAGGGATTTTGAGATGTTGATTCCTTACTTGTGGTGACTGTAGTGGTTGGCAGAGTGACAGTGATATGAACAGGGATCTGTAGGTCTCCAGCAGCACACCAGTACCAGCCTGCATCCTGCATCTTCAGTCCACTCACTGTCACAGTGAAGACTTTACCTCTGCTGTTATCTGAGATCCTGACCTTCCCAGAATTCCCTGGTACACAGGAGCCCCCACTCCTGCACCACTTCTTCATGCTTCCATGGTTGCTATAGTGACACAGGACACTGACATTGCCCCCTTCCACACCGGTCACCTCCTGCTGATCCACCCAAAGCCCTGGAGTACCTGAACAAGAATAAAGACACAAAAAACAACACAATAAAATATTGCATACTTAAATATATAATTAAATGAGTAATGACATCAGAAATATCAAATATATCCCTATAATAATCATTATACCTCCCTTGTAGCATAAAACAAATTATTTTAACATAATTTGCATGGACACAAACTGGAAATGTGTGCAAAAAATCAGGGAGCGCTTTTAAGCTTGAATGTATTCTGGATGCACTGTCAAAATAGGCAAATAGTTGCTTTGATTATAATGTTGTTGCCTACTTTAAATGCACAGACCTGCAGTTTTCAGGTGTTGTGGAGAAGTAATTGCAATCCTGTCAGTAACTTAAAGCACACAGTCCTGCACTAAAGTGTACTGTACATATGGAATATACAGGAAAAAGTGAAAATGAAGTGAAAAAGACATTGGGAAGCAGATGTCATTGAGTGTAGTGACTGCTACACAAATCTTACCAGAGACTGTTAGGTACAGATATGCACCGTCATCTACAGTTCCAGCTCCGCCAATCTCTACAGCACACCAGTAATATCCAGAATCCCTGTCCTGCAGACTCTTCATGGACACAGTGAAGACCTGGTGGGTGGGGTCATCAGTGATTGATACTTTACCATTATTCTTTGGAGAGTCAGTGCGCACTACAAAAGAACAACTACACCAGTAACGTCCGTGACACCAGTATTTCACATTGTTTTTATATTTGAGATGATAGTGACACGGGATGCTGACAGATCTTCCTCTCTGTACAGTTACCCTGCTCACTGTGGACATGGTATCAGCATCTGCAGAGACAAAACATCAGTACATATGAGTTTACCATCGTATATGAGTACAATAAAAATATCAATGACCAAATGAGTCTACATTCATCCAGCTCACATTAAAGTTTTGGTGGTGATGGTGTTTGTGTCATCAGTGCATCGCTACCATTAGACTGTATTGAAGGGAACAATACAGTGAGTGACAGTCGAACAAACACAAACACAGCAGCACATTATAATAACTGTATTATAGCAGTGGAAAAGAACCTGGGTGGTCCTTTAAGAAAACATCAAAACTTCGGGGAAGTGCTTAATTGGCTTAACTGCTTTATGCGTGAACATTTATAAATAAGCTTTGAAACTGGTCTTTGTTCTTGTGCTTCCTTTGTTGAACTCATCAGTTGAACACCTCAAGGTGCCATTTAAATGCAGATTCATTAAAAAGAACAGCTTTTTAACACTATAATTAGATTGCATTTTACTTTCTGCCTCTTCTTTGCTGAAGTTACTACTCATAAAATCTGAAGACGTGCATTCAGCTGAAAATCTGAATGTGAATTTGTTGTCATGCAGCATCACATAAAACTAATCCTTAATCGTAATCTTCCTCTGATGTTCTATCTTTAGATAGATTGAAGCAGTTTCTCCTTATCTCTGTTCTTTTTATGGTTAAATTGTCTCAGCCCAGCCCGTGAGATGTAGAGTGTATTTTGAGTGTGAAGCTGTTCTTGTGGGGACTTTCACAAACATAAGATCAGGCCAGCATACTCACTTACAGACTCACTTTCACTGCAGAATACAGACCTTATGTAAGGCTGCACTCCACTCATTATAGATACCTTGAGGAACTACTAACCTTACAGTTATGCTTCTTCATGGCATTTCTTTTAAATGCATCCCACTACTCATGCAACAATGCATGTAGTACTTGTACATACTACATACTAGACATGGGTTAAAAGTAGTTTAAATAAAAAAACAGTATACACTGTTGAACACATTGTCATACAATCAAACTCTCTGACAGCTTCTACATGGATGTGCCTGGAGCATGATTCAAATGGGATGTGAATCAACAGCAGCAAATGTTTTGTTAAGCAACATCAATGATATTCATCTTTTATTCAGACA
Source organism: Megalops atlanticus (assembly GCA_019176425.1). Classification (NCBI taxonomy): domain Eukaryota; kingdom Metazoa; phylum Chordata; class Actinopteri; order Elopiformes; family Megalopidae; genus Megalops; species Megalops atlanticus. Next base: position 47,427,942 of record CM032876.1, read on the forward strand.
CACTTCAAACTTCAGTGACATTGATCCATTTAAATTTAAAGCAATCACCAATTTTCATCAGTAAACAGGCTTGATGAATGAGCCCTACCTGGCGGTCCAGTGAGGAAGAGGAGGATGAGGAAGAGTGGTAGAGAGGGAGTCATGTGTACATGCGTGTGTCAGAGACCTCTGCTCCTAGGAGAATGACTGTCACTTCCTGCTTCTCAGTGACACCGCCCTCTCTGTGTCCTCTTCCGCTCTGATCTCTGCTCTTTCTCATGGTGGCCAGTGCAGGGGATGGAGCACTGAATGTGGTAAAACACCAACGTACCGATGTGCAGAACAAAGATGCCACAGGAAGCTGCCCTTCTCCATGATAAGAGCTGTACACACCTGGAGAAAAAAGTGCCCTGGTTAGCAGACTGTCTATGTTTCCATAACTCAGTTCAGCGCAATTCAGTTCAGTTTGATTGACTGGCTTTACATAAATTGAGTTTTTAATAATGTGCTGAATGTTCAAATGCACATTAGAATGATGACTTTTCCTGAAATAGTTGTAGTGGAAGCAGGTGATTTGTGCTTTGCATAACTTTGTGGCATTTTTGTGTAGATTGGGTAATACTACTCAAGTTTTAAATAACAATACTTATTGAATATGTAATATTGATATTAGAATAATTGGGAATTAATGACACTCATTGCAATGTTTACTTCATGTATTAAAACATTTGGGAAGTAATTGATTCTCTCCAAATTTTACACTTTGGTGTAGTTTTGTAAACTGAAAACATTTTTTTGGAAAATACAGAGAGAAGTATAAATGAAGTGGTAAACATATCATGAGGCAGTTCTCAGCAGAGTGCAGCGCTATTACTGGCTTGTACGCCCTGATCATGTCCTGTATGTATCAGGGGCCTGATCCATTAAGTCCCTTAAAGGTTAGTAACAAGGTCTTGAACTTGATCTTTGCTGCAACCGGTATCCAGGGAGGGACTCAAAGACAAAAAAGTTTAAAAAGGTAACACCTGAAATGTCTGAAACTGTCGAGTGGAGGGCAACAACGCATCAAGGATGATATTAAAGAAATTGCAGGTACCTTTTCTGTCCAGCAGAGGGAGGCACAGACACAGGTGCAGAGGCGTGAGGAGGATGACTACTCGAACAATATTAGTGAAGTAATGCATCCATTCCCAAAGACTGGGTTGCGACCCACAGGTGTGTCGCAGGAGATTTTATTTGGGTCGCCAAATAAATTTGCAGAATTTCTTCCATGGCCCACCTATTACATTAACCGTTTTGCGCGTACGATCATGCGGGTGTGATTAGCCGTTTAGCGTGTATGCTAAAATCGGTGCGATTAGAACACGAGACTGGAAAAATTTTTAGCTAATCGTAGCTTTGAGGAAACAGCGATTTAACATTTAAAAATATAGCAAACGCGGCGGTGAAAACTATGAGAAGCTTAATAACGCTAGTGAAAACATAACGAACCATGTAATGTAACACGCGGGCAACATAGCATAAAATAAGTTATGTGCGAAAGGGGTAGCCAGGTAAATACATAATGTGCCTAATGAGATTTGACGTGGAATAGACCTGATGTGGTTAACGAATTGATTGTTGACTGTTCGAATTAATTGATTGACTGTTTGGTAACAATAGCTGCATTTAAACACAAGCCTACTTGTTCTGATAATAGGCATGAGCATTTCAAAAAACTTTCAACAAGAAGCATGTTTTTGATAGTACTGAATATTCGTATTGTCCTGATAATTGTACTTATAACATTGAATCTAGTATGAAAGGCTAGCGTACATTCTGTCTGTTTTACTGTTGAGAGGAAATAAAAACAATGAGAGCCTGTTAACTCCGCCTAAATGCATTTACTTGGTCTCATTTATAAAGTATTTAACATGTGTATATGTTTTCAATAACACGTGCATAAAACGAAGTTGTGATTTATCAAACGTATATCTCTTCCAAATGGCTGGTTTACCTATTCAAGATAATATAATATAAGGTGATGCGGAAATGGCAGTAAAAATGGTCAGGAACGTTCATTTATGCACAAATTTGCTCTTCTCACGATTTATAGAATAGATAAGGCCTATTGTGAATTGGGTCGCGATGGTTTGTCATTTTTAAAAAGTGGGTCCCCAGAAAAAAAGTTTGGGAAACACTGCACTAATGGGTTCATCTACACAAGTCCGCGATAAGGTTCATGACTTTAGGTAAACACAAATTTATGTTTCTGCTCTTGTATATTCAAGTCACGATGTCCGAGTTTTAAGCAGGTGACATAAATACTTTCCAGCAAGTAGAAATAAAGCAGCTTCAGGAAAATATGAGGACATATTTTACATATGTAGGGTATGTTTGGCTCTATGTGCTTCACATTAATGTTCTGTATTATTACTGCAGATATAATTGCTCTAATTGATTTACCACCTCATTATGAATAGTCTTGAAGGTACATGGTCCAAATCAGGACATCCAATGTGAGCATAGCCATGCAGACAGCACCAGAACCTCCTGTTACCAACTACAGAAGACAGAGGGAGCGTAGGAACCAAATATTCAAATATTTTCTCACACTCACACTTTCTGCTACACTGTTAAAGAGGAACAGGTACATTGCATGTCAGATTTTCTCAGTAATGGTATGACAACTTTATGAAAACATTGTTTTATTTTATTGTGGAACCTCTCAATTCAAAATCCATTGCATAAAATCAACAGCCTATTGTATTCAATGGAAACAGAATTGACAGTGATACCACCATACATTACATCATTTATATACTAAGCAGACATTCCAATCCAGGGTTATTTACATTTTACACATTTTCCATGTAAATTCATTTATATATTTAATCAACCGGCATTCAGTTGAGGACTCATTACTTCTAATACATAACATGCATCTATGAATATTAAACAAATGTAGGAAGATTGATAGCCAAATACATCCAAAAGGAAAGTACAAATGCAGACAATTGCTTATGCAGATAAAAACGTATGACACTGCTTTGAGAGTGGTGATCAGGTCTCCGTGATGTTATGACACAGCTCTGAATTAGACAGACACAGGATGATCCATTCCCTAAGGGCCACAGGGTCTTCAAGTTTCTGTTTTACTTCAGACAGGAAGAGTTTACATGAGGTCCTGTCTCGACAGGAAATTGATTCACCTGGTGTTCATATGCAGATTGAAAGGTAACACTAAAACCTCTCGGACTTTCGCTCCATGCATGGAGAAATGGAGCTCCTCATCTCTTATGCTGTAAGCTCATCCTCCTTGGCAATTATTCCTGATGTTTATGAATATATGAGCTTTTCTCATGTTTGCAGAATGACACTCCTGTTGCGGATGTCCTCTTCAGTCACTCTGGTGCACCCTACTGGGCAGACAAGGAAAACCAAATGGTTAAAGAATTGAAGAAATTCGTTTAGTGCTCAGTGGCAGCAACACAGAGCCTGCACCATATTCAGAGCACAATGAATGACCCAACAAGCCAATAAAGTAAAAGGAAAAACATACACACCTATTTGTTTACTTTCTGCGGGACAACTGAGCTATAGACTACATCATTGTCCGGGTTTGCCCTAGGCTGGTAAGAAGAAAAGGAGGGGTCAGTCTAAAACAGGGCACAAGTGGGACCTAACTCACAAAGGAACATTCCAGAGATGTGAAGGAGCATCTTTACTGCCAGCTGTAGATTGAATACAGTACATTGACAGTAACAGGTGGCACAGCATGCACTATGAATAATTCTTGTGGATGTTTGATCTGTGGGAACACAGATACGTTCAGGTAGCTTCCTGTCCTAAGTGTTGAGGAGGATAAAAGAATGACCTGAAAAGAAACAGAATGATGTTTTGTCAAAAGAACTTGCACCACGTGTGAGAGATTCCACAGTTGCAGTGAATGGACCAGCAAGCTGAAGATCAGGCAATAATATTCTCCTTGTCCAAGAAGCTGCAGTTTAAAGCTTCATTACTGACGTTACCTGCAGGCTAGGTATGTGCTCTACATTGCATTCCATTACAATAAATCATCTTACCTGTGGGTTGCACAGAACGATTGAGCTGTAGGTGACCTCATCTGCAGCGTCCTCAGAAGGCTGGGAAAGTTATAGTCACAATGCGTTAATGTCAACGACAAATTACCGATGCTTGACCTTATTGAACTACATGCAATACTGCATCCAATAGTGCTGAACGATTAATTGAAATTTCGGATATTTTTTCAATGTGCTTTCTCGATTTTTGTCGTTCAGTGATCGGTCTGTCTTTTAATATTAGCCGAAATGTTACTCTTGAATTGTACTGTCGACCTGATGTTCAGCTACTGGCACAGACTCTTGGAAAATATTTGTCAGGGATTTTCAAGGGTTGTAGAATTCCTGCAGTCCCCTTATAAAATGGCTGCCGCTCTGTAAATACATTTTTGCTGTTGACCATTGAGCTTTCTGTTGCATGCAGATAATTTAACAGTATTACACATATTTTATTGAAGTGCAGTGTGGCTTCGAAAAAAAAGTTTGACTCTGTGATTGACAATATCACGTTTGTAATCTATTTTTATCTGATTGGATTTAATCAAATCTTATTTCACCAATCTGCTCCCACAACTTACATATGCACCAGAGCAAAGACAGAGAGGGAAACGGTGCAGAGGCCAGCGTTAAAGTAAATTAGCAAACCTACAATTCTAAATGCATTGTTTTTGAAGTCTCACAGTTGTGGACATTATTTGGATAAGTGGATCAGGTATTGGTGAAAATGAACAAGCTAGTTAGCCATGGCAGATAACGTTGGCTAACCGTGTGATGATCTAAACAACTGAAAGTTAACCCTGTAAATGGGGCAGTGATCATAAATAGCAATGTGGACTAAGTGGTGATAACGTAGAAGGTTGCTTAATAAAAGTAGTCATAACTGTAATATGAAGATTACTATTCTTAACATGATTATTTAGTATCATCATTAGGATAGTAATTTAACTAATAAATAATAAATAATCATGAATCTTAAATTTATACATTTGTTCGTGTATAGCCAACCATCATTCTCCTTTTCTAAAGTGGATATATTAGGCTACTAAAGTAAGGTTATTGAATTGTTTTAAAATGCATGCATGAAAACACTGCTTTAAAATGAGACTTTACTGAAAGAGTAAACATTTCATTTTTTAAAATTATTTTTTCCTTCTTTTTCTATGCTGTATGTTGTGTACATTTAATTAAAATACAGCATTTTATTTCATTGAGTTGTGGCAAATTGCGTTTGAGAATCATTCAGGGGTTATTCTTTTGTGTTCTTATAATTCTACTTTAACAATCTATAATCATAATTGAAACCAGGATTAATTTCAAAAATTGAATTGAAATCGAAAGGAATTTTAAAAGTAATAATCCCTCAGCAGTAATATCTCAAAAAAATAAAAAACATCAAAAGATTTTCCTTTAATAGGAAAGATCATTTTGTGAAAAACAGACATGAACAAGACATATAGGTGAGAGTTCTCTCATTCCTGAGAGAAAACTGTACTTACTGTTTGCCGCGGTTTCTTTCTGGTGTTCACTGTACTGTACATGATTTCAATGTCCTGGGTTGTCTAGGAGACAGATTCACAAAGCATGAGGGACAGCAAACACATAGGTATAATAAGACATAAGCAAAGGTATAAGACAAAAACAAAGTATATGCATCTAATATAGGTTAATATTTATATGTTTATTTGTTTTTCATAATGTTCTAGGATGAAAATATTTGTCATGGATTTTAAATGATTGTACAATTCCTGAAGTCCATCTATATAATAGTGGCACTCTCTGTGAATACAATTTTACTGTTGACCATTGAGTTTTCTGTTATTTGCAGATAATTTCAAATTGTTACTTTTACTGAAGTGAAGTGTGGCTTCCAAAAAAGTTTGTTTTTGTCATTGACAACATTATGTTTGTAGTCAATTTTCTATTTAATTGCTGTGAATTAAATTTTATTGACAATATGTAATATATTGGGATTACATAGTTTTTATTTCATTTTCATGATTTATACTGTACTGTTTATACTGTGATGTTATGTTCAGGTCAGAATTTGAGTAAACAGTGAATATAATGTCTCATTCTATAATATTTAAGCACTTGTAAGACTGGATGGATTTGAGATGCTAACCCTTCTGATAGGTGTCACATTCTCACCAATACAGAGCAGTGTATACATTTACGTACTGTGAGGTCACATTCCTCTGCTCCTCTTGTATCAGTCTGGATCTCCCCTATAAATAGAAGAATGATGGTAACATGCGCATGTACTTAGTTAATATCCTGCTATATAAATGGATAAAATTCTAATTTCCGTATATATACATATATGCGTAGGTGTGATTATACAACATTTAGTTTGTTACCATCAGGGAAAAAACAACATCAAATGGTGTTGAAAGTTGACTTAGGCCAGGTAAATAAAAATCACTCCCCAGATCATTGGTTGATCCAAGTTATTACAGTCTGTAAGGACAACCGTATTTGCTGATCACATTTACAGTATCTGAATTATTCTTGAATATGAATGGAAATGATTTACATGAATACTCACTATGTTTGCTCCACACCTTCCAGGTAACCATGGCGACAGCCACCCCCAGCAGCAACATTCCAGAAGTGATCAGGAGGTATTCTGGCTGCCTGAAGCTAAACAACAGAGCAACTGATACTTTGAACTTTGTGAGCCACTATGCTTTCATTGGACTGCATTTCAGCAAGGCGAAAACTACTAGACATACAGTGAATTATGAACCTGTGACATTGTGGTGGTCTGTTCTTTGTCATGCTGCTTGTGGGGGAACGCTTGCACAGTCTTTTCCAGATAAAATATTTTTATCAAAAAGTAGAAAATAATCTTCTCTGCTATTATTAATTAGTGCATTCTGTCTTGTTACTGAGCCAGGATATGTATATGTGTGCACTGGTAGAGTGTCATTACACATCACACAGTTGTGGTTAAGAGCTATGAGGTCTCTGGCGCACCAGAGAAAGAAGCCAAGGGATCTTTTATAAAATGCACAAAACTGTAGCTAATGGTTGCAGCCACTTGTTAGTTCAGAAAAACAGTTACAAACAGAGGTCACAAGACATTTGCAAATGGACAAACATGCTCACGGATTGAATTTACCTTCTCTTCTCTTCTAAGCTGTGTTCTACAGTAGGACTCATTTGTGTGTCAGTATGCGCTGTGGCTGCTGGTAGAGATGTACTGACTGTCGTGGCCGCTGTCTGCCGTGAAGTTGAAGATTCAGTCGCTGTGAGGAGTCAGCGCAGAAAATACACAAATATTAAGGCTGCACTGCTAGCACAAAGTGTCAAGAGTTACATTTTGGCTGCAATGAAAATCTAAATATTGACTGACCTACTAATCAAAATGTCTTCAATACTATTTCATTTTATTTTTAAATTTTTAAAAAGCTAATGGTTTTAAGCCTGTATGGTTGACAGTTTTTTGTAATTCTATTATCATTTTTATATATTTTTTAATTAACCATTTTTGTTTAGTTGGCTTGAAATGATTGAAATTGAAGTTTTCAGTTGGAAAAGATGTAATTTAATAACATGATGATGGAATGCATTTTTAAAAGGGATTTTGAGATGTTAATTCCTTACTTGTGGTGACTGTAGTGGTTGGCTGAGTGACAGTGATGTGAACAGGGATCTGTAGGTCTCCAGCAGCACACCAGTACCAGCCTGTGTCCTTCATCTTCAGTCCACTCACTGTCACAGTGAAGACTTTACCTCTGCTGTCATCTGAGATCCTGACATTCCCAGAATTCCCTGGTACACAGGAGCCCCCACTCCTGCACCACTTCTTCATTCTTTTATGGTAGCTATAGCGAAACCGGACACTGACACTGCCCCCTTCCACACCGGTCACCTCCTGCTGATCCACCCAAAGCCCTGGAGTACCTGAACAAGAATGAAGACACAAAAAACAACACAATAAAATATTGCATATTTAAACATATAATTAAATGAGTAATTACATCAGAAATATCAAATATATCCCTATAATAATCATTATACCTCCCTTGTAGCATAAAACAAATTATTTTAACATAATTTGCATGGACACAAACTGGAAATGTGTGCAAAAAATCAGGGAGCGCTTTTAAGCTTGAATGTATTCTGGATGCACTGTCAAAATAGGCAAATAGTTGCTTTGATTATAATGTTGTTGCCTATTTTAAATGCACAGACCTGCAGTTTTCAGGTGTTGTGGAGAAGTAATTGCAATACTGTCAGTAACTTAAAGCACACAGTCCTGCAATAAAGAGTACTGTTCATATGGAATATACAGGAAAAAGTGAAAATGAAGTGGAAAAGACATTGGGAAGCAGATCTCATTGAATGTAGTGAATGCTGCAGACATCTTACCAGAGACTGTTAGGTACAGACGTGCACCGTCATCTACAGTTCCAGCTCCGCCAATCTCTACAGCACACCAGTAATATCCAGAATCCCTGTCCTGCAGGCTCTTCATGGACACAGTGAAGACCTGGTGTGCGGGGTCATCAGTGATTGACACTTTACTGTTATTCTTTGGAGAGTCAGTGCGCACTACAACAGAACAAGTGGGCCAGGAATATCCTCGACACCAGTATTTCACATCGTTTTTATATTTGAGATCATAGTGACATGGGATGGTGACAGATCTTCCTCTTTGTACAGTTACCTTGCTCACTGTGGACACATTGTCAGCACCTGTAGAGACAACATGCATGATGCCTTTAAATATCAGTCTACTGTCATATAGGAGTACTGCCCATATTACACACACATGCATGCATACATACATACATACATAAAACTGACACGAGGACAACAATGAACCGACCATGTCTCTAATCACACTAGTTATGCAAATGCAAACCTCACGGCACTGCTTCTTCATTGCATTGACTTAAAATGTGTCACACTTACTGTAGTGTACAACATTTCTCACACCGGCATTGCACTTTGCGCTGTTATTAGGCGGAGACTTCACACTAAATAAACAAGAATGCAAGGACTACATAGAACAGGGGACCTCGCTGCTTTGCGGTTTACGTGTTTGCCGTCTATGTGCAGGCCTTACTCTATGCTCCAGAGACATTATTTACGTTTATTTTACATGTATTTAGAGATGTAAATAAGTCAATAATAGAGATTAGCTCTACAGGGTCATTTTGTCATCAGAATCGTCCTTACCAAAGGCATAAATCACCTTCATACACGGAGATGCATTCCAAGACTTAAGAAAACTAACTGGAAAGTAGCGTGGTCAAGCTTGCTTTGGGATATTCGCTGGATTTTCGGTTTTCCCTCACCTATATCCCGAGGACGGCACTTCTTAAAAAGACAAAACCGGTATTATCTGTTTCAGGAGGAGATACAGAATCTACTGCAACATGACATAATGGCTGAAATTTTAGATATTTGTTTTCGCTGCACAGTGTAGTCTGAACACAGTAACTAAGTAGTCATCGCTTCAATTGCTGCGTTTCGTAAGGAACCGTCAAAAAAGTGCACGTACTGCACTGAAGGAAGAAAGGGGTCCAAGCATTTCTCAATGATAATTTGGTTATACTCTCCTTCAGCTGCTGGTTGTAGTAGAAAATGGCATGCTTGATTTCTTAAAAGTGAAAGGTAATTAAAAGTACCATTATAAAATACAGTATATTTAATTTTCAAAGCTCAATAAAAATCAAGTGAATTAAATCTTCTGTTGTTTGTAGCAGACTCCCAATGAGATGACTGACTTACTACAAGTGAAATGTGACGAGAAGTCCTGTTGTAGGGATACAGTACTAAATCAATTTTGGAGAAAAAAAAAAGTGCATTAACAATCAACAGAATGTCTTTTTCAAAGTGTGAAGGTTGTAGTAGATGCACATTAAGATGAATGACTTACTACAAGTGAAATGTTATGTAAAAGTTACTTTGTTGATTTTCAGAGAATATATTTCAAAAGCTGTTTAGACAAAATATTCACTAAAAATCAAGAAAATGACTTCTTAACACTTTGAAGGTTGTAGTGACTCCACAGTGTGATGTCTGACTTACTACAACTGAAATATTATACAAAAGTCATTTTGCTAGTTTTTAGTGAATGTTTTTCAAAAACATTTTTTGAAAAATATTCACTAAAAATGGAAAAAAAAAACCAAACTAATAACACTCTGACGGTTGTAGTAGTTCCACACTGGTATGAATGACTTACTACAAGTGAAATATTGCACAAAAGTCACTTTGTTGGTTTTTAGTGAATGTTTTTCAAAAAAAGGGGAAAATATTCACTAAAACAAAATGACTTTTGTGCAATATTTCACGTAGTAAGTAATTCTGTTCAGACTACACTGTGCAGCGAAAACAAATATCGAAAATTTCAGCCATTATGTCATGTTGCAGTAGATTCTGTATCTCCTCCTGAAACAGATAATACCGGTTTTGTCTTTTTAAGAAGTTCCGCCTTAAGGATATAACCGAATATCCAGTGAATATCCTAATATAAAACCAACTTTACCACGCTCTGGTAGGTAGGCCTACCTATGAAATTAGTTATTGTTCCCTAACAGATTAATTAAGGTGCATGCACACTTACATTCACTGGAGCTTGAAGTGTAATCTTCGCTGCTTTCAAACAGTTTATGCCACTAATGCTTGACTTAAATTTTTTTTCGATGTTCGCTGTGCGAAATCGAGCGAACACATGTCTTCATTTTACTTCTGATATGTACTTTCGTATCTATAAAACTTTTTCTACATTGCATATTTTGCCACAAGATGGTAACTCGTACTGAGGATGGATGGCTGTTTGGATGATACATTACTATTTGTGAAAAATGATGACGTGAGACATACAGTAGACTGGCTATTTAACAAGGTAAACTCAAAACTCGCTACAGTTTTTGATAATGTAAACAAACCATTTATTTAAATTGCAATTACTATTTATAATTGCATCCTGAAATTTATGTAAGTGTGTTGGAACAAATACCTAAATGTTAGTCATTATAAATGTTAATTTATCATGTCACATAGGAACCTTCATTCTCAGAGGCTTTTTAAGGTATAAGTCTGTTGCATTATTAAAGAAGTACACACATTACCTCCTTGCCATACTGCACTGCAACAATTGTATTTTGTATGTGGAACAAATGCCCCTTTTCGCACAAGTCTCTTACTGGTACAGTAGGGTATTTGCAGATTTCCCATTTGCAGGACCACATGGAGGTATGCCCTGTTAATGATAAATGTCTACTGTGCATGCTTACAATAGATGTGGATTTAAAAATACAGGGTAAGTAAAGTATTATAAAACAGTGTAAATTGTGAAAGACATTTTCACAAAACCAAACTCGCTGCTTTTGCATGAGTTTAATACTAAAGAGCTGTGAATTACCTGGGAGTCCAGTGAAGAGGAGAATGAGGAAGAGTGGCAGAGACGGAGCCATGTATGCACGTGTGTGTCGGAGACCCCTGCTCCTAGGAGAATGACTGTCACTTCCTGTAAAACACTAATGTACTGATCTGCAGAACAAAGATGCCACAGGAAACTGCCCCTCTCAAGAACAAGAGCTGTGCACATCTGTAGAAGAGTGCTCTGGTTAACAGACTGTCTGTGTGTCCTTAACTGAGTTCAACGCAATTCAATTCAATTTGATTGACTGGCTTTACATACACTGAGTTTTAATTAATGTTCAAATACACATTAGAATGATGACTTTTCCTTAAATACTTGTGTTAAATGTGATTTGTGCTTTGTGTAACTCTTTGTTGCATTTTTGAGTAGATTTGGGAATATCAGTCAAGTTTTCTTAAAAACTTACTGAATACATAATACTGATATTAAGATTTTTGGGATGTAATGTGACATTGCAATGTTTGAAAGTTATTTCATGTATTACATCGTTTAGGAAGTAACTGACTCTCTCCCACATTTTATCCTTGTGTGTTTTTCTGCACAATGAAAACATTTTTTAGAAAATACAGACAGAAGTAAAGACGAAGTGGTGAAGCCATTGAGAATCAGTTCTCACTGACTGCAGTGAATGCTGCAGACATCTTACCAGCAGTGACTGATAGGTACAGATGTCATCTAGAGTGGATCATCTGTGACTGACACTTTCTGTTGGAGAATTAGTGCATGCTACAATAGAACAACTACCCTATGTGTATCCCCAACTAGTACTTCATATTTTTTCATATCTGTGTTCGTAGAGACACGGGACAGTGATTGTGTCAGGGAGGTTACCTATGCTTATGATTTTTAACTAGCAGGGACTTTTTGTATAGACCTACATGCAAACATGTTTATTTAGCTGAAGGGGTTAGATGCAATATTGTAGTGCAAGTTAGTTTCGTGTAAGTTTAGAGTGGAACATCAAAGACAGTTTCCAGTACCCATTCTTTCATTAGTACAATGGTTTTAGTTGCCGCTTCTAGTGCCTGTGGGTGAGATGGGCTAGCAGGAGGTGAAGATTTTGATACGTGCAATGTGGTATGTGTGGCTAGACAGAACACTGCACACCTTATGCAAAACAAAGGTCAAAACAGAAAGGGGGCTGCAGCAAGCCCAGCAAAGAGTGTAATTTTCAAGAGATGCTTTGAGTAGTCTTTTGAGAATGATTTTGCAGCAGCATAAACATCATTGGTGGTGAGACCTAAGCTATAAATAGACTTATCACCAAGCAATAAAAAAACGTTTCTGGTTTCTAAGCACAAGACATTTAATGTGAACAGTTTATAATGATAATGAATAATGAATTCTTAAAATTGATGGACATTTGGTTGATAAAGGGAACTATAAGCCTATGTGATGACATCTCACAGGTTGCCATTTTATCTCCATGAAATGAAATCGCCCAACCCTACATAAAACTAGGACAGTTTTTTTGGTTTATTTATTTATGGACATATATGGGTGGGGTGTAGAGCGTGAGTGAGGAAAAGAGGAAGAGGCGTGAGATGAGGGCTGCGGTGACTGGAGGGAGTTTCGAATGTCTACAATCTTTTGGTTGAAGTGATCTGCAATGTCATCCGCAGAGAGATCAGAGCGGGGTGAAGGAGAGGGGGGAGTGAGGAGGGAAGATAGAAAACAGCCTACGTGGGTTAGGAAGTGTGCTTTGAAACTTGGATTCATAATAAGAAGCCTTAACAGAAGTCGCACTTGAAGAGAAGGCAGCGGGTAGTGCTTGAGAGTTCAGCAGACTGGCAGAGGAGCTGGATTTTCTCCACTTCCATTCCGCTGCACGAAGCTTGGCCCTGTTCTTGCAGAGTGAATCCATTAGCCAATGACAAGGTGGAGTGGGTCATGCAAGCCTGGAAGTAGGAGGACAGTGAGTTATGGGAATATGACAGAGAGGAGAGAAGGGTGGATGCAGCAGAATCTATAGAAAGGTTGGTGAAAGAATCACCTCATTTACCCTCATTATGAATAATCTTGAAGGTACCTGGTCTAAGTCAGGACATCCAATGTGAGCACAGCCATAGATAGTACCGGAACCTCGTGTTCCCAACTGAAACCTCCTAGACAGAAGACAGGGAATACAGGAGCCAAATATTCAAATATTTTGTTACACTTACACTTTCTGCTGCACTGTTGAAGAACAGGTACATTGCATGTGAGATTTTCTTAGTGAGGGTATGATAATGTCAGCTTTTTGAAAGCATCCAGTTTATTGTGGAAACTCGCAATTCAAAATCCATTACAAAGAATCCACAGCCTATTGTATTTGATGGACACAGAATTGACAGTAACATTACCATTCATTAGATCATTTATATGCTAAGCAGACATTCCAATTCAGGGTGTCACAACCACCTGGCTCAAAGTAGCTGTGACATTAAATGGGAGACCACACTACAGCTAAAGGTTCAATAATAAATATGTTTATTGTTAACATTAAAAGATATAAAGTCAGTAATGTATAAAAAGAAAAGTGCAGTGCAAAGCATGTCTAGGGGTGATCAAACAAAAGGTGTAGAAACGCAACGTGTGAGGGGCTGCTGGGAATGGGCTGGAGAACGGAGAGGCTCTCTCCAGCAGAGCAGCGAGACGAGAGGCAAGAAGAACCTGCAGCCATTAACCCAGGTCTTCTTATAGGGACACCCATTACTCCCAGCACCAATGGCACACTCTGCAGACGACAAGCAGCATAGAACAAAGGGGGGCGGGGCCCCAACAGGCATTAGCAAGGTTGTGCTACTGGGAATGACCAGCAGGGCCTTAACAACGGTTATTTACATTTTACACATTTTTTATGTAAATTCACTCATATACTTAATCAAGGAATCAAATACAAATACAGACAATTGCTTATGCAGATAAAAATATATGACACTGTTTTGAGTGGTAAGCAGTTCTCCTTGATGTTATGACACAGCTATGAATTACAGACACAGGAACATCCATTCTCCATGGGCCACAGGGTCTACTAGTTTTTGTTTTGCTTCAGATAGGAAGTTTAAAAATGAAGCCACTATCTAGAAAAGAAATTGATTCACTCGGTATTCATGTGCAGATTGAAACACTAAAACCTCTACGATTTTGGCCCCATGGAGAAATGGAGTTCCTCATATCTCCTGCTGTACCCTCATCCACCTTGCCAGTTACCTCTGATGTTTATGCATATGTGGGCCTCTTTTGCTTGCAGGAAGAAGCTGTGATTGGCGAAGTCCTCTTCTTTCACTCTGTGCTGCTGCCCCCTACTGTGCAGACAAGGAACATCAAATGATTTAAGAATTGAAGAAATTCATCTAGTGCTCAATGGCAGCACATTTCTACATGATGAAGCACCAGAGACAGCAGTGAAAGAGTAATGATGAGTTTTGAGTGAAAATGTGAGGGAAAAACCTGAAGACTGTGCTTCCAATTAAATGTGTTTAATTCAAGTTTCATTGATCACAGGAACTTATACCAAGTTCATACCAAACTGTGCTCAGCTGGTGCTAGGGACAGAAGACCAAAACTGCTTTAAACTTTGGAGTTGGGTTTGAGTCAGACCTTGAACTTGCAGCCGGTAGCAAATACAAGGCCGAACTGTGAGACTTATGTATGTGTATGTGAGAAATGTATGTGGAAAAAAAAAAAAAAAAAACCATCTTACAATGGAAACCACACACTCTACCATGACCACTGTCCTGTCTGCTGCCATTAAAATGGTACAGAGAGACTCCGTACAGAATGAAGCAGTGAAGTGAAGCTGAGAGAAGTTATTGCAGTTGTTTAACTGGCTTAATTACCAGTCACCTGCGGTAGATGAAGTGATTGTACCACTACCTCATGAAGATAAATATGCCCTGTAACAAATATATGAAGCCTACTATGAGTTTTATCCTATATATTTTAAGAGCACAATGAATGACCCAACAAACCAATGAAGTCAGTAAGAAAATGACGAAACTCAATTTCCTCGATAGAATAACTGAGCTGTAAACCACGTCATTGGCGGGAACTGCCCTAGGCTGGAAAGCAGAAATGATGGTCAGTGTGAAACAGAGCATGAACAGGACATCACTCACAAAAGAACATTATAGAAATTCCAGGGGCATTTTGGTTTTTGCTTTAAAACCTTTTAAACTGTGCCATCACAATAGTTTGTTCATAGCAGGTGGCACAACATGCACTATGAATAATGCCTGTGGCTGTTTGCTCTGTGGAAACAGGTGTTTGGGTATCTTCCTGTCCTGAGTGTGAAGGAGGAAAAAAAAGTGAGCTGAACAAGAATGATAGCATGATAGCTGCAAGAACAGCATGATACTTTGCAAAGACTTGCACCCTGTGTGATATGAAACTCCAAGCTAATTGTAGTCTGGTGTTGCCTAAATGCACGTTGTATGCATAACATTCCATTACAACCTCAGAGGACTGGGAAAATGAACACATTACTGTCAACAGCTAAATTTATCTGCTTTAATTGACCACACAGAAGATGTCACTGTAGATGGCTAACTGCTAATGCTTTAACACACTTTACTGAAAACGTCCAAGTATTAATACTTAATCTGACCACACCCTTTGACTCAGGTAGACTTACTTCATGCAGTGGTCTAGTCCTGGTAAACACTGTGCTGTAGGTCACTTCATCTTCAGAGTCTGCAGTCTACCAGGGGAGAGATGCAGTATTGGAAATGGTTTAATGTTTTAAAGCTTCTGAAACCATAAGAAGTTGTTTGGTGTGCTTTGAAAAGAACTTTCACAAGACATTTTAAAACAGCATGGGTGTGGGTATGGGGAAGATTCACAGTCAGCGAGAGAACTAAAGTACAGTCACAAGGCAATAAGCAGAGGTGTGATAAACTTTGTGGTCAACTGAGTGACTGCTAGAATATTGAATTCACTCTCAGCATGCTCCTACATGTAAGTGTGTGAAGTAACTGGGTGCAAATTAAAAAGCTCTTAATATTTTTAAACATTGATTACAAAATTTACATTCTGAAAAATATACACAACCAAAATGTACAGGTGAGAAATCTCGATCTGAAATTGAGAAAAATATGTATTTACTTTTTGCAGGGCTTCCTTTCTGGTGTCCACTGTGCTGTCCATGATGTCAGGGTCCCGGGTTGTCTAGGAAAGAGACACACAAAGCATTCAGGCAGCCAGTACAATCATGCAGACAGAGAAAATGCATATTCTGAGTTTAGCTTCCACAAGTTTCAGATACTGTCAGGCTTTCAGGTAGAAGGACCCAGGCGCAGACCGGGATGACAAACCAGGTGTTTAATGAGGGTTATCCAAAATCGTAGTAAAAAACAGTCCAAGTCGAAACCAGAAAATCCACAGGCAAAAAATCCAAAAATCACAAGGCAAGTACCAAAATCCAAAGAAACAGGCAGAAAGTAAAAAAACCAGAGCAAGCAAACAACAAACAGGCAGGAACAAAACAGACTGAAACACTGAGACGAACTGGCAAACACGACAGAGACAAGCAGGGTAAATATAGGGTAGGGCTGATGAGGTGATGGGAAGCAGGTGTGCAGGCAGGCAGGTGGAGATGATCAGGTGGGCGGAGACAGGGCGGAGAGCGGGGCAGGGCTGGAACACAAGGAAGAACAAAAGCACATGGACACAATGACAGATGGAGAGAACAAAAACACAACAGCTAGGGGGCTGGAGTACTGACAGATACTCCCTGAGCCAAATTGCACAAGTAAAATGAAACCCCATATCTAACACTAACATGCTGATAGATTTCCTTTTAAGATTTAATTTGCCATCCTATGAAAAATAACAGAAACCACAATGATTTTCCTGAGAGGAAACTACTTAGTGTTTAGACAGCTTTCTTTTCGGTTTTCACTGTACTGTACATGACCTCAGGTTCTCGGGTTGTTTAGAAGACAGATCTACAATGTATTCAGGCAGCAAACACAGTTAGACAGAGGGAAAACAATTAGTGCTGGATTTGTTAAAGATACTGACCCTCCTGAGATGCTCCTCAATCTATCCATCATAGAACAGTGTAAAATTCTACATACTGTGAGGTCTGCCCTCCTGTCTTCTGCTCCTCCTGTCTTCATCTCTGTAAGCAGAGGAGTGATGAAATGGACACAGGTGTGAATCCACATGCAAGTGTCTACTTTTAGTGCCAGTTTTTATGAATCCATTTAAATGTAATTTAAGAAAATGTGAAACATGGTCATGCTGTATGAATTAAAATCAAATATGATATGTAAAGCTTATATCAAGAGATCAATATAAAGTAACTAGATATATTTAAGTAGCTCATGATAACATTAAGTTTATTTATGTATAATAAAAAGGGAAACTATATCAATTCTGATTTCACCATGCAAGGTTATTAAAAATCAAAATACCAGATCAGTGGTTCATCCAAGTTGTTACTGTCAGTCAGGCCATATTGGCTGATCACATTGACAGTATCTGAATTATGACTGGATGCCCAATATGTTTTGCATGGATACTCACTCTGATTGCCCCACACCCTCCAGGTAACCAAGATGATAGCCACCACCACCAGCATTCCAAGAGCAATCAGCAAGTTTCCAGTGACTGAGATCCTAGACAACGTGAATAACCCTAGCAGGCTCCTTTGTTTTCATAACACTGCTTCATACTACTATACATTATAGGCATTTAGCAGATACTCTTACCCAGATCGACTTCCATAGGTTACAATTTTTACTCATTATCCATTTATACAGTTGGATATTTTACTGAGGCAATTCTGGGTTAAGTACCTTGCCCAAGGGTACAGCAGCAGTGCCCCAGCAGAGAACTGAACCAGCAGCCTTTTGGTTACAAGACTTGCTCCTTACCACGATGCTACACTGCCTCCTTAAATATAAAAACAGAAAGGATTCAATTACAGTTTCTGCCTTAGCTGCAAGCCCCTCATGGTCCTTCCTCTTGTGAAATCAACACTTTTACCAGATTTGCCAAGTAAAATATTTCTATTCATCAGTTCATTCCAACTGGATGTCTGTGGTTAAATTCGAGCATGTCTCAGATGTGAGAACCAAGAGAACTATGGAATGAGGAACTTTTTAAAATATGTATGAAAATGTCTGTAGATCCGTTTTGGTTGAATGTAACAATTAGGATCAGCTTGAAACATCTAAACGGAAGAAAGGCAAAACAGCATGTATGTGAGCATCTTCCCAAGCTGACCCAAGCAGCTTTTATGAGACAAATTTTGTAGCTCTCTTCCAGGTATTTATTCAGAATTTTGAAATATTAAAGAAATACTAAACATGATACATATTACATTTACATTACATTACATTTAGGTCATTTGGCAGACGCTTTTATCCAAAGCGACTTACAAGTGAGGAACAGCAAGCAAGCTACAGTAATGTAGAAGACCTTAGTGTAAAGCTTTAAGTGCAACCTAAAACAACTAAACTCGACTAAGTAAGTCAAGGAAAGTAGAAAACAAAGGTAAACAAGGTGAAAGGTGAAAACAAACAATTAGTTACAGGGGAAAAAAAGTGCGAGGCAAAAAGTGTGCAGAGATGGAATTATGTTGGAGTTGTAAGAAGTGTTCAGGAGAAGAGGTGCTCTCGGAAGAGCTGGGTCTTCAAGAGGTTCTTGAAGATAGAGAGGGACGCCCCTGCTCTTATGGCACAAGGTAGCTCATTCCACCAGCGGGGAACTACATGTGAGAATAGTCTGGACTGAGATTGCCTTGTGTGAAGGGATGGCAATGCTAGCCGACGTTCCTGGGAGGAACGTAACGGCCGAGAAGGAGCGTAAGCCTGTATGATTGAGCTCAGATATGTTGGAGCAGACCCAGCGGTCACTGTGTAGGCAAGCATGAGAGACTTGAATTTGATATGGGCAGGTAGCCAGTGGAGCTCAATGAGCAATGGGGTGACATGGGCCCTTTTGGGCTGAACGAAAACCAGACGTGCCGCCGCGTTCTGAACCATTTGTGGTGGTTTCACTGCACACGCTGGGAGGCCAGCTAGGAGGGCATTGCAATAGTCGAGGCAGGAGATAACCAAGGCCTGTACCAGAAGCTGGGTAGCATATTGAGTCAGGTAGGGACGGATTTTGCGGATATTGTAAAGTGCAAAGCGGCACGACCGAGAGACTGAGGCAACATGGTCAGAGAAGGATAGTTGGTCATCAATCATGACGCCCAGGTTTCTTGCAACCTTAGAAGGTTTGAGAGTATTTGAGGCAAGTTTTAAATTGATGCTGTGATGTATGGATGGCTTGGCTGGGATGACCAAGAGTTCAGTCTCAGAGAGGTTTAGCTGAAGGTGGCGAGCCTTCATCCATAGGGATATGTCTGCAAGACAATCCATGATCCGCGTCAAGATTGTGGGGTCATCAGGTGGGAACGACAGATATAGCTGGGTATCATCTGCGTAGCAAACTTCTGATGTAATTTTAAAAATGTGAAATGAAGGTGAGTATTTACCTCTTTTCTACAGTAGGACTCGTTTGTGTGACAGTGATGGTTGTGGCTGCTGATGTAGATGTACTGACAGTCATGGCCGCTGTCTGCCATGAGGTTGAAGATTCAGTTGCTGTGAGCAGTCAGTGCACAAAATAATTGATGTTAAAGCCGTATCCATTGCAAAAAAATCAAGTAAACATTTTGGCTGACATAAAAATCAAAATATTGACATTGACAATGTATTCATTCATTTTTGTAATTCTATTACAATTTTGGATATTACATCTGCTGTGCCTGCACACAAAGTAACATTTTGGTTGAAATTTAAATATTGACTGACATACTAATAAAAATGCCTTCAGTCCTCTTTAGTTTTCAGTTTTTTCTAAATTGTAAAAAGCTGATGGGTTTAGCCCCGTATGCAATAATAATAATAATAATAATAATAATAATGTAACAGGGTTTTGAGTTGTTAATATCTTACTTGTTGTAACTGCAGTGGTTGGCTGAGTGACAGTGATGTGAACAGGGATCTGTAGGTCTCCAGCAGCACACCAGTACCAGCCTGCATCCTGCATCTTCAGTCCACTCACTGTCACAGTGAAGACTTTACCTCTGATGTCATCTGAGATCCTGACCTTCCCAGAATTCCCTGCTACGCAGGAGCCCCCACTCTTGCACCATTTCTTTGTGTCACCATGGTTGCTATAGCAACACTGGACACTGACCCCCTTGCACACCGGTCACCTCCTGCTGATCCACCCAAAGCCCCGGAGTACCTGAACAAACAGATTCAGGAGAACAATGTCATTTTTGATGTACTGTCAAAATGAGTATATGGTTCATCTGATTATATTGTTTTATATTTTTAAATGCAAAGACTTGCACTCTTTCAGGTGTTGTGGAAAATTAGCACATAGCCCTGCATTACAGTGTACTGTATGTATACAAAATACAGGGAGAAGTAAAGAGGATGTGATAAAGACATTGGCATGAAGGTCTCTGAGTGCAGTGAAGGTTTAGAAGTCTTACCAGCAGTGACTGATAGGTACAGACATGCTCTGTCATCTACAGTTTCAGTTCCATCAATCTCTACAGCACACCAGTAATATCCAGAATCCCCCCCCTGCAGACTCTTCATGGACACAATGAAGACCTGGTGTGCGGGGTCATCAGTGATTGACACTTCACTTTTATTCTGTGGAGAATCAGTGCGTACTACAACAGAACAACTAATCCAGTAATGTCCTTGACACCAGTATTTCACATTGTTTTTAGCACCTGCAGAGACAACATGTAAGAGACCAGTATGTATCCGTTTACTATCATATACAAACACAATAAACAATATCAATAACCAAATGAATCTACATTCATCGAGCTCACATTAAAATCTCGATAGAAATGAGGATGCATGGTGTTTGTGTCATTAGTGCATCGTTAGCATTAGACTGTAAGGAAGGGAACATCGTTATCAGGAGCACCCTTAATCAGGGTGACAGTTGAACAAAGTAGTCTGACTTGATTAGCCAGACTACTTTGTTCTTAAAAATTCATAAATAAGCTTTGGAACCGGTCTGTCCAAATAATCAGTTGAACACTCTGAGGTTCCATTTAAATGCAGATTTGTTACAAAGAACAGGTGTTTATCATCATAATTAGATTTGAAATTTACTTTTTGCCTCTTCTGTGTCTGAGTTACTCCTTATAAAATCTGATGACCTACATTTAACTGAAAATCTGAATTTGAATTTGTTGTCATGCAGTGTCACATATAACTACACCCTTAATAGTAATCTTCCTCTGATGTTATAATGTAACTCTCGAGGTAGATTTATGCAGTTTCTCCTTATCTCTGTTCTTTGTATGGTTAAATTGTCTCAGCTCACCCTGTGAGATGTAGAGTCTACTGTGAGTGTGAAGCTGTTCTTGTGGGGATTTTCACAAACACAAGACCAGGCCAGCATAATCCCTTACAGCCTTACTTTACCTTTGGTAATGCTGCACTCTGCTCATTATAAATATCTTGTGGAACTACTAAACTTGAAATTATGTTTCTTCATTGCACCTTTTTTAAATGTATCCTACTTTTAGTATATTTTATACACTGCAACTGCACATGGCCTCTATGGTTCTGATGTTCATAGTGATTACATGGACAAAAATGCATGTATTACTAGTACATGCTACATACTAGATGGTTGAATAAAAGTAGTTTAAATTTAAAAAAACTGCATACGCTGTTGAATACATTGTCATCAATCAAGCACTCTCACAGCTTCTACATGAGCTTATCTTGAGCCTCATTGGTTTGACATATAAAAGGATGCATTCTAGTGAAGAAGCAAATAAGACAAAACAACTGAAATGAGTTTTTAGGATGTGCCTGGAGTCTAATGCACTCTGAATCAATGCCTACAATCATTTTAGTTATCAACATCAGTGACATACATCTTTTATTCAGGCACACTTCAAACATCAGCGACACCCATATATTTAAATTTAGGGCAGTCACTGATTGTCATCAGTACAATAAACAGGCTTGATGAATGAGCACTACCTGGGAGTCCAGTGAGGAAGAGGAAGATACGGAAGAGTGGTAGAGAGGGAGTCATGTGTACATGTGTGTGTCAGAGACCTCTGCTCCTAGGAGAATGACTGTCACTTCCTGCTTCTTAGTGACACCACCTTCTCTATGTCCTCTTCCTCTCTGGTCTCTGCAGCACTCGTAGTAAAACACCAACAGATCGATTGGCAGAACAAAGACATCACAGGAAGCTGTCCCTCTCCAGGACAAGAGCCCTACACACCTGAAGAAAAGACGGTTATAATCAGAAGACTCTGTCTGCATGTCCTCAATTGAATAGACTTTTTTATTGTTCAGTTCACATCAGTAGAATTAAATTCAATTCAACTAGATTCAGTTTAGCTGGGTTGAAGTGAAAAGAGGTTATTCACTTCAGCCCCTATGTCCAACATTTGGTAGAGATACTTTTGTGTGTGTGTGTGTGTGTGTGTGTGTGTGTGTGTGTGTGTGTGTGTGTGTGTGTGTGTGTGTGTGTGCATGTGTTCAAGGACCCCTGAAAATTGTTGTCTATATGGCCTGTTAATCAGGCCCCTGATACATATACTGTATGACAAAAATAATTCAGATATAGTTTGAATGTTCTAATTAATTATTGTTTAAAGAATAGTGATTACATTTCATAAACCTTTGAAGTTTGTCAAAATTATGAGAAATGGTGAAATCACTTCCCAAGTTATTTGTTAGACTAAAATTTTTCATTCATTTAAAGTAATCCTAAAGTCTTCAGTGGATATGTGTCCACTGCCAAATGTATGCACACACAGGTAAAACACAGATAAATATGTTCAACAATATTTAAGATCATCCCAGAGGAAAGAACACAAAGGAAGGAACTGAACAACTATTTCAGTAATGTCCTCAACATCATAATTTCAGACATTTTTTCATATTTGAGATCATGGTGACATGGGATGGTGACAGATCCTCCTCTCTGTGCAGTTACCCTGCTCACTGTGGACATACTGTCAGCACCTGCAGAGACAACATGCATCAGTACAATTTATTCCAACTTCCCATAGATTAAGAAAATAGATGTGTACATATATTTAACATTTTTCATGTCAATTCAGATTCCTATGATCTGTGCCATCAGTCCATAGAGGTGATGCTATGCACAAACTTTAAAGCAACATCCTGAGATAAAGTTTTCTAAATGTATCATTTTACACATTTGCCATTTTTGCCACTCATGCCTGTGCTCTGAAAGTTGACATTTCACACCAGTACTGTCAGTACATGCAGATATTTTTAACTTCTTCAGAATTAAGAAGTGCGGTGCAACTAATGACACATTTAAATGACAGGCAACATAAGCTAACTGCTAACTATGCATCTGTCTTGATATTGCACTTTGTTGTATGAAGCCATTTTTAATCTTTCATATTGGACAATTCTTTAAGAATTGTTATAATTTACATATTAATATTTTAATATGTAAAATATATTAATAGTATTTATTGTTTTACTCTGCATAGTACAAAACAATATAACTCAACACAATATACAGTATTTGAGGTGTATTTTATCATTTACTTCTGTTTTACATAAAACTATTAATATAACATAAGTGAATATTATGTAGATTTTCCAATCCTCTGTCATAACATTTTGAATTACATTATACATCAACTCAATTTGTCCATGCAATTCCACTGCAGAAGTGTTAGGCAATGTTGTGTTGCTGCCATGTAAGTGCTCACTGAAAGATTCCCTTTGTAAGTATGTGAACTCACTCAAAATTTATTGAAATCTCAACAAAATGTGTTTAGGGGACATGCCAAGCACAAACCAAATCAAAGTCTCATCACCATTTCTAACATTTTACTGATATTACAGGTTTTGTCAAGTAAAAGTTTCACCAGCAACTTTGAAGTTCTCTGTGAAATAAAATCTTTCTACTGAATTTCAATGGTGTATTTATATGTACAATGGACAGTAATTAGCCTACTTCTACAGTCTGGTGTGACCAGTAGGACTTTCCTGAAAGCACTCTAAGGAAAAGGAGGAGGAAGAGCACAGATCTGGTTTCTGTGTGTGTGTGTGAGAGAGAGAGAGAGAGAGAGAGGGACAGAGACAGAGAGAGACAGAGAGACTGTGCGTGTGTGAGAGAGTGTGTGTTAAAGCCTTACTGTCCGTGTGTCACAAAATTTAAGAAAGCTAATTTTCACATCCTGTTCCTGTGTGAAAACACTCTGAACTCATTCTTCTCTTTACTCACAACCAGCACTCATATCAGAGGGAACACAAGGCTTTACACTAGGGATGTGCATCTCCATCACTGAGGCCGATGCGATACACATCTTGATGCATTGCCAGCGATCCGATACATTAAAGATACATTGAAGCAACTACTAATGCGATACGATATAATTCACCCCTATTGCGATGCAGTGCAATTTGACACGATTTGATTCAACACAATGCGATTCAATGCGATACGATGTGATGCAAAATAATATGATGCTATGCAATTCAATATGGTACAGATAGTTTGATTTTATTTCTTTGGTTCTTCTTAAGCAGACAGCAAATCATAAATTAACTAAAAAAGTGCCATTTTTACTTCACATATTTGTAGCAATTCGGTGGTACGTGTAGCTCTTCCTCCTCCATGATAATCTGTGACTCGCCTGGACACGCCTCCAACTTGCACGAGACTTGGCCGAGAGACTTGACGGGAATTGGCCACTGACAACAGTGGAGATGAGAGAGCGCGCTTGAGAAATAGTTTCGAGAGGAGGAATCAATCTACATTTAAACTTATTGGTCACAAATTATTGGTCACATTTCTAAATAATACAGGCATAGGGCCTCTACTAATAATTATATTTAAATAAATCGAATTCTACCAATGCCAAGATGTTAGAAACAATGCATCCCGAGTTCATCCCAAATTGTATCCGGTGCACACTTTTTTAATCGGGGCAATCGCATCGAGAACTTTTATGCCGGTGCACCAATGCGAATCGGTGAATCTTACTATCCCTACTTTACACACAAAACAACACAGGGAATCACCCAAACACCCTGCAGTTCTCATTAAACTCCAGTAAAGAACTCCCTCCATGGTACCTGTATGCAGTGCAGTCTCAGTATATGAACTGGGGACCTCAATGTGAGCCTCATTCTGGATGCTGCTGAATAAACTAAACAGTGCATTTAGAAGAAGAAGAAAAAGACAAAGACACAGAATGTGAAGAAGAACAGCAAGAAGAAAATGTGTGAGACATGAATGATATTGCAGTTGTTTAACATGTTTACCACAGAAAAAGGCAAACTCTGTGAAGGCCTTGTCATGGAGAATGACACTTTGTGTTTTAGGGAAGAAAGAATCTGACCTTGGATGGAACCAGGGTCTCTGATAATAAAAGAGGTTTAATTACACATTTTCTGTGGCCTCTTCGGGTGTTCCCACCTGATACAAGTATAAGCTTCAAAAGCTTCTTCATAGACTTTAGTGAAGTGATCAGGTGCATTACAGAAACAAAATTAATCCTCTGTTTTGCTGATGAATCTACAGTCATGAGAGGGGAACCCACAATTCAAAGGCAGGGTATTTGACTGCAGGTCAGTGAGTCTCAACTTGAAAACACTACTCCCCACTCAACAGACACAGAGTGCCAGTCTTTTTCAAATCATCTTTATTGACGATATATTGCATTTACATTTACATTTATTGATTTGGCATATCCTTTTTCCAAAGCAACTACATACTGAAGCCGTCACATGAGTGGGTAGCAATGTAGCTGTGTTGGTCTGATCAAATTATTCTCTAACTGGTTAACAGACTACATGAACCAATAATCATGTTCTCTAAATACATTTTTCAGCTGTGAGGATAACTGCTATTTCAACTGTGGTTATTTCAGCTGTGGATGCTGAGTGGTTAAAGAGAGCAGACTGGACAGATGCTGATGAGAGATGTGTGGTGATGGTTTCACCATCAGGGCAAGCCCACCTGTAAGAAATAGAAATGATCAAGAGGTTTCCATGACTCAACTGACATTCTTTGGCTGCTCTCTGCCCATCATAATAACGTAAGATTCAGTCTTGGCTAGTATTAATCACACATTGATTTCAGGTGACTGAGGATGTGGGTTTGGTTCTGTCATACCAGATTAGAGTACCACTTAGTAGATGACATGAAAGGTAGCAATCAGAGTAGTTTAAATGTTAGGATGGTCTCTCAAATTGTGATTTATCAGTAGAATTCCCTTTAAATTAGTTTTATCCCCCCAAAAATTGGCTCTGATGAAGACAGCTGTACTACCACAGATTCTAGAACTCATCTCACCCTTTCTAAACTTGAACCCTGACCACAAGACAATAACTTGGAGATCTGCAGTTATCTCACTTAAAGTTTGCAGAAGCTGGCAAATTCACAGACAATTGGATTATGTGATTGTAAACAGCTTCTAGTGTGCTTTGGTGAGTACTTCAGAAAAGAAAAAAAAATGTCATTGTTCCTCACTTTGAATTGTGCCACATACAATACCAAAGAAAAGATTCTGATGAGGACTCCTGTTGCCTGGGAAACTCATGCAATCACCTCGGTTCATTTAAAGGCAGTTGCCATATGTAGGTAACACAGTACCAATATTTAGGGCTCACCTCCATAAATGCGATGTAACATTCCATGGTCACTCTTCTCAGCCCTCTCTTGCTCTCACCCCTAACCCCCACAAACGCAAGAACGGATTACCTGACTGTCAGTAAAAACTCAAAGAGGCAAGTGAACACAGGATGCTTTCCTGTTGAAGTCATCTCCATTGTTGTGATAAACTGTGAAGATGTTAGCAGACAGTTTAATTTCTACTTTTACTCATTTCTGCTTTCATCACACCCACAATTCCCTCCTATACTGTATGTGCTAAAGTATTTAATTTCTGTTTATACATGAGAATTTTTAAGTGGATCTGAATGTCATTACCAATATAAAACTGTTACTGCTGTTCTCTTGTGGTATGGTTCTGAACTCTCATATCTCTTTACACCTTGAAAAATATATTAGAGTCTAATTTTATTATACTCACATCTCACAACACATTTGAACTATAATTAAGACGAAAAACATTTTGTGGTAGGTTGTCAAAGTTCTAACACATTTTTCCAGGATGAAATTAACTTGAACTTTGAATGTAGGGTTTTGCAATTTGGAATTAAAACCCCACATTAAATTCCAGTTCTAATTCCCCCTTTCCTTTACTGAGTCCCAATACAACATACTCTGTGGGAATTTTACAATGCATTCAGAAAGTATTCACACCCCTTCACTTTTTCACATTTTGTTATGTTGCAGCGTCATGCTAAAATAGTTTAAATTCATTTTTTCCCACATCAATCTACACTCAATACCCCATAAAGCGAAAACAGGATTTTAGAATTTTTTGCTAATATATTAACAATAAAATACTGAAATATCACATTGACGTAAGTATTCAGACCCTTTGCTATGACACTTGAACTCTAGCTCAGGTGCATCCCATTTCTCTTGATCATCTTTGAGATGTTTCTACACCTTGATTGGATTCTACCTGTGGTAAATTCCATTGATTGGACATGATTTGGAAAGGCACACACATGTCCATATGAGGTCTCTCAGCTGACAATGCATATCAGAGCAAAAACCAAGCCATGACGTCAAAGGAACTGCCATGAGAGCTCAGAGACAGGATTGTGTCGAGGCACAGATCTGGGGAAGGCTACAAAAAGTTTCTACTGCATTAAACATTCCCAAGAGCACAGTGGCCTCCATAATTCTTAATTGGAAGAAGTTTGGACCAACTAGGACTCTTCCTGAGCGATCCGGGGAGAAGGGCCTTGGTAAGAGAGGTGACCAAGAACCCAATCTTGTGTGGAAATGGGAGAAACTTCCAGAAGGACAACTATCACTGCAACACTCCACCGATCTGGGCTTTATGGCAGAGTAGCCAAACAGAAGCCTCTCCTCATTCAAAGACACATGAAAGCCCACTTGGAGTTTACA
Source organism: Megalops atlanticus (assembly GCA_019176425.1). Taxonomy (NCBI): domain Eukaryota; kingdom Metazoa; phylum Chordata; class Actinopteri; order Elopiformes; family Megalopidae; genus Megalops; species Megalops atlanticus. The sequence goes on from CM032876.1 coordinate 47,456,406, forward strand.
AAAAAGCAACTATAGGACTCTCAACTCTCAGACTGTGAGAAACAAGATTCTTAGGTCTGATGAAACCGAGATTGAACTGTTTGGCCTCAATTCTAAGCGTCATGTCTGGAGGAAACCAGGCACCACTCATCACCTGCGCAATACCATCCCAACGGTGAAGCATGGTGGTGGTAGCATCATGTTATGGGGGTGTTTTTCAGCAGCAGGGTTTGGGAGACTGGCCAGGGTTGAGGGAAAGCAGAACGGAGCAAATTACAGAGATATCCTTAATGAAAACCTGCTCCAGAGCGCTCAGGACCTCAGACTGGCCCGAAGGTGGACCTTCCAACAGGACAATGACCCTAAACACACAGCCAAGACAATGCAGGAGTGGCTTAGGGACAACTCTGAATGTCTTTGAGTGGCTCAGACAGAACCCAGATTTCAACCCAATTGAACATCTCTGGAAAGACCTGAAAATGGCTGTCCACTGACGGTCCCCATCCAATCAACCTGACAGAGCTTGAGAGGCTCTGGAGAGAAGAATGGCAGAATATCCCAAAATCCAGGTGCGTAAACCTTGTTGCATCATATCCAAGAACACTTGAGGCTGTAATCGCTGCCAAAGGTGCTTCAACTAAGTACTGAGTTAAGGGTCTGAGTACTTATGTCAATGTGATATTTCAGGATTTTATTTTTAATAAATTTGCAAACATTTCTACAATCCTGTTTTCGCTTTGTCATCATGGGGTATTGAGTGTAGATTGAGCGGAAAAAATGAATTTAAATGATTTTAGTGAAGGCTGCAACATGATAAAATGTGAAAAAAGTGAAGGGGTCTGAATACTTTCTGAATGCACTGTATGGACAGGGCACTGTTTCCAAATTCTTGCTCAAGCCGCCAATCAGTGTTCAGCTCATTAATTATTTAATTAGTTTTTCATTGCTCAGTTTATCTACCCCTTACACTGAGAAATTGGAATCAACTGTAGACAGCACTTTACTTTGACATGTTGATTATTGTGGTGTATGGAATAATTGCATGACTTACTGCAAGTGTGCCATATCTTCCTGATGGCTATCATGGTGCATATCAGGTAGACCACAGCAATCCCAGTTTTCCGCAGTGCTTCAAGATACAGTTTCCTATGGTTTATCTCTGTACAGTTAGTCTAAGGATATTTAAATTTTACAAATGGCAGACAATACATTATCCTAAAAATAGAATTTAAAAACATTTGTGACTCAACTAGCTTTTAAAAGTGTAATTCCCACAAATTCTTTTAAAAGCCTTCAGAGGGAGGTATAGCCACAAACAGTAAATCTTCAGATTTGCCCTCCTCACAGGGTTTTTCTCTCGTTAAAATATTTACCAAAACTTTATGAATGAGTTAAAACATTTTGGAAATTTTTGTTTTTATGGTGGTATTAATATAAAATAATATAAAATAATCTGGCTATGTGGTTATTGCATTTCTTTTTTCCTACCAGTTAACATGTGGACAGTATTCTTACAATAACACCAGCACTTGTCACCCATTTTTCCTTTATGGTTTGAGAAATGCCTGCTGTGTAGCGATTAAGAAGGTGAAACATCCATTGCTGGTAACCCTGGCTCATGGTTGGCCAGTGAGGCTGACAGATGAGCATCAAAGGGCTTTGTTGTCCTGCTTGTGAAAGAAATCCTTTCTCATGTCAGCACGTGTTCACTTGTGACATGTCATTAGAAACGGGAAGGGTGTGGTTGTTAAATTCTAGTAAGTCAGATGTGAGAACACATTAGACCAAGAGAAATACAGTAAGAGGAAGGTTCTAAAACATGGGTGAGTCTGTAAAAAATGAAATATTTTCAGTATACAAATGAGAGAGGAAAAACAGTGCACACACCTCTTTTAATTATATTCCTCTCAGAACTTTGTAATGTTGACAATAGAAAATGGAAATGTAGCCAGCTGAGTATTTGTTTGTTTGAAAAAATGTAAAAGGCAGGTGAGTATTTACCTTTGCTCTACTGTGGGACTTGTTTGTGTCACAGTGATCGATGTGGTTGCTGATGTGGATGTACTGACTGTCATGGCTGTTTTCTGCAATGAGTTTGAAGATTCAGTGGCTGTAAGGAGTCCGTGCAGAAAATACATCATATTAAGACTGCGACAATTGCACACAAATTCAAGTAACATTTTTGGCTGACAATAAAATCAAAACTTTGCAGACAGTGTCTTCCATCATTTTTGTAATTCTGTTACCATTTTATATTTAATTAACTACTGTTATGTAGTTGGCTTGCAGTGATTGAAATGAAGTGTTCAGTTGGAAAAGATGTAATTTAATAACATAATGTTGGAATGCATTTTTAAAAGGGATTTTGAGATGTTAATTCCTTACTTGTGGTGACTGTAGTGGTTGGCAGAGTGACAGTGATGTGAACAGGGATCTGTAGGCCTCCAGCAGCACACCAGTACCAGCCTGCATCCTGCATCTTCAGTCCACTCACTGTCACAGTGAAGACTTTACCTCTGCTGTTATCTGAGATCCTGGCATTCCCAGAATTCCCTGCTTCACAGGACCCCCCACTCCTGCACCACTTCTTCATGCTTCCATGGTTTCTATAGTGACACTGGACACTGACATTGCCTCCTTGCACACCAGTCATGTCCTGATAATCCACCCAAAGCTCCAGAGTACCTGAACAAACAGATTCAAGACACAAAAGACAACATAGTAAAATATTGCATAATTAAATATATAATTAAATTAGTATTGGCATCAGAATATCAAATATATCCCTATGAAAATTATACCTCCCTTGTAGCATGAAACAAATTATTTTAATGTAATTTGTCTGGACACAAACTGGAAATGTGTTCAAAAATCCAGGGAGCACTTTTAAGCTTGAACGTATTCTCAATGCTCTGTCAAAATAAGCAAATTGTTCCTTTGATTATAATATTTTTGCGTATTTTAAATGCACAGGACTGCAGTTTTCAGGTGTTGTGGAAAATTAACACATAAAGACATTGATGATGATGATGATGATGATGATGATGATACTTTATTGTCAGACAAGTCTGAAATTTTTCTTGCATCACAGCAGCTCCATTTGCAACATCACAGAGAAGACAAGATTTAGGACAATGAAACAAAGATACATACATTTAACATAACCATCACAAAGGACAATATTCAATGTACATTTGGTCTGGGATTAAGCTCCATATTTTGTTTTAGGATTGACTGATGCACAAAAGAGTGCTTTAGTCTAACCCTATTGAATCTTGGAACTCTGTATCTCCGGTTTGATGGTAACATTTTGTATACACTGTTCAGGACATGGTTGGGGTCATAGACAATGTTGTTGGCCAGCCTTAGAATGTCACTATGGTAGGCCGATTCGTAGAGTTTCTCAAGGGGTTGGCCTACAATCTTTGAGCAGATTTTTAGTTGGTGAAACAGTTTTGACTTTAAAGTGGTGGTCAAGCACTTGTACCATGTTGTATTACAATATTGTAGAACACTCATAATCACAGAAGTAAAAAACAAAAGAAGAATTTGTCTACTTGCCCCAAAAGACCTAAGGCAGCGGAGAAAAATAGATTCTTTGCTTTGTCCTTTTACAGACAGATTCAATGTGGTCTTTCCAGCATAGCAGATGATCTAATCGTTACACCCAAGTATTTATATAAAAATACCTGCTTGATTTTTTCATCATGGATAACAACAGGAACTTTATGAAGGTCAGATGGCGAACCAAATACAATCTCTTCTGTTTTCTGTGTGTAAATCTTGAGAGCATTATTATCACTCCACTTGACCACTTTGTTCAAGCCATGTTGGTGCAGCCCAGGGTTGCCTGAGTTACTTAACAGAGATATTAACACTGTATCATCAGAATCCTTTATAATGTATTGATTTGGTGTATCTGCACGGCAGTCATCAGTATAAAAAGTGAAAAGCATGGCTGAACTCACGCAGCCCTGAGGGGCCCCAACATTGGTTGTGATGGCAGATGAAAGGGTTTTGTTCACCTTTACAATCTGGACTCTGTTAGTGAGAAAACAGGCATACCAGTGAATCAAATAGGGATTCAATTTCCGCTGGACCATTTTTGACACCAAAATGTCTGCTTGTATTGTGTTGAAAGCCGAGGAAAAATCTAGGAAGAGGGCTCTTGCATAGGTGTTAGGTTTGTCTAAATGTTTAGAAATGATATGAACCAGAGTGGCAACAGTGTCTTCTGTACCACAACCCTGCTTATAAGCAAATTGGTGTGGATCAAGTTTGTCTGTCATTGTACTAACAAGATATTTGAGCAACATTCTTTCTAGTGATTTCATAATCACTGAGGTAAGGGCTATTGGTCTAAAATCCTTATGTTCTTCTTGGCATGGAATCTTGGGTAAAGGTTTTATATGCGAAGTTTTCCATAACAAGGGGACAGTGTGTGTGTCTATGGAAGCCTGAAAGATTGGTTGCCACACCGGAGCCAGCTCTGTTGCAAAGTTCTTCAAAAGAAAAGCGCTGCATTCATCTGGCCCAGCAGCTTTCCTGGTATTTGTACACTGAAATGTTTTCCTGACATCTTCGACAGTGATGACAATTCTATCTGATTTAGCAGGTTCAATAGTTTTAAGTATTTAGGTGCACTTAAAATTATTGTCTAGTGATTCAAATCTAGTAAAGAAAGTGTTTAGATCATTGGCAAAACAAGCTTCATTGTCTGTCACAATAGGTTTAGTTGGAGAGGACTTTCCTGTCATTGTTTTCATGGTATCCCACACTCTTTTGGGGCTATTGGTTTTAAAGGCATCTTCCAGAAGCTGTCTGTGTGCCAATTTTGCTTCCCTCAATCTGATTTTCAGCTCTGTTTCTGTCTGTTTAAGTGTTCCATAATCTTTGTTTTTGAAAGCCACTTACAACTTTTTTATGTCCCTAGTCACATACGATTTATTATTTGGATAGATTTTAATCTCCTTTGTGGGGACAACCAGCTGTACACAAAAATTAATGTAATCATTTGTAACTACAGTTCAATGAAGTATTCATTGGGAAGCAAGTCTCATTGAGTGCAGTGAATACTGCAGACATCTTACCAGCAGTGACTGTCAGGTACAGATATGCTCTGTCATCTACAGTTCCAGCTCCACCAATCTCTGCAGCACACCAGTAATAACCAGAATCCCCCTCCTGCAGACTCTTCATGGACACAGTGAAGACCTTGTGGGCAGGGTCATCAGTGATTGACACTTCACTTTTATTCTGTGGAGAATCAGTGCGTACTACGACAGAACAACGATGCCAGGAATATCCTTGACACCAGTATTTCACATTGTTTTTATATTTGAGATCATAGTGACATGGGATGGTGACAGATCTTCCTCTCTGCACAGTTACGCTGCTCACTGTGGACACATTGTCAGCACCTGCAGAGACAACATGCATGACGCCTTTAAATATCAGTCTACTGTCATATAGGAGTACTACACATAGTATACACACACACACATACATACATACATACATACATACATACATACATACATAAAACTGAGATAAGGACGAAATGAACCATGTCTCTATTCACACTAATTATGCAAATATGAAACTACAAAACTCACGGTACTGCTTCGTCATTGCACTGGGTTAAAATGTGTCAGGCTTACTGCAGTATACAGTATTTCTCACACAGACCTTGCACATTATTGGCGCTATTATTAGACGGAGACTTCATAACCGATACTAATTAAACAAGAATGCAAGGACTACATAGAACAAGGGGCCTCGCTGTTCGTGGTAGTGTGGTAAAGTTGGTTTTAGATTGGGATATTCGCTGGATATTCTGTTTTCCCTCACCTATATCCCGATGACGGCACTTCTTAAAAAGACAAAACCGGTATTATCTGTTTCAGGAGGAGATACTGAACCTACTACAACATGACATAATGGTTGAAATTTTCGATATTTGTTTTCGCTGCACAGTGTAGTCTGAACACAGTAACTAGTAATCGCTTCAATTGCTGCGTTTCCTAAGGAACCGTCAAAAAAATTGCGCGTACTGCACTGAAGGAAGAAAGGGGTCTAAGCATTTATCAGTGATAATTATACTCTCCTTCAACTGTTGGCTGTAGTAGCAAATGGCATGCTTGATTTCTTAAAAGTGAAAGGTAATTAAAAGTACCATTATAAAATACAGTATATTTAATTTTCAAAGCTCAGTAAAAATCAAGTGAATTAAATCTTGTAACTCTGTTGTTTGTAGTAGGCTCCCAATGAGATGACTGACTTACTACAAGTGAAATGTGACAGAAGTCCTGTTGTAGGGATACAGTACTAAATCAATTTTTAAAAAAATGCATTAACAATCAACAGAATGTCTTTTTCAAAGTATGAAGGCTGTAGTAGATGCACATTAAGATGAATGACTTACTACAAGTGAAATGTTATATAAAAGTCATTTTATTGATTACCAGAGAATACTCTGAGGGCAGTAGTAGTTCCTCAATGGTATGAATGACTTTCTACACATGAAATATTGCACAAAAGTCATTTTGTTGGTTTTTAGTGAATGTTTTTCCAAAAAAAAAAAAAAAAAAAAAAAAATTGAAAAACATTCACTAAAAACAAACAAAATGACTTGTTAACACTCTGACGTTTGTAGTAGTTCCACACTGGTATGAGTGACTTACTACAAGTGAAATATTGCACAAAGTCATTTTGTTGGTTTTTAGTGAATGTTTTTCAAAAAAAAAAGGAAAAATATTCACAAAAAACCAGCAAAATGACTTTTGTGCAACATTTCACTTGTAAGTCAGTCATCACACTGTGGAATCACTACAACCTTCAAAGTGTTATCAAGTCATTTTCTTGATTTTTAGTCAATATTTTGTCTAAACAGCTTTTGAAATATATTCTCTGGTAATCAATAAAATGACTTTTATATAACATTTCACTTGTAGTAAGTCAGTCATCTCATTGGGAGTCTGCTACAAACAACAGAAGATTTAATTCACTTGATTTTTATTGAGCTTTGAAAATTAAATATACTGTATTTTATAATGATACTTTTATTTACCTTTCACTTTTAAGAAATCAAGCATGCCATTTGCTACTACAGCCAACAGTTGAAGGAGAGTATAATTATCACTGATAAATGCTTAGACCCCTTTCTTCCTTCAGTGCAGTACGCGCAATTTTTTTGACGGTTCCTTAGGAAACGCAGCAATTGAAGCGATTACTAGTTACTGTGTTCAGACTACACTGTGCAGCGAAAACAAATATCGAAGATTTCATCCATTATGTCATGTTGTAGTAGATTCTGTATCTCCTCCTGAAACAGATAATGCCGGTTTTGTCTTTTTAAGAAGTGCCGTCCTCGGGATATAGGCGAGGGAAAACAGAATATCCAGCGAATATCCCAATCTAAAACCAACTTTACCACGCTATGCAGCCCAAGACTTAAGAAAACTAACTGGTACGTACGTAGGAAATTAGTGAATGTTCCCTAACATATTAATTAAGGTGCGTGAACATTCACATTTCACTGGAGCTTTAAGTGTAATCTTCGCTGCTTTCAAACAGTTTATGTCACTAATGTTCGACTTAAAATGTTTTTCGATGTTCGCTGTGCTAAGTCGAGCGAACAAACGTCTTCATTTTACTTCTGATGTGTACTTTCGTATCTTAAAAAAATGTTATACATTGCATGTCTTGCCACAAGATGGTAACTCGTACTGAGGATAGATGGCTGTTTGGATGATATATTACTATTCGTGAGAAATGATGACGTGAGACATAGAACGGTTATTTAACAAGGTAGACTCACAAATCTCGCTACGGTCTTTGATAATGTCAACAAACATTTATTTAAAATGCAATTACTGTTTATAATTTCTTCCTGAAATTCATGGTAGTGTGTTAAAATAAATACCTAAATGATAGTCACTATAAATGTTAATTTATCATGTCACATAGGAACCTTTTTGAGGTATAAGTCTGTTGCATTATTAAATAAGTACACACATTACCTCCTTGCCATACTGCACTGCAACAACTGTATTTTGTATGTGGAACAAATGCCCCTTTTCGCACAAGTCTCTTACTGGTACAGTAGGGTATTTGCAGATTTCCCATTTGCAGGACCACATGGATGTATGCCCTGTTGATGATGAGTGTCTACTGTGCATGCTTACAATAGATGTGGATTTAAAAATACAGGGTAAGTAAAGTATTATAAAACAGTGTAAATTGTGAAAGACATTTTCACAAAACCAAACTCGCTGCTTTTGCATGAGTTTAATACTAAAGAGCTGTGAATTACCTGGGAGTCCAGTGAAGAGGAGGATGAGGAAGAGTGGCAGAGACGGAGCCATGTATGCACGTGTGTGTCGGAGACCCCTGCTCCTAGGAGAATGACTGTCACTTCCTGTAAAACACTAATGTACTGATCTGCAGAACAAAGATGCCACAGGAAACTGCCCCTCTCAAGAACAAGAGCTGTGCACATCTGTAGAAGAGTGCTCTGGTTAGCAGACTGTCTGTGTGTCCTTAACTGAGTTCAGTGCAATTCAATTCAATTTGATTGACTGGCTTTGCATACATTGAGTTTTAATTAATGTTCAAATACACATTACAATGATGACTTTTCCTCAAATACTTGTGTTGAATGTGATTTGTACTTTGTGTAACTCTTTGTTGCATTTTTGAGTAGATTTGGGAATATCAATCAAGTTTTCTTAAAAACTTATTGAATACATAATACTGATATTAAAATTTTGGGATGTAATGTGACATTGCAATGTTTAAAAGTTATTTCATGTATTATATTGTTTAGGAAGTAACTGACTCTCTCCCACATTTTACACTTGTGTGTATTTCTGCACAAAAACATCTTTTAGAAAATACAGAGAGAAGTAAAGATGAAGTGGTAAAGCCATCGGGAATCAGTTCTCACCGAGTGCAGTGAATGCTGCAGACATCTTACCAGCAGTGACTGATAGGTACAGATGTCATCTAGAGTGGATCATCCGTGACTGATACTTTCTGTTGGAGAATTAGTGCATGCTACAATAGAACAACTACCCTATGTGTATCCCCAACTAGTACTTCATATTTTTTCATATCTGTGTTCGTAGAGACACGGGACAGTGATTGTGTCAGGGAGGTTACCTATGCTTATGATTTTTAACTAGCAGGGACTTTTTGTGTAGACCTACATGCAAACATGTTTATTTAGCTGAAGGGGTTAGATGCAATATTGTAGTGCAAGTTAGTTTCGTGTAAGTTTAGAGTGGAACATCAAAGACAGTTTGCAGTACCCATTCTTTCATTAGTACAGCGGTTTTAGTTGCCGCTTCTAGTGCCCGTGGGTGAGATGGGCTAGCAGGAGGTGAAGATTTTGATATGTGCAATGTGGTGTGTGTGGCTAGGCAGAGCATTGCACACCTGATGCAAAACAAAGGTCAAAACAGAAAGGGCGCTGCAGCAAGCCCAGCAAGAGTGTAATTTGCAAGAGATGCTTTGACTACTCTTTTGAGAATGATTTTGCAGTAGCATAAACATCATTGGTGGTGAAACCTAAGCTATAAATAGACTTATCACCAGGCAGAAAAAAATGTTTCTGGTTTCTAAGCACAACACAATTAATGTGAACAGTTTATAATGATAATTAATAATAAAGAATTCTTAAGATTCAAGGACATTTGGTTGAGAAAGTGAACTATAGGCCTATGTGATGAGGACTAATATGTTGTAATTTTTATTTCTATGAAATGAAATCACACAATCCTACATAAAGATTTGAAAGTTTTTGCGTTTAAGGCCAAATTATTTATTTGTTCATTTATTTTGGAGGGGGACCCATGACCTAATGGATGTTTCATAATAAGCTTTTAGTTCCCCCCATGCTTACTTATACCCCTGACTGATTAGGAGCTGAAAACATTATATAACAGAAAAAAATCAGTGGATGGTTCTTCAGATTAATATTATTTGCATGATTTTAGAACAACAAGAATTTGAAATTAAAATATGAAATTTACATTTTTAAGCAGAACAGAAACATGATACTTTTTATACATACAAATGCATGTATGCATACAAATATTTACACGTACGTTTTCAACATACAAAATGTACAGTTACTCGCATGTGCAAAAACTGTAGGTCTGCCATAGAAAATATTTATATCAAAACAATAGCCAGCATTGGGCAGCATTTCAATCTTACCTTAAAAAGTATGAAGGTTTCAGCAGTATTTGACTTTAAATTCTGTTGCAATTTTTATTGCAATATTTGACAAGACGTATTTGATAGGTTGCCATTTTATCTCCATGAAATGAAATCGCCCAACCCTACATAAAACTAGGACAGTTTTTTTGGTTTATTTATTTATTTATGGAGGGGGACCTATAACATAAATGGGTGGGGTGTAGAGCGTGAGTGAGGAAAAGAGGAAGAGGCGTGAGATGAGGGCTGCGGTGACTGGAGGGAGTTTCGAATGTCTACAATCTTTTGGTTGAAGTGATCTGCAATGTCATCCGCAGAGAGATCAGAGCGGGGTGAAGGAGAGGGGGGATTGAGGAGGGAAAAGAAGGTAGAACACAGCCTACGTGAGTTAGAAAGTGTGTTTTGAAACTTGGATTCATAATAGGAAGCCTTAACAGAAGTTGCACTTGAAGAGAAGGCAGCGGGTAGTGCTTCAGAGTTCAGCAGACTGGCAGAGGAGCTGGATTTTCTCCACTTCCATTCCGCTGCATGAAGCTTGGCCCTGTTCTCACAGAGTGAATCCATTAGCCAATGACAAGGTGGAGTGGGTCATGCAAGCCTGGAAGTAGGAGGACAGTGAGTTACGGGAATATGACAGAGAGGAGAGAAGGGTGGATGCAGCAGAATCTGTCGAAAGTTTGGTGAAAGAATCAAGGGGCGGGAGAGAAGTGAGAACTGCTGAAGAGAAAGCTGAAGGTGAGAGGTTACGAATGTTACCGCAAGAAGTGACAGAGGTGGGCACATAGGAATGTCATGGATTGAGGAGATTGAGAAAAGGAGACTAAGTAGTGGCCAGAGAGGTAGAATGATATGACCACTGTATTGTCAACACCATATGATAGCATCAAGGCTGATATTAAAGAAAATACAGGTACCTTATCTATCCAGCAGAGGAAGGCAGCACAGAGACATGAGGAAGATCAGTACTCAGACAGTATTAGTGTACTAATGGGTTCATCTTCGCAAGTCCGTGATAAGGTTCATTATTCTATGTGAACATAAATTTATTTTTCTGCTTTTGTATATTTCAACTCATGGTGTCTGAGTTTTAATCACATGACAAAAATACTTTACAGGAAGTGAAAAACACAGCTGGAAGACAACAAAAGGGCAAAGAGTAGCAGATATTCAGCTCTATGTGCTTCACATTGAAGTTGTATATTATTCCAGCAGCTATAATTGCTCTGATTTACCAACTTATTATGAATAATCTTGAAGGTACATGGTCTAAATCAGGACATCCAATGTGAGCACAGCCATGCAGACAGTACCAGAACCTCGTGTTACCAACTGGAACCTCTTAGACAGACGACAGGGAATACAGGAGCCAAGTATTCAAATATTTTGTCACACTTATACTTTCTGCTGCACTGTTAAAGAGGAACAGGTACATTGCCTGTCAGATTTTCTCAGTGAGGGTATGACAACTTCAACTTTATGAAAACATTGTTTTTTATTGTGGAAACCTCTCAATTCAAAATCCATTGCATAAAATCAACAGCCTATTGTATTCAATGGAAACAGAATAGACAGTGATACTACCATACATTATATAATGTATATACTAAGCAGACATTCCAATTCCAGGGTTATTTACATTTTACACATTTTCCATATAAATTCATTTATATATTTCATCAATTGGCATTCAGTTGAGGACTCATTACTTCTAATACACAACATGCATCTATGAATATGAAACAAATGTAGGAAGATTGATAGCCGAATACATCCAAAAGGAAAGTACAAATGCAGACAATTGCTTATGCAGATAAAAATATATGACACTGTTTTGAGAGTGGCGATCAGGTCTCCGTGATGTTATGACACAGCTCTGAATTACACAGACACAGGAACATCCATTCTCCATGGGCCACAGGGTCTTCAAGTTTCTGTTTTACTTCAGATATGAATAGTTTAAATGAAGCCACTATCTAGAAAAGAAATTGATTCACCTGGTATTCATATGCAGATTGAAACACTAAAACCTCTAGGACTTTGGCCCCATGGAGAAATGGAGCTCCTCAAATCTCCTGCTGTAAGTTCATCCACCTTGCCAGTTACCTCTGATGTTTATGAATATGTGGACCTATCTTTTGCTTGCAGGAAGAAGCTGTGATTGGCGAAGTCCTCTTCTTTCACTCTGTGCTGCTGCCCCCTACTGTGCAGACAAGGAACATCAAATGATTTAAGAATTGAAGGAATTCATCTAGTGCTCAATGGCAGCACATTTCTACGTGATGAAGCACCAGAGACAGCAGTGAAAGAGTAATGATGAGTTTTGAGTGAAAATGTGAGGGAAAAACCTGAAGATTCTGCTTCCAATTAAATGTGTTTAATTCAAGTTTCATTGATCACAGGAACTTATACCAAGTTCATACCAAATTGTGCTCAGCTGGTGCTAGGGACAGAAGACCAAAACTGCTTTAAACATGCTTTAAACTTGAGTTGGGTTTGAGTCAGACCCTGGACTTAGTCATCACTGAGATGAGCCAGCACAAAGCCTGCAGCAGGTAGGGAATACTAGCCCAGAGTGTGACACTGATGGATACGTATGTGAGAAATGTATGCACAGAAAACCAGTATCTTAGAATGGAAACTACACACTCTACCATGACCACTGTCCTGTGCACTGGCATTGAAATGGTACACAGATATTCAGTGCAGAATGAAGCAGTGAAGTGAAGCTGAGAGAAGTTATTGCACTTGTTTAACTGGCTTAATCACCTGCAGTAGGTAAAGTGATTGTATCACTACCTCATGAATATCAGTATGCCCTATGCTGTGAGAGATCTTGCATATATATGAAGACTGCTATAAGAGTCTTTTCCCATATGTATATTCAGAACAAAATGAATGACCCAAGAAACCAATGAAGTCAGTCAGAAAATGACGAAACTCACCAATTTCCTTGGTAGGAAAACTGAGCTGTAAACCACGTCATTGGCTGCGTCTGCCCTAGGCTGGTAAGCAGAAATGATGGTCAGTGTAAAACAGAGCATGAACAGGACATCAATCACAAAAGAACATTCTAGAAATTCCAGGAGCATTTTGCTGTTAAACTTCTGTGTGTCGTCACAGTAGTTTGATCACAACAGATGGCACGTCATGCTTTATGAATAACTCCTCTGGCTGCTTGCTCTGTCGGAGCACAGAGGTGTTTGGGTAGCTTCCTGTCCTGAGTGTGAAGGAGGATAAAACAGCGAAATGAGCAAGAGTAAAATGTTTTGTAAAGAGGACTTACACCATGTTTCATATGGAACTCAAAACTGATGGTAGTCTGGGCATATTCTCCTTGCCCAACATGTTGCACTTTGTACTTTGCCTACTGCTGTTGCTGAAATACCTGCATGCATGCATAACTTTGCATTACAACCAATCAGCTTACCTGTGGATTGAGCAGAACAACTGAGCTGTAGGTGACTTCACCTGCAGGGTCCTTAGAGGGCTGGGAAAATGAACATCACAACACATCACTGTCAACAGCTAACATCAAATGCTTTAACTGACCACACAGAGGATGTCACTGTAGATGGCTAACTGCTAATGCTTTAACACACTTTACTGAAAATGTCCAAGTATTAATACTTAATCTGACCACACTCTTTGACTCAGGTAGACTTACTTCATGCAGTGGTCTAGTCCTGGTAAACACTGTGCTGTAGGTCACTTCATCTTCAGAGTCTGCAGTCTACGGGGGAGAGACACTGGTTATGGCTTAATGCGTTTTCACACTTTTGAAGCCATAAAAATTAGCTTGATGTGCTTTGAAACAAATTTCACAAGACATTTTAAAACAGCATGAGTGTGAGGAAAATTCACAGTTAAAGAGAGAAGTAAAGTACAGTCACAAGGCAATATGTATAGATACCATGAATAATTTTTGTGGTCAGCTGAGTGACTGCTAGAATATTGAATTCACTCTATCTCAGCATGCTCCTGTGAATGTGTGAAGTAACTGGCTGAAAATTAAAGCTTATGTCTAGTATTTTAAGAAATTTATTTTCATTGATCACCAAAACTTGCTTTCTGAAAAAATACACACTAGCAACAAGTAAAGATCAGAAATTTCTGAATCTGAAATTGAGAGAAAATTTATTTACAGTTTGCCGGGCTTCCTTTCTGGTGTTCATAGTGCCACATGTAACATCAGGCTCCAGGGTTTTTCAGAAAACAGATCACAGTATATTCAGGCAGCAAACAAAGTCAGATAGAGGGCATAATTTTTAAGCACAAATTAAAATATTCAATGAGTATTATTTCTTTATTCGATAGTCAAATTCCAGTACAACATTATGAAGAAGGAATTGCAGGAGAAACTGCCGACATGTTTCTATGCATTCAAACAAAGATGTTACTGGCAGTGTTTGTCATATTCAGAGTTGGCATATTGTATTATATGTCATTATGTATCGTCAATCTGACCATCATAGAACATACTGTGAGGTCTGCCCTCCTGTCCTCTGCTCCTCTTCTCTTGTTCTCTGTAAGCAGAGAAGTGATGAAATGGACACAGGTGTGAATCCTCATGCAAGTGTCTACTTTCACTGCCAATGCTTATGAATCCATTGAAATGTAATTTAAGAATTTCAAATTTTGAAATTTTGATTTGGTCATGCTGTATGAAGTCAAATATCATCATATGTAACGCTTATATCAAGAGATCAGTTTATTGGACATATCTTAGTAACTACATTTTAGATCGATTTTTGACAGCTGATTTCACTATGCAAATTTATTGAAAAATCAAAATACCAGATCATTGATTGATCCAAGTTGTTACTATCAGTAAGGGCATTTTGGCGGATCACATTGAAAGTATCAGAATTATGACTGGATGCCAAATATATTTTCCATTGATACTCACTCTGATTGCTCCATACCTTCCAGGTAACCAAGACGATAACCACCACCAGTAGTAAGATTCCAAGAACAATCAGGAGGTTTCGAGGGCCTGAGATGCTAGACAACAACATGAATAACACTTTGACCCTAACAGGCTCCTTTGTTTTCCTAACATTGCATCATGTGAAAACCATAACTCTTAGAGATACTATCAGAGAATTCTGGGAAGCAAAACTGTGACATTATCATGTGCATGTTTTTGTATGCCTCCTTCCTGAAAAATAAAATTTTGCCCAGGATTTTCCAAGTAAAATTCAGTATTTCCATGCATGAGTTTATTTCACCATTTGTCTTATTTCTATGATGTGTGTACATGTTTACTGGCATGATATCATTAAAAAGGAGAAGTCTGTGGACAGATACAAGCATGTGTCAGATACGAGAACCAGGAGAGATATGGTATGAGGAACCTTTTAAAATATTTATGAAAATGTCTGAAAAACCTGTTTTTGAATGTGAAAATTATGATAAGTTTGAAACAACAAAATGGAAGAGAGGAAAAACTGCACATATGTGAGCATCTTCCCAAGCTGACCCAAGTAGCAAATTTTGTAGCTCTATCCCAGTTATTTAGAATTTTGAAATATTGAGAGAAAGACTTATCATGACACATTTAAGGTTTTAATGTCTCCTTTCTTCTGAACTTCTGATTTGATTTAAAAAATGTGAACTACAGGTGAGTATTTACCTCTTTTCTACAGTAGGACTCATTTGTGTGACAGTGATGGTTGTGGCTGCTGCTATAGATGTACTGACTGTTGTGGCTGTTGTCTGCCGTGAGGTTGAAGATTTAGTGGCTGTGAGGAGTCAGTGCAGAAAATACATGATATTAAGGCTGCAGTGTCTACACACAGAGTAACATTTTGGTTGAAATTAATAGCTAAATATGACTGACTTAATACAAAGGTCTTCAGTACTGTTTAGTTTTCTCTTTTTTATTACATTAAAAAGACCTGATGAGGTTAGCACTGTATGCTTGATGTTCTTTTGTAATTCTATTACCATGTTTTATTTTTAACTTCACTTTTATTTAGTTGGGTTTAAAATGATTAAAATGAAGTTTTCAGTTGGATAATAGTAATAGTAGTAGTAGTAATATTTGTAGTAGTAGTAATAATAATAATAATAATAATAATGGGTTTGTAGATTATGATTCCTTACTTGTAACTGTAGTGGTTGGCTGAGTGACAGTGATGTGAACAGGGATCTGTAGGCCTCCAGCAGCACACCAGTACCAGCCTGCATCCTGCATCTTCAGTCCACTCACTGTCACTGTGAAGACTTTACCTCTGCTGTCATCTGAGATCCTGACATTCCCAGAATTCCCTGTTACACAGGAGACCCCACTCCTGCACCACTTCTTCATTCTTCTATGGTAGCTATAGCGAAACTGGACACTGACACTGCCCCCTTCCACACTGGTCACCTCCTGCTGATCCACCCAAAGCCCTGGAGTACCTGAACAAGAATAAAGACACAAAAAACAACACAATAAAATATTGTATATTTAAATATATAATTAAATGAGCAATGACATCAGAAATATCAAATATATCCCTATAATAATCGTTATACCTCCCTTGTAGCAAAAAACAAATTATTTTAACATAATTTGCATGGACACAAACTGGAAATGTGTGCAAAAAATCAGCGAGTGCTTTTAAGCTTGAATGTATTCTAGATGCACTGTCAAAATAGGCAAATAGTTGCTTTGATTATAATGTTGTTGCCTATTTTAAATGCACAGACCTGCAGTTTTCAGGTGTTGTGGAGAAGTAATTGCAATCCTGTCAGTAACTTAAAGCACACAGTCCTGCACTAAAGTGTACTGTACATATGGAATATACAGGAAAAAGTGAAAATGAAGCAAAAAAGACATTGGGAAGCAGATCTCATTGAATGTAGTGAATGCTGCAGACATCTTACCAGAGACTGTTAGGTACAGACGTGCAGTGTCATCTACAGTTCCAGCTCCGCCAATCTCTACAGCACACCAGTAACATCCAGAATCCCCCTCCTGCAGACTCTTCATGGACACAGTGAAGACCTGGTGGGTGGGGTCATCAGTGATTGATACTTTAACATTATTCTTTGGATAGTCAGTGCACACTACAATAGAACAACTATACCAGTAACGTCCGTGACACCAGTATTTCACATTGTTTTTATATTTGAGATGATAGTGACATGGGATGGTGACAGATCTTCCTCTCTGTACAGTTACACTGCTCACTGTGGACACACTGTCAGCATCTGCAGAGACAACATGCATGACACTAGTACATATCAGTTTACTGTCATATACAAGTAGGATAAAAATATCAATAACAAAATGAAAGTATATGCATCCAGCTCACATTAAAGTCTTGATAGAAAGCAGGATGTATTATGTTTGTGTGATCAGTGCATTGTTACCATTACAATAGACAGAAGGGAACATCATCACCAGCTCCCTTAATCAGGGTGACAGTTGAACAAACACAAGCACAACAGTACATTATAATAACTGTATTATTATAGCAGAGGAAAAGCATCTGAGTGGTCCTATGAGAAAAATTAAAAACTTACAAGAAGTGCCTGATTGGCTTGACTGCATTATATATAAATATCTTTAAATATTCTTTGAAACTGGTCTACGGCTTGTGCTTGCTTTGTCCAACTGATCAGCTGAACACCTCAAGATGACATTTAAATGCAGATTTGTTAAAAAGAACATATTTTAAAACCATAATTAGGTTTTTAACTTACTTTCTGACTATAAAGTTACTACTTTAAAAAAACTCAAAACATACATTTAACTTAACTTGAATTTGTTGTTGTGACACTGTAATCATCTTCTGATGTTCTACTGTAAATCTTTTATGTGGATTGAAGCAGTTTCTCCTTATCTCTGTTCTTTTTATGGTTAACTTGTCTCAGCTCTCCCCGTGAGATGTAGAGTGTAAGTGTGAAGCTGTTCTTGTGGGGACTTTCACAAACATGAGACCAGGCCAGCATATTAACATACTGGCTCACTTCACTGCAGGGTACAGACCTTTGGTAATGCTGCACTCTGCTCATTATAAATATCTTGATAAACTACTGAACTTATAATTATGCTTCTCCATGACACTTTTTTAAAATGCATCCCACTTTTAGTATATTTCATATGCTGCAACTGCACATGGCCACTATCTTCTGATACTCATAGTGAGGATCTACATGGACAACAATACATGTAGTACTAGTACATACTGCATACTAGATGTGGTTTAATAAAAGTAGTTTAAATAAACATAAACAGCATGAACTGTCGAATATTTTACCATATAAACTCTCAAACTCAAACTCATCTTGTCAAACTACTATACTTCAAATGATGCTTCTTCATGGCACTACATACTACATATGATCTAATAAAAGTAGTTTTGATTAAAAAACAGTATACACTGTTGAACACATTGTGATATAATCAAGCTCTCTCACAGCTTTTACATGAGCTTATTTGAGCCCCATTGATTTGTCCTTTAAAAAGAGATATTCTAGTAAAGAAGCAAATAAGACAAAACAACTGAAATGAGTTTTTAGGATGTGCCTGGAGCCTGATTCTGATGGGATGTGAATCAATAGCAGCAAATGTTTAGTCCAGCAACATCAAAGATATTCATCTTTTATTCAGGCACACTTCAAACTTCAGCAACTCCCATCTATTTAAATTTAAGGCAATCACCAATTGTCATCAATAAACAGGCTTACCTGGGAGTCCAGTGAAGAAGAGGAGGATGAGGAAGAGTGGTAGAGAGGGAGTCATGTGTACATGCGTGTGTCAGAGACCTCTGCTCCTAGGAGAATGACTGTCACTTCCTGTTTCTCAGTGACACCACCTTCTCTATGGCCTCTTCCTCTCTGGTCTCTGTTCTTTCTCACGGTGGCCAGAGCTGAGAGTGTAGGGGATGCAGCACTCGATGTGGTAAAACACCAACATGCGGATTGGCAGAACAAAGACGCCACAGGAAGCTGCCCCTCTCCAGGATAAGAGCTGTACACACTTGTGTTACATATGCATCAATATGCATTAGTTCTAACTGTACTCACTAGCAGATTGTCATTATAACTGGCTCATCACAATAACTCAATTAAGAAGCAGTATTTCCGTGGCTGGGCTTTTTCTACACTGGTTTATTTTGGAACAACCATAAATATGACAGTACAGGGGATTACCGCCCTCTAGATCCTCCTACATAATAGCCATAAGAGCACAAATACATCACAACTTGGAAAAAAGATTGTCCTGATCAGCAGACTGTCTGCATCTCTCAACTGAATGAAATTTAATATTGTTCAGTTCACACCAGTATCAATTAAATTCAATTCAACTTGATTCAGTTCAGCCACTTCTATTTAAAAGGGGTGATTGTAATACAGTTCCTCATTTCTATAAATATAATAAGCTTCATAAATATAATAATATTCACTATTAGATGTCTGAAGGTTGATCACAGGCTCCATGAGGGATACTGGAGGTGTTTAAGGCATGTGTTTAAGGACCTCTGAAAATTGTTGTCTAGAGGGCTGTTAATCAGGCCCCTAATACATATACTGTACTGTATGACAAAAACAATTCAGATACAGTTAGAACGTTCTAATCAATCTTTGATGTTTGTCAAAATTATGGGAAATGAAGTCACTTCACAAGTATTTGTTAGACTGAAAAATTTCATTCATTCAAAGTAATTCTAAAGGCTCCAGCAGATTTGCATCCACTGCCAAACATATGCACACACAAGTAAAACACAGATAAATGTATTCAACGATATTCAAGATCATCCCAGAAAACAAAGGAAGGAACTGAACAACTATGCCAGTAATGTCCTCAACATCATAATTTTACGTTTTTCATATTTGAGATCACAGTGACATGGAATGGTGACAGATCCTCCTGTCTGTGCAGTTACCCTACTCACTTTGGACACACTTCCAGCACCTGTAGAGACAACATGCATGACATCAATACAATTTATTTCTACTTCCCATAGATTAAGAAAATAGATGTGCACATATATTTAACATTTTTCATGTCAATTCAGAGTCCTATGATACTTAAAAAATCTGTGCCATCAGTCCATAGAAGTGGTGCTATGCGCAAACTTTAAAGCAGAATCCTGAGAAAAAGTTTTCTAAATGCACTTCATCATTTACACCATTGTCATCAGTAGCGGAGCGAGCGGGGGGACAGAGGGTGCGGCTGCCCCGGGCTCACGGTTCTTCCAGTTACAAAGGGGCCCACCTTGGGCCCAATCTGCCTGACTGAACATGCATTTTTGTCGTTTAGTTGAATATTTTGAATAAAGTTTGTTTGTGTGTCTTGACTGCGGCAAAAAAATCAGACTGAGGGCGTAATGGTTTCAACCGACCTCTAGCTAAGTTTCTCTCCCCGATATTTATTCTGAATGAGCAGAGACACAATAGAGTTACAGAAAACTTTATTGGCTGTCCAGCATCCTTGTGTAAGTGTACAAACAGAAAAATTACGTCCTCTGTTCGTGTCCCAAAGTATAGGAACTAGACGATCGCCGGCTGTCTTATTTCCCATCGCTGTCACTGCTGACGGAGCCGCGATATTTAGCTATTTTGAATTAGCAGACACACAATAGAGTTACAGATCTTTATTCGCTGTCCAGTATCCTTGTGTAAGTGTACAAACAGAAAAATGATTCCCTCTGTTTGAGTCCCAAAGTAGGAACTAGGCGATCGCCGGCTGTCTTGTTTTATTTCCCATCGCCGTCACTGCTGACGGAGCCACAGTATTTAAAAATGGTCTTACGCAATGAGGTGTGCTGAAATAGACCACCTTATTGTAATCCGCATTTCTCTCCGTTCCGCCCTTCCGTCTCCGTAAATTTCCCCTTGGATCTGTCTTGCATCTTCATACACCCTATAATAGGCTGTATAAGGGCCCACTACAGGTCCTCGCCCTCTCTGCAGTGAGCCATCGGCTCCACCCCTGGTTATCATTTTTACCACTCATGCATGTGCCCTGCGAGTTGACATTTCACACCAATACTGTCAGTACATGCAGATATTTTTAACTTCTTCAGAATTAAGAAGTGCAGTGCAACTAATGACACATTTGAATGACAGGCAACACAAGCTAACTGCTAACTGTGCATCTGTCTTGATATTGCACTTGTTGTATGAAGCAATTTTTAATTTTTCATATTGGATGATTATTTAACCCTCTGAAGTCTGAGGCCTGTCAGCCACTTTTGAGGTAGCTTGACATGCCTTGACATTTTTATATATTTCACCTATCGAAAAAACATTGATCCCAAAGTGCTACATATGCTCATATCCAGCACAAACTCAGCACCAATAATCTGAGAGCAGTAAGAATGTCATTAATCTATTTTTGTTTAAATCATCTTTAAACATACACTTTTCAAAAACCTATTTTCAGAGGTGCTGAGATATTGTAAAAAAAAAAACATTATAAACATTTCTGGCCAAGACTTTTGAGCTCTGTCTGAACCTTGTAAACATTGGTGTTGGCTACACATAGGTGATTAAAGCATTCAAAAATTTCATGTGGTTTGACTACTAAATTGTTAGAACTTTGGAGTGACACTATTTTTCAAAGCCAGTGGCCTACACAATGAATATTGATGAGGTAGGTGAGATACACCATTAAGAATAGTTATAATTTACACATTAATATTGCATTTATTGTTTTACTCTGTATAGTAGACAACAATATAACATGACACAGTATACAGAGGTGTATTTTATCAGTCACTTTTCTTTTGCACAACACCCTTAATATAATTAATATCATTAATTATATCATAATACAATATAAGTGAATATTATGTAGATGTTCCAATCCTCTGTCATAACCCTTTGCATTACATCATACAGCAACTTAATATGTTCATGCAATTCCACAGCAGAAGTGAAAGGCAATATTGTATTACTGCCATGTAAGTGCACTAGGGATGTGCATCTCCATCGCTGAGGCCGATGCGATACACATCTCGATGCACTGCGATCCGATCCATTAAAGATACATATGAAGCAACTGCTAATGCGACTAAAAAAGTGCCATTTTACTTCACATATTTGTTTCTCTAGTACTGCAACTCAGTAAGCATCTCATTTATGCTGTTTCTTTTCTTTATAGCGGCACGGCATATTTTGCAAATTGCATGCGTCTTGTCACATTGTCCGACTCTCTAGAAAAATCCGAAGTGTCGCCAAACATTTGATTCGTAGCAATTCGGTGGAACGTGTTGCTCTTCCTCCTCTATGATAATATGTGACTCGCCCGGACACGCCTCCAACTCGCGCAAGACTTGGTCGACAAACTTGACGAGAATTGGCCACTGACAGCAGCGGAGATGAGAGAGCGCGCTTGAGAAACAGTTTAGAGAGGAGGAATCAATCTAAATATAAAATTATTGGTCACAAATTATTGGTCGCATTTCTAAATAATAAAGGCATAGGGCCTCTACTAATAATTATAAATCGGATTTTACCGATGCCAAGATGTTAGAAACGATGTATCCCGAGTTCTTCCCAAATTGTATCCGGTGCACACTTTTTTAATCGGGGCATTCGCATTGTGAACTTTATGCCGTTGCACCGATGGGAATCGGCGAATCTTACCATCCCTAAAGTGCACACTGAAAGATTGCCTTTGCGACTGCATGAACTCAAGTAAAATTTACTGAAAAGTCAAGCATAAAGCATAAACCAGATCATAGGCTCATCCCCAGGCTGATTTAGAAATTATTGGTCTGATCAAAAACATTTCTCCTGGACATTATTGTCTATGTGGCTTACAGGAGTTCTCAGTCGAAGCTATTTTAATGATTGGCAAGCCAGTCCATTTTTTTCGAGCATTTTTACTGACATTACAGGAAGTTCAAGATAAGTATGAGGGGGTGTGTATGTGTGTATGAGCATGTGTGTGTGTGTGTGTGTGTGTGTGTGTGTGTGTGTGTGTGTGTGTGTGAGAGAAAGCCTTTCTGTGTTTCTGTTTGTATGTGTCACAAACTTCGTCAGGGTTGTTCTCGGTTTTATATACTTATGTGCTGAAACCTGACTAATGACAGTGTTGGCAAACACCACGAGAGGCTGCATAAAACCACATACAGGAAGGGCTCGGTGCCGGGGTGGCCAATGTGTTTGGACACATCAGAGAAATCGTGACGTCGGCCTGCTGTGTCATCCACAGTATGGCCATGAAAGATAACAATCATGTGGCATCAGATGAACAGCAACGAGAGGACCCTGTGCCCGAATCGCTCCAGAGACCAGGGCTACGAATCAACTTGCATTGAATTAACTAAGTGTCTTTGAGTAAAAGTATGAATTATGCGTAGCCGTGCACCTTTTTATCCCCAGCATACATTCGTGAAGTCTACTCCCACACATTTTCTGTGTCAGATACTAATTTGATTATTTGACACGATAAGGACAACCTTTTTGATCGAAATTTGGTTTAGATGTAGGAGTCTTTTCTAAGTTGTGCTCATTTTGGACTAGTGATTCGCCGACGTCGCGGACACTCCACTGCTCACACTAAGAAATATAATTTTTCTTGTACCCACTACTGCCAGAAAATCAGAGAAAATATCTTACCTTTTTCATTTTCCCCAGCATCAGCTATACCAGCATCAGCTATATACTCGGAAGTCGGTATATCCTTATATATGATTGTGTCGACTTAATTAACTTATTCCTATCAGAGATAACGTGCACAAGCAACTATAACATAAGAACAGTTGGGATTCATCATCACGCAAACGAGGGGAAGAAGAAAAGTGGGTGTTTACGCCCGCGTCATGAATCCCACCCAGATTTTTGTAAGCACTTTTGCCAAGAACAAAACACGATCGTTTCTATGAAAATTTTGATCATTGTGTCCCAGTGAATCTCAATTTGAAGTCATCATTCCTCATTCAATTGACAAAGAGTGTCATTCTTTTTCAAATCCTCTTTATTGACAATATATTGAATTTTAATTGTGGCTAGCATAAAGTTGTGTTGCTTCCTGGTCTGACCTTAGCCAAGCTTTAAGACCAGTCACTGACTGGTTAACATGCTGCATCATGTTCTCTAAACACATTCCGATGTTCAATTCTGAGGATAAATACTAGATATAAGAAGGTACCTTGAGGCTATTAGGAGGGCTGACCATTCAAACCTCTTCACTCAGCAAGCATGCTCCTCCTTCAGATGAGTCTACAGTTTGAGGCTCATACATACCATTGCTCAAACTTGTACACAGGACAACCTTAAAAGTATGTAAGAGTTTACATAAGGAATAGATATTACACCATAAAGTATAAGAACTTCTCAATATAATATTAAAGGAGTTGATTTAAAATACTGTTACAGAACTGTACCAAAGTCATTATTTCAGCTGCGGATCCAGGAGAGGTTAAAGAAAACAGCCTGGACAGATGCTGGTGAGAGGTGTGTGGGGACAGTTTCACCATCAGGACAAGTCCACCTGTAAGAGAAGGAAATGATTGTGAGGTTTCTAAATTATTTCATCTGACCTATTAGCAGAGGCCTAAAATCTCTGTAAGTTATATATGGAAAGTAAGTAAAACAATCATAACAATCATAATTTGGTGTTGTTCCTTACATTACAACAATTGACATACTAAGACCTAACTAACTATCACATCCTCAATTGAGTCTTGTTTTCCAGAACCAAAGCATCTTCTCAGTTTTACTTTGTCACCCCAGAGACAAAGAAGCACACATTTACTGATCTTTAAATGACCTGGATGGCTAGTCCTATGTTCTGTGGCTGCTCTCAGACTATCAGTATAAGGTAAGGATGGTGGGCCTTAAGTAGTCCTTCTTTTCAGGCAGTGGCGTCGTTAGCCCTGGGCGTCCGAGGCTACAGCCCTGAATGTTTCATGAATAGCCCCGGATCTCAAAAATTATTTTTTTTTTTACAAAAATAATAAAAATAGCCCCGTATCTATTCATCTGTCATTCCAATCATGCATTAAAGCCCTCAAAATAATATGATATCGTTGATCAAAAACACAAGTACATTTTGGGTCCTCTGTGCGTCATTCAAGCAGCAGATCTACTTCACACTACTTGGCACGCACACATTTTGTGTGAGCATGAGAGAGAAAGAGAGAGAGAGCGCACCGGTAACAGAGCTTGTCATTGTTGGCATCTGGTGGTAGCTAGTTAATTCACTAAGGCAAGACTTGAAGGCCATGGATGTAAGAAGCTTTTTCAAAAAGAAAAAGGATGAAGGCAACAAGGTGCAGGTGAGGCTAGTGGAGGTGGAAGAAGAGTTATCTCCTGTTGCTGTTGCAGCAGATGAGTCAGGAGTCTAGCTCAGTGGTTCTCAAATGTTGTCACAAGGCACACCATTTATGAAAACAAGTATTTCCAGCGCACACCTTTACATATGATTATAACTATGTAAATCATCATAAATAAGACTAATTCCAAGGCACACCTGGCCAGCTCCCAAGGCACACCAGTGTGCGACAGCACACAGTTTAAGAACCACTGGTTTTACTCTGAAATAACTTGAAAATGGTGCAATTATTGGGTGAAAATCTAAAGATTTCTGGGCTGGGCTAAGCCCCCAATGTTTCAAGATCCTAACAACGCCTCTGTTTTCACGTAACAAAGAAACTGAGATTGTGTTTTGGGTTCAAATACCAGTGCAGAATAGTAGTAACAAGATGGCAAATTCAATTCAAATAATGTTTGAAATACTGTTTCAAAGTTATGGAATGCTGTATCAAAATGTGATTTTTTCAGTGGTATTCTCTGTTAAATGAACTTTATTCCCCCAAAACATTGACTCAGACTAAGATAGCTGTACTGTCATAGATTCTCTGACTCCAGATGTCAATTCTGTATGTGCATGACCACAAGACAAGAGACCAAGGGTTGTTACCTTACTAAGTAGTTACCAGCAGTTTCAAATTAACTGCAGGTTTGCTAATGTTAGCATTAGTAACCACAAGTTTTCAGATAAGAGTACTTTAATGTTTCTCTTTTAATCATAGCACATACAAATCCAAACAAAAGACTCTTAAGGGGACATGTGTTGCTTTGAGTTTTTATTGAGTTTCACTTTGAATCGTGCCACAAACAATATCCCGTTGCCCAGGAAACCCCTGCAATCACCTTGCTTCATTTAAAAGCAACCAGCTTGTGTAACACAATGCCAGTGTTTAGGGCTTACCAGTGTTAAGGTGACATTACATCCCGTGATCTCTCTTCTCATCCCTCTCTTCTTTGCACCCCTACCCCAGACAAACATAAGAATGGATTATTGTCAAGAAAAACTCAAATGAAGTTTGAAGTGAATCAAGTGAATAAACATAGAATGAATAAACATAGAATGCTTTGCATTTGGTGTTGGCTCAATAGTTGTGATAAACTGTGAAGATGTTAGCAGACCAAAACTTTTTAATTCCTCCCTTTACCCATTTCTGCTTTTATCACACTCACAATTCCCTCTTATATATAACTGGATCTGAACTGAATGTCTTGTCAGGGATTTGGCTGCTGCTTCACGAGATGACCACCAGATGACCTCATAACTTCCTGTGTTCCATGTCTCATTTAGTTGTCCTCCAGCTGTGTTGATTAGCTCTTGGTTTCACTCGTGTTTTCTGTTATTTAAGACCTGCCCTCTGTCTGTCTGTCTCCTTGAACCAAACCTTTTGGTGTCCTGAGTCATCTCTGCACTTTTATCTGCCCAGCTCCTTGTAACAGTTCTGTGTGCCATGACAAATATAGAACTGTTACTGCTGTTCTCTTGTGATATGGTTCTGTACTCTCATATCTATTTAAGCCTTGTAAAAAATATGAGCCTAATTTTACCATGTTTACAAATGTCACCTTAAATAATAGAAAAAAGTGAGCAATTGTGGTAGATTGTCACAGGCCTCACACATTTTTCAAATAAGAAATAAACAAGCTTTGGATCTGAAACCCCACAGTCAAATCCAGTTCCAATTCCACATTTCCTTTACTGAATCACAATAAAGTTCTTGGGGGGTACATTTGGTGGGAATTTTACAGAAGGAAAAATTCCGAATTCTTGTTCCATCTGTCAATCAGTGTTCAGCCCATTCATTATCTGATCAATTTCTTATTGCTCAGTTTATCTACCCCTTATAATTAGTACCTGGAATCTACTGTAGATGGCACTTTACTTTGGCATGTTGATTACAGTGGTATATAGAATAATTGCATGACTTACTGCGAGTGTGCCATATCTTCCTGATGGCTATCATGGTGCATATCAGGTAGAACACACCAATCCCAATTTTCTGCAGTGCATCCAGAACAGTTTCCTCATATGTCAGTGTGCTATACAGAAAAGAACATTTTGAGTGTCAGTCATTTAGGCCTACAGAATAGTTTTGATTTTATTATCTACTTCATTTTAGAGGGGCCTGTGTTGACATCATCACCACTGCTTTGCTCTGCTGGAGGTGTTATTCCCATGACTTAGCCATGAGACGGCAGTGCATCTCACTGCTATTTTTGACCGGTCAGCCTGACACACAACTATCCAGTGAGGATAACTGATAAGTATCCAAGAGGAAGTCAGGGCTCTGCCCATTTCCCTACTGGGTGTATTATAAAAGCAACAAGAGAGAGAGTTTGGAAGACATCCCTGCTTTCTGAGTGTCCTCATTTGTATGTTGCTGCCTGAACCCCCCCCAGTTCTTCAGGCAAACATGATTTGGTACGAGTGAGCAGATCAATCTCCATCCTGAACGAAGGTTATAATCTCTTGCTCAGATGAAATCAGAATCAATTCAGGACTTCCTGTCCATATTTCTGTGCATGGGTGTCTTCCTGTTTCCCTGCTTCACAAATTACTTTCACAGGGGCTCCCACTTCACACTTCTGGTCATGAATGTATGGAAATATATGTTTCAATGACAGTAGAAAGTGAAGGATTGTGACAGCTATGACAACAGTGACCTTTTCTCCTATACCACAAGTAAATCACTGCAATCAAACAGCTGCCAGACATTACTTTATTACACTATTCACAGATGTTCTTTTCCAATTACAATTTTATCCATTTATAAAGTTGGATATTTACTGAAGTACCTTGCCCAAGGGTACAACAGGAGCACCCTAGCAGGGAATTGAACCAGCAAGCTTTTGGTTATAAGCCCCGCTCCTTACCACTGTGCCACACAGCTGTCCTTAAACATTGGGGAATTGAACCAACAACCCTTTGGCTGCAGGTGCTGCTCTTTACCACACTGCTACTCACATAATATCAACAACAAACAAAGCGGCACATCAATTTCTCACATTAAATTAATGTGCATCTCATTACACTTTATACACTCAACCCGGGTGGGACTTGAACCCACAATAGCCAGCTCCGGAGGCCGATGCCGCTCCAATGAGCACCGACTTCATTGGGGTTCACCATGTGATTTGTAGTGCCTTCCACTGAATGAGAATGTACCGGAAGATGGCATTTTTCTTGCTTCAGCACCCTTGCATGAGCCTAGAGGTTGTCGTGGCGAGACAGGCCTAAAGTATAACTTGCAACTCCAAAACAGTGTTGCGTTAAAAAAAAGGCTTGAAAAAAGAAAACAGCTTGGAACAAAGAAAGATTGGAAGTAAAAAATTCCATCAGCCCTCAGTGTCATTTTAAAATGGCAGAATTTAATCTGCTCAAAAGCTCTGTATGGTAGAATGCCTGGACCTCCCAACTGCATACTCTTTGAGTCCACCCAAAAAGTTATTGTTGACCAGTCTAAGCAAGAATCCTCAAAATGTTTACACACAAGACATCAAGTGCATTGCCTCTTGTTTGTATATAAATTGCTAATGGGTCTGACTTCCCCCTGCTGTAAAAATCTGTTACCTACTTTTGCTAGTTAATCTAGATGTCTCAGCTGACATAGTGCAGTGGAAGGTAAAACAATATTTATTCAGTAGATATGAATTTTGTACAAGAAAAAGCAGCGAAGCCTTGCTGTCGATTGGGGTATAGGGGTATTGGTATTCGGCTAGGAAAGGAAACAAGGAAGGAAGGGCCGAAGATGTTGGACGCGCCCCACAAGGGAGGCCTAAGAGGAGGAGATGACACAAAAAAGATGTGATGAATGGGATTTTTTACACTAGTGGATGGGATGGGCTTGTTAATCGCAAAGAGACTGTCTGCAAATTCTGGTCCCAAATCTTCATTTGGAACTTCAATTTGTGTGTCTCTCCTTGCACTTTAACCGCAAAGAGAAAACAGAGATATTGCCTTCAGTGGTACTTGGTGGTGGTGCTGCTTGGTGAAATCAATATTGATGTCTCTACTGCTGGAACTACTGGTACAGTTGTAAAGATAAAGAAAAAAGAGCCTGCTGAATATGGGCCTCAAAAAGGAAAGCTAAAGGCAGAATTTTGGGGGAAAACATAGGACTCGGAATGGGAATTTTTGGTGCTTTGCTTTACATGTGGTGCCCCATACCTGGAGGTCATGCTGCTACACTGCTATGTAGAATAGGGTGACGTGAGACAGGTCCCTGCAGTGACAACAAATACAAAGAATGACACCACACTCACCTGGAATACTTCTGGCTTCTGTCATCTGAATGGTCAGACTTTACAGCTGTTGTAGATCTGTTTCCCATGGTGACCAGCATTTCCTCATGGGACAGAGGGGGAGACTCGAGGGCAGCTGTCAGCGAAATCAAAAGTACAGGTGTCTGTTTTAGCTGAAATAGAATTCCAGGGTTCAACATGAGTATTACTGATGCTTATTATACCAATGGCTCAAATGTCTGAAAGCATTAAAAAACAATGCAGTCTGAGCCAAAACATAAATATATAACAACAGCTGACATCCTTCTCATACCTAACATGATACTAAATTAGTCATGTAGTGTCCATTTAGTAAACTTATGCTTTGCCACTTTTGGAACAAAATGTTCAATCAAGTGCAAGAAAACAGGTTTGAAAAGTTGTGTAGTTGTGGACAGGAATCTTTCACCTTACCCTGAGTGACAGTGATGTGAACAGGGATCTGTAGGCCTCCAGCATCACACCAGTACCAGCCTGCATCCTGCATCTTCAGTCCACTCACTGTCACAGTGAAGATGCCTCTCCCGTCATCCCTGATCAGGACAGACCTCCCCCCTGAGGGGTCGCTGGTGTTCCCCTCCAGGCAGGACTGCTGGTCCCCGCTCCTGCACCATCTCTTCACACTGTCCCTGTATCCATCGCCATAGCGACACTGGACGCTCACGCTACCTCCCTCCTCTCCCGTCACCGTGTCTTTCACCATCAACAGACCTGGACTATCTGCACGCACACGTACACACACACATCTCTGCTCAACACAACGCAAGACAGGGACGTGTCAACTATCATCACTCTGGCAGCTGAAGGTTTTGGGTTTAGTCCCCCAAACTTTTAGATATTATGCCAACCAGCTCCGTGCTTGGGGCTTAGCACTGTAGACAGTATTTAATTATAAGGTCTTTATGTAATGGTTAGAGGATTTTTCAATATTAATGTATTCTGCTGAGATATTGCTTTCTTACAACCCAGTGTACAGTAGCTCACAGTGTCTGCCCTATTGTGTCTGCCTTCTTTTGTGGCCAATCCCTGTTTTTTCCATGTTTGTTTCATGTTGTGTCTGTTATTTTATATTGCTGTAATCCAGTCTGTGTAGCCCATCTGGTTCTCTCTGCAATTCCTGTGCGTAGACAGCGTTATTGAGTAAAATTTGATCAGTGGAAGGACTGACTGACCGATTCATTCATTGACTGGTTGATCAGTTGATTAAATCCATTTGTGGGAGTCATTGTAATATTGTGACATTGTACTTTGCATGACTGGCACTATAGTACTGCAGCAGACACAGTGAAAAAGAGGAAGTTCAAGATAAGTATGAGGGGGTGTGCATGTGTGCATGTGTGTGTGGGTGTGTGTGTGTGTGCCAAAAATGAGAGGGAACTAAAAAACTGGTGCATGCAATGACTTAACCACAAACCCACGGTCAGCAGCTCCAGAGTGATTCACCCTGGGTCACGCAGACAGAGAGCTGCCTCACCATCAGTGACAGCCAGGTAGAGATATGCTGCAGGGCCACCTTCCACAGCACACCAGTAGGTGGCAGTGTCTTCCACCTGCAGGTCCCTGAGGGTCACAGTGAAGACTCCCTGGGCAGGGTCGTCAGCGATCGACACTCGACCTCCAGCGGTATGGGAGTCGGTGTGAGCCAGGGTGTGGCAGATGTGCCAGAAGTAGCCCCAGCACCAGAACTTGGTGTGGCCGCTGTACTGCAGAGGGTAGTGGCATGGAATGGTTACTGACGCTCCTCTCTGGACATGCACCTGACCCACTGTGGACACACCTGCCAAGCCCGCCACACCAGCCACGCCTGTAAAACAGGATAACATTGGAGTCACAACCCATAGGTGATGTCACTGCAAACACGCACACAGGCTTTCAGCCTGTGAGACCGGAGCTGTCCAAGGAGGTGCAAACCCATGTTTGGCCACTGGGGGGAGACCTGCGTAAAGCTTCAGTAGATCCACAGAGCTCTAAATGCTGAGCAAAGGTGTGTCAATGCTTGGCTTTTGAAAACTTTGGCTGTGCCGGTGGTCATTAGTTTTTGATGAGTGCCTCATGGTTAACCACAGAGCATTCATTTTTTTGAAGTTGACCCCTCTGAAATTCAATCCTCTCACTGCGCGTCAATGCTACCAGAGAGACCTCTCTAGAAAACGAAACTTGTTTATTGGGGCATTGATATGAAGACCACCCTCTGAGCTGCCATGACACACTTGTTTCTGGTAGCTAAAAACCTAGGGCCCAATTCTGCTTTTAAAATAGTGAAGTTAAAAAGCCTTTCTTATAATGGCTTGGATGTATTGCATCACTGAAAATTACACAAAAGCACAAAGAAGCTGTGCTATTTTTTGAACTGCTGATTGCTGAGGATGTTGGATCACCATTTTTCCACTATTTTCCAACTATTTTTTACACAAAATCAAAGTAGAGCTACATTTTTGCATTTTTCAAAGTTTTAATTTCATTTTATTTCAGCCCGTACTTGCTGGAAATTGTTTCTATTAAAAGGTGTCATTTTTACTTATTATTCATTTGTTTTCATGCACTATACTGTTAAAATGATGTCAAGACCTTTTTCATGTTCTTGTTTTCATCTTTTCCTTCCTCTTTTTTCCAGGAAATATAAGTCAAGTTAATTCTTCACTTTTAGTGTTCACTTTTCTGTTTTTCTTTTTTTCTGTGGTGTCAGAAAGCACAATTTAAAAAAAATACCTCAAAAGAAAGAAAAAAGAATAGATGTGAGTTTTACCTGGTCAGGTATGCACCAAATGAACTGTCACATGAGTTTGTTGTGTCACAAGATGCTTATTTTTGTCTGCAGTGATGCTATTTATACATGTCCCTGCAGTTTCACATCTCTTATTTTAAAGTTCCATGCAGCATTTCAGTAATACCATCAGGATTCTTTGGAAGACCTCCACTCAGCACACATTAAGACACACCTTTCTCTCTCATTACTGTGTTGCTCACATTGATTGACCTGGATTACCTGAAACCAGCAGATCGGAGGAGTGGGAAAAATTAATGATCACACATGTGTTTGGCACATCTTACCAAATAAGTGCCCGGTCAAGTATCCTATAAAGTAGAATCCAGTTCATAAAACAAACACATATTTTTTTGAAGGGGAGCACACCTTGTATCTAGACCATGCAACTCCACTTTAAGTGACATGTGACAGGCGACTTCATCCATATAGGTGGTACAAGTCGATGGGGAATTAGCTATGTCTGTATAAAGCTTTGAGATTTGATGAAGAACACTATAAAAATGTGTGATGAAAACATGGGGAGCAGCTGTTTAGACTGAGACAGGGGGTGCTCACTGACATGAAACAGAAAGTGTATCATATTGCATTTGTATAGCATTACATTACATGCATCTGCTATTACAATGTAACATAAAAGCAGATGCTCTGCATGAGAGAGACTTAAATAACTTTCAATTTTTATATGATACCCATGAATACAGCTCCGCATAAGGGAACTACACCACTCCAGAGAAATGACACAATGCAGACTATGAAAATTGCTATACTTGCTATACTTTCTTGCTACACAAGAAAGCATTTTGCCATCACATCTACATTGCCTCTTTGAGTAACGTTTTCCAGCTCTATACTGTACAAATTTAGACTGTACAAATCAAAGACTTAAAAAAGACCAGTGGAAATGTATTAGCTCCACATTTTGCACTCTGCTGTGATTTTAAGCTAAAAATAATGTATGAGACATAGAAAGGCCAACCGATGCCTGTTCACGACTTTACTGCATGATTCTGAGGAAGAATTGAGTTTTAGTATATCCTTTTTTACAAATGTTTAGAAATAAGAAGCTTCTGAGAAAAACTGAAGACAACTGTATCTTACCATGAAGTCCAATGAGGAGAAGACCCAGGACACATGGGAAAAGTGTTACCATTGTCACTGTGGATGTACACTGCTGCTAAGAAATCAACTACAGCAAATACATGAAAAGTATACATGAGTGTCCAGATCCCTGGAGACTTACTTTCATATCCTTCTACTCTGTGACATCACGTTCACTCCCAGCCCTCTTCCTCCTCAGTCCCTGATCACATGCAAAGGCCACTCATCTCTCTTAACACTGCATTCATTGGTGGCTAATGAGAGGTGTGCACTGTATGTCATAAACAGGAAAGCACTGAGTTCTGGAACACGGGTGGCATTTTGGAACCATTTTCTCCAACAACAATCTAAGTATTTATGATACATGTCATGTAACATGTCACAATCTGTATCTTGAGCTGAATTTTGAGCTCTCTAAAGTCAGATTTATGGAAACGCATTAGGGAAAGTAAACAAAAACAAAGATAATCGAAATTAATATTTTATTATCTATTTTTACATTCTGAAAAAAATGAAAATGTTCACTATTATTGATGGCTACATTCTGAACATGTCCAAACATTCTGAGAGTCTAAACATGAAACATACAGACAGCATGGCCCTATTGAACTGTTTTTTTTTTCACTGAACACCAAGTGTACAGTCTGAACTCCAGGTATGTCTCCCCCAGCTGGCTACATAAGAAACACATTCTATGTTCCTAATACTGTGCTGCACACTTGCGCCTGTGTGTCTGTTTGTATACAATGCATCTCATGTTGGAAGCATTTGTGGCCAATTGAATGTCAATATTCAATTGATATTTTATTGCAGCTTGTTTTGGGAAAGGTGTAAGTATTTACTGAAAATAAAGCAATTGGGAAAGTTAAATCAAGGGAACTAGGTGGTGTGTGTTGGGGGATCACAGAGGAAAGACTGTATACAGGTGCCATTCTGCTAACAGCTGCCATTCTAACACATTAACAACACAATAACAATCATCCATCATCATCATTTGCCAAATGCCAAGACTTTAAGGCTCA
This sequence comes from Megalops atlanticus, assembly GCA_019176425.1. Classification (NCBI taxonomy): domain Eukaryota; kingdom Metazoa; phylum Chordata; class Actinopteri; order Elopiformes; family Megalopidae; genus Megalops; species Megalops atlanticus. The sequence goes on from CM032876.1 coordinate 47,491,029, forward strand.
GTTCACTGTTCACTTCAGTCTGTTCATTTGTTTTCCCTCTTCTGCATCGGCCACATCATATCTCAGATGTGGCACGTGTGTGCGTGAGTGTGTCTTTGTATGTGTGTGTGTGTGTGTGTGTGTGTGTGTGTGTGTGTCTGTCTGTCTGTCTGTGTGCATGAGAAAGTATATGTGCGTGTGTGTGTGTATGTGTGCATATGTGTGTGTGTGTGTGTGCGCACAAGTGCAAGTGTGTGTGTGTGTGTGTGTGTGTGTGTGTGTGTGTGTTCATGCTTGCATGCATAAGTCTATGCGTGCGTATGTGTGTGCAAGTGCAATTTTGTGTGTGCGCGCCTGTCTGTGTGTGCATTTGTGCATACATACGTGTATGTGTGTGTGCATGATTCTGGAAAAAGAGCCTCTTTGTTCACACACATTACCGTTCCTCAACAGCACAATAGTAAAGGCCTTCACTCTGACATGGGGTGTGAACACTCCACTGGAACCTTCTGAGAAATGCACTCATGGTCACACATCACTTACGTCAATAACACTGTCATCACCACATCCGCATGCACCCAAACACGCAATTAAAAACACACAAACAATCGGACACCACTAAAATGCCACTCTTAAAGGCTGGAGGTTACGGGAAGGGGGGACAAAGTCTGAGAGAAAGTGCGTTGACGTGGTGACCATCAGAGCAATGGAGAGGCACTTGCTGATGAACAGACCATCTAATTCAGTGTGTCGCTGCGAATGTATCTATCTATCTCTCTCACACTCCCTCACGCACACAGACTCTCTCTCACACTCTCTCTATTCTCTCTAACAGTCTCTCCGTCTCTCGTTCTCTCTCGGGAGAACCAGCTCCAGCAGGGTTGTACAGGGGAAGGGGGTTTCAGTGCAGGGGGTTAGGAGTACTGCTGGGTGAAACCCTGGTGGAACTCCTTCACCTTGGCCAGCACGACCTTCAGCTTGTCCATGGGAGGCAGGATGGTCATCCTGGGGAAGGAATACAGCCACATTCAACCTTCAGGCCATTTCACAACATTCAGTGGTGATGACTCATTACATTACATTATTGTCATTTAGCAAACGCTCTTATCCAGGCTTACATAGGTTACAATTTTATCCATTTATATAGCTGGATATATACTGAGATGATTGTGGGTTAAGTACCTTGCCCATGGGTACAACGGCAGTGTCCCAGTGAAGAATCGAGCCAGCAACCTTTCGGCTACGAGCCCTGCTCCTTACTACTATGCCCGCTGCTGATTCGTTTACTAAAGCTGCAGTGTTGACTATGTCTATCCACACACATCTTAGTCATGTGGTGAAAGAGGGCATGATGTGGAATTCACCGTTGACTATAACTCAATGTGCGATTGTTTATAATTTTTTTTTTAAACCAACAAAAATTGGCTTGCTCGATTTACATTACATTACATTCATCTAGCAGATGCTTATCCAAAGTGACTTCCAGCACAAAAGAACAGAATTTTATCCATTCAAGCTGAACGAGCAACAGTGTCAGACCAGGGTAACAACACTCCCAGACCAATGAGTGTGAGCATAACACTATTCAAGCCCGACCACAAGTTAAACTGTGCAACCTGTCTAGGCAGCCAAGAAACTAAGGGAAATCAAGTGCACACACTACCATACATCACAGTACCTAGATTACAGAATCCAAAACACAGTGTCATGGCAGAGTGCATTTTAAAGAGCGCTTATGCACCGCAGGTCTGTGATGTGGCCAGATTTGTGTACCTGAAGTGAAATGTTCCCTCCCTCTGTCCAAATCCACTTCCTGGGACCAGGCAGATTCCAGTCTCCTCAAGCAGCTTCATACAGTAGAACATATCCGGGGCCTGGCCCTTCTCCTACAGAGACAGAGGGAGAGATAGAGAGAGAAGAATAGAGGGCGAGAGGGAGACATTGGCAGAAAGTGAGAGGGAGAGAGAAAAGGGCAGAGAGAGAAGGGGAAAGTGAGACAAAATGATGGAATGATAAACACTCAACAACCATTCTATGTAGTTATAGCTTTCCTGACTATCCAGTACCAATATGCATAATTACAAGCTAGGTCTAAATGTGATTTTACATGACACAATAACTGAAATGTGAAAATTCTGACCCTAAGACAGAAATGACTGGAAGAGAAAAATGGAAAGACTGATTTTAAAATGGAGGAATACCCTGTGCAAGGATGGAGAAAGTGTTAAGGGGGGGTCCCAAACAAGAAGATGGAGAAAAAGAGAGGGAATAATAATAAAATGAGTGGGTGAGAGAGGGAAGGGGCCTTACTGTGGATGGACGAGGGGGTACAGGACAACTGAAAGATTGACAGAGGGAGAGCTGACCTTGGCCTCGGCAATGGCCCGTTCTGGGAGGGTGATTCGGGGGAAGGAGTACATGGCCCCCTGCACCGGGTTACAGGTGATCCCGGGGACCGTGTTCAGGATCTGCTCTGTCAGCTTGGCCTTCTCCGCCAGGGCAGTGAGGACGGCCGTGCGCTCCTAGGGGGCGGGGGAGGGGGGTCAGAGGGAGTCAGGGTCAGATGAACCAGATTTATATTCTCCATGACTTTTTAACATTTACAGTTACATGTACATTTTGTTGCTTAGCAGACATCCTTATCCAGAGTGACATGCAAGATGAGTACATTTAACAATACATTTACATTGTGGACATCGAGTATATGCTCTTATCCAGATTTCTTAATATTTTCATGGATTCATTCCTTATTGCTGCAATAATCAAATTCCTGTGAGACTGACCAATTTTGCGCATGGAATATGGACATGCAGCACGTGGGCAGCAGTGTGGTGTAGTGCTGAGGAGCAGGGCTCGATTCCCTGGTTCGATTGCCTGCTGGGACACTGCTGTTGTAACCTTGGGCAAAGTACTTATCCCACAATTGTCTCAGTGAGCAGCTGTATAAGTGGATAAAACTGTATGTCGTTCTGAAGACAAGCACCTGCTAAATGATGTAATGTAGCAGGGGTAGATGGGTTTTTAGGACCACTTTGAGGGCAGTGGATGGTCTAAAGCAGCTTCACCGTCCTGTACTGGTTCTGACCTTGATGAAGGTGGCATAGGAGGGTTCGTCGGGCTGTGGGGGGTTGACCACCAGGTCCAGCAAGGCCTGACCCGGTACAGGGGGGCATAGCCGGACCGACACCAGCTTGGTGAGCTGGACCTTCACGTCAGGGTCCAGGTTGATCACCTCCATGTAACCTCCACGGAAGCCACACCTGCATACCAGGCGAGCACAGGCACACAGCAGTGTTAACAACGACACTACAGAACAAGTCACCCATTCGCAGTGCAGCCTTCAGGGTCAAACCTGAGAAACAGGACATATGTGTTTACTGGGACTCAATTCATTTCCAGCTTTTGTATTAACACAGGGATTTAATGTGTGTGTGTGTGTGTGTGTGTGTGTGTGTGTGTGTGTGTGTGTGTGTGTGTGTGTGTGTGTGCGTGTGTGCGTGCACATACATGATAGCGTGTGTATGCAGAAACTATGATGTGTGTATATATGTACACGTGATGGTCTGTGTATGCACAAACTATGGCGTGTGTGACTGCTGTGTGTTAGTGCATGTCAGTGACTCACTCTCCCATGTAGCACTTGGAGGTAGAGTGGAAGGAGGCCAGCTCCACCGTTTTATAATACTCTGGTCCCATTTCAAACAGCACCTTCTTAAAGGAGTGGAACTCACAGCCCTCTGCATACACGTTGTCCTGATACACCTGAGAGAGACAGACAGAGAGAGAAAGAGAGTTTGTCAGAGTTGTTTAATTATTAAGCTGTTTAATTATTGCACCTCAATGGTAGGCAACACTGTCCTACATATTCATAATACAGAATTCTCAATTAAGAAGTAATCAGTGTTCTTAAAATTTGCACCCTCAGAGTTACCTCCTTGCTTCAAGCATGACACATGGTAAAACTAAGGTAACAGCTCCACCCAGTGGACATCCAACTGTATCCAACTGTAAAATGCCCTCTAACAAATACTTTTTGATCAATTGATTAATTGAGTTCAAACAAAAATAAATGAAATTTATAACAGACACCAACAACACAGTGTGCGTGAGTACTCCACACTCCAACCCTCACTTTAAGCATGGAGACAAGGCAGAGGAGGGGTGGGAGAGGGGAGAAAGAACGAAGAGATCTCCTCCCTCCGTTGTGACATCATCGTATTACCTCATCAGCCATCAGGAAGAGGTGCTCCTCAGCAGCGAATCGGATCACATCTTCAATGCACTGCCTGCTCTGGACCTGACCTATCACAGAGCACAGGGAGGGGTGGGCAATGCATGATTACGGACATACTATGTCAGATTTACTCATTTTTTTCGATGAACATCCACAGAATTTCTTTCATTTCATTTCATGGTAATCGTTGCTGTGTGGTTGAATGCAGAGATCCAGTTACATCCATTGTTCCTGCCTGGATTGATCATGTTGATTAGTTACGGACATGTTTTTTCTGTGGGGATTGATCAAAAGGATCAGCTCTGGATGTGGTTGCTGCCTTTAGGATTGATCACAGCAATGAGCTCTGGATGCATTTGTTGCCGTGGGGATCGGTTCAGTGGCCAGACCGGTGGGGTTTCAGGGGTTGATGATTCATATATTAAATATATTTCATTCTGTGAATGAACACCCACAGTGTTTATCACAGTTATTATTGCTGTGCGACCAATCACAGCAATCAGTTCCAGACATGTTTGTTGCAGTGGGAACCAGTTTGGCATCCGCACTGGTGAAGTTGCCAGGCTTTATAATACAGATGATTATATTAGATTTATTTCATATAGTAAATATATTTCACCCTGTGAGTGAACATCCATAGTAGCTATCACAGTTATCAGTGCTGTGCAGTCGATTGCGGCAATCAGTTCCAGATGAGTATGTTGCACTGGGGACTGGTTTGGTGGGCGTACCCATGAGATTGCCAGGGTTGATGATGCAAATGATTATATTAGATTTATTTCATACGTTGCATAAATTTCATGTATTACATTTTTTCACTGTGAACGAACGTCCACAGCAGTAATCACAGTTATCACTACTGACAGCGACTGACTGATTGATGACAGCAATCAGCTCTGGACGCGGTTGCAGTGGAGACAGGTTTGGCGGGCGTACCGGTGGGGTTGCCGGGGTTGATGATGCAGAGGGCGCGGGGCTGGCAGTGCCCCCGCGCGGCATTCAGGGCGCGCTGCAGCTCCCGCACGTCCAGGCTCCAGCAGCGCTCCTCGTCCAGGTAGTAGCTGATCTGCACAGCGCCCAGGTCGGCCAGCGCCGCCGAGTACAGCGGGTACTGCGGGATGGAGATCATCACCGCGGTGCGGCCCCGCCCCTCTCCGCTCACCAGCAGCTTCAGCATCGTCTGGGGAGGGGGGGAGTGAGGGGGGCACGGGGAGGGGAGGGGGAGAGGGAAGGGAGAGGGGGGGATGGAGAGAGAGGACTTTTGACACTGGTTTGACATAACATTGGTTAAAAAAGAGCATCTTTTCAGAAAAAAAGGTAGGAAATAAAAAAGAAAAAGACAAAAAACGTAATTAAGAAACAAGAAGGCAATAATAACAGAGAACAAAAAAAACAGAGAAGCTATAGAAACCCACCAAAGAAAACCAATAGCAAAACAACATTTTTATAGACTGGAACTCAGAAGAGACATCACTAACCCCTCTTCAAAACTAATGCTAAGTCATCATCATCATCACCAGACGCCTCTTTGGAGAGAGGTGGAACACAGGAAGAGGAGAGAAAGGAGGGTACCAGCAGGGACCTGTTATCAGTAACAGAAGCAGGGGATGTTTTCTATATCACTGTGTTTGTCTGTGTGGAAATGTTGATATTACTACTGTTCATTTGCCTATAGACATCATCATCCTGGATGCTGTTTTTATCATCCATTTTTACACCTGGATACTTAGTAAAGAAGTTCGGGACAAGAAACTTGCTGGAAGATACACAGCAGTGCGCAATAGATGACTTACCCTTCTCATAAGTTCAGGGCTCTAAACACTACCCCACACTGCTTCCTGAGAAGTACCTTCACAGCTCATAACCGCTGCAGACTATGGCCAATCAGATCACAATGTGAACACAGGCCAGGATAACGACCAGGTAATGCTTATGAAGTCCCAAAGAGACACACAGGCAGAACACCCTGACGGGGGTCACACGGTCTGGCTCCCAGCCAGACAGAGGGATGTGTGGGACAGACAGGCGTACCACGATGCCGTCGCTGGCGCCGGTGGTGAGGTAGATGTTGTCGGGGTCGCTGGGGATCCCACCATCCCGACGTTCAATGTAGCGCGCCACATCCTGTCGCACGCACTCTATACCCTGACTGGCACTGTAGGCCCCTGAGAGAGAGAGAGAGAGGGGAAGAGAGAGAGAGAGCAGGAGGGAGGCAGACAGGAGAAGAAGGAGATGGGGGAGACGGGGAGAGAGAGTGAGCGAAGGAGAGAAGAGGGAGAGAGTGGGAGAGGGCAGGAGGGGGACAAGAGACAGAAAGAGAGGGAGAAGGAGAGGGAGAAAGACAGAGGGCAGAAGGGAGACAGAGACAGAGGGAGAGGGAGACAGAGAGGGGGAAGATGAAGAGAGAGGGAGAGGGAAACAGGGGCAGAGAGAAAGACAAAGAAAAGACAAAGACAGAGCAAATGAGAGAGAGATAGCCAGAGTGAGAGAGAGGGAGAAAGAAACAGAACAAGATGAGAAGATAAATAGACATTATACACATCTCTCTCTCACTCTCTCTCTCTCTCTCCCACACTCATACACACACACACACACACACACACACACACACACACACACACACACACACACACACACACACACACACACACACACGTGTCACACAAAGAAGGGTCCTCTTACCAATACTCCCCCCTCCACAGGACTGGAGAATGCGGCGTGCTCTGTTTTTTGCATCCTCTGGAAACTTGTTGTCCTTCAGGAGTTCCGGGTATGAGCAGAGTGCCAAAACCTGACAGGGAGAGATGGCATTATATAACATCAAACAAGACAAATAAGAAAGCAGAGTTAAACATTACAAAATTAAACTGATACTAGTAACAAGTACCACATTCAACACAGCGATCAGAACAGAAATGCAAAATTCAAGACATGATATTAGAATGGAGGCTGATGCACATGAATTGGAAATTATACGTCCTGCACCTGACCTGTCTGAGGAAGGTGATTGGTCGCTGGCCCATGGCGTGGGCATCGCCGATGTTGGCCTTGATAACCTCGGAGAAGGGCTTCTTTATTCCCTGGAGCAGGAGAGGGAGGACAGAGGAAGGAAGACAAACATTTTATTTTAGCGTTATCAGCATCCACCATTTTATCCTGAGATGTGATGCTTGGACAGCTTTTCAGGAAGGGCTACGGCAACCCAACTAGAACGGCCCATTCCTTATTTCAGGGGGAAGTGCTGATTTCACATGCATTGTATATTTCAGCTGGAAGGGTCCAAACTGGTACGTGCTAGAATACAGCCACACGAGTTTAACCCCACAGAGGATCAAAAATGGTTCAATCTGAAAGGAGATGAGCAGCAATCACTGCCTCTTCTGTGAGGTCACCCAGGGGCTGCTGGGAAGCCCCCAATACACACACCCCTGCCTGTGTTTGAACTTTCACCACTGCTGTGTTCTATCAGACACTGGAGAAGGGGCTTACTCTTCAAAGGCAGCCCACCTCATCAGGACAGCAAACAGGCTGCATCAGAGGGGTCACTGCCAGAGGTAATACCATTCCACTGAGTTCACAGATGAAGAAATACCCCCTCTACCAACACACAAAAGTGCCAGCCTGGCTGTTCTCCAAAACTCTGACCCTCCCTCTATTTGCCTCAATACCCCCAAAGAAAATCTCATTTAAATAGACAAAAGGACTGTTTTAAGTGTGCATTTAAATTCAAATTTAACAGTTAATTAAGTTTCAAATATCAAAAAGGGGAAGAATATTCCCTTTTTCTGGTATCATATCTGTCAGGACTGCGGCATATTAGCCGGTTGTTTTGTTTTCCCTGTCCATGTGCTTTTGTTTTTCCCTGTGTTCCAGCCCTGCCCTGCTCTCTGCCCTGTCCCCACCCTCCTGATTACCTGTCTGTCTTCACCTGCCTGCCTGCGCACCTGCATCCCATATCCTCATCAGCCTTGCCCTATTTATTTCCTGCTTTTTTCTTGTCTCGTTGCCAGTTTGTCTCAGTTTGCTGTTTTGCTACTGACTGTTTGTTTCTTCATGTCTTCCTGCCGGTTCTGTTGCCTTGCCTGTTTTTCCCCCAACTTTGTTTCCTTGATCTGCCCTCTTGGTTTTGGTTGCCGTGTCTTCTGGTTTTGGTCTCTGCCTGTTTTTGACTACAATTTTGGATTGCCCTCTGGATTCGATAAACCTGTCTGTGCTTGAGTCCCTGCCTGAGTTCTGACAATATCTGAGGATGTGGTTTTTCCAGTTTTTATTTAGTAGGTCAGAACAACAGTTATATTCGTTGGGCATCAGTTTATTTGATAGGAACAGACAAAAGTGAATACAATATGCAGTAACCTAATACAATTAATGCACAAAATTGATTTCTCAGCCAAGGCTAGCTTCTGACACCTGCAGCTTGATTGTACTGAATATAAATTTGTTAGTCATTTCTTAATTTTATTCTGTTATTTGAGGTCCTCATTCCATCATTTCAGGATTTCCCCGCTGCACCAGACAGCTGACAGAATCAATCAGTCAGATTGAGAGCCTGTATTTACTGGACTCATACACTGGATCACTGAGAAGATTCAGGAGCTTGTGCTGCAGTCCAGCCATAGCTGGCAATGAGCTGATAAGAGCTTGCAGCAGCAGGAAGGCTAGGATTGCACTCAATCATTATAGCAGTTAACCTGTTGGTAATGTGAGAGGTGGCAGTCCATCCCCCCCCCAACCCCACCCAAGGTGGCAAACAAGGCAATTTTCTGTTTTGGACTTCCAATAAAACCACCATTCCACAGGGACCCTTCCTGTTCCGCTCCCATTGGTTACATCGCAGGACCATCCTCTAATTTTAACCAATGATAATGGGAGAACCAGGGCACTACCCCCTTTGAGGTACCACCCCCTCTCCCCAGCAGGACCTAAGTCTGTTTATGCAGTATGAGACAGGCCTTTTTAGAACAAACAGAAAAAAAGTACAAAGGTACAAAGCTTGCCCTGGAACACACTTTTCAAAACTCCCTGTTTGCATTCCACACTCTGTGTGGCTCAGTGCTGGGAATTCACTTATGAAGCACTGTACCACAAAAGAGGGGGAGAGAGCAACAGGTGGCAAACCGCCAGTCCGTCTCTACCCCGTTCTTTCATGCGATCCAAGGATCCAGTGTTTTTAATTGAGACCCTGTTTCATGCATGTAGCTGGTGAGGAATGGCAGTTCCTCGATTTTGCATCCTGAATTGGTTTTCAAGTTCTTTACAAACAGAGAAGTGACTTTATACTGCACTCTCACTCTCTACCTCTCTCTCTTCCTCCCTCTCTTTCCCTGTTTCTCTTCCTTCTTCTCTCTCTCCCTCTCTCCCTCCCTCTCTCTGTCCCTCTCCTCCTCTCCCCCTTTCTCCCTCACTCACTCTCTCTCCCTCTCCCTCTCTCTTGCTCTCATTCTATCTTTCTCCATCTCTGTGCACTCCTCCTCTCTCTATAGCCCCCTTGTTCTCCTTCTCCCTCTCGCTCTCCCCTCTCTCTCGCCCCCCCCCTCTCTCTCTTTCATTAGCGGCTCAGAGTTCCGGCACACTCTCAGCTGAAGGGCCCCTGTGTTGGTGGAGACTGGCACAGAGTCAGCAGCCTGGCACCGAGAGGGCAGATCGTGCGGTGGGGGTGACAGAGGGGCGGAAAAGGAGGGGACATGGGGGACAGGGGTGGATTACAAGCTCCGCCGAAAGGGGGATAAGAGGGCTCGAAGGGAGATTTGGGGAGAGGATGCGCCTGCATGCACGGAGCCCTGAGTCCTGTCCAAACGGGCAGGGAGGCCATGAGGGCTGTCAGGCTGGGCAGAAAGGGGACGTAGCAAACCCAAGACCAGCAGCAGGTCTGTCCAGGTCGAACTGTGCCCACCGTAAAAGGATTTTACAAACTATTCTACTCTACCCCAAATGCAACCCCCCTCCAAAAAAGACTAGAGCATTAACACTTGCATTGCATTACATCATCTTATTTATATTATATATTAGTACACATTGCATTACATTAATGTCATTTAGCAGCTGTTATCCCAAGAGACTTAAATAGGTTTCAATTTTATCCATTTATTTAGCTGGATATTTTACTGAGGTAATTCTGAGTTACGTACCCTGCCAAGGGGACAGCAGCAGTGCCCCAGCAGGGAATTGAACGGGCAACCTTTCGGTAAGGAGCCCTGCTCCTTACCACTATGTGACACTGCTGCCCTGAGGACAGAAGAGTCTAGTAGACGGAAGAGCAAAATAAAAAAACCTATATTTATACAAACATACAAGTTGTACACAATGATTTACAATGCTACAGTTACTGTGGGAAACTGCGTAACACAGAGGAATCTAATCATGAAGGTAAAAAGGGTGTGTGTCTAGGTGGGGTGGTGTGGTGTACAAAAGTGACCTTCACTGTAAAAACATGAGGTGCAAGGGTTTATACTGTATCTTCCAAAACTGATTGTCCTTCATGGGTGGGGCAAAATGTCTGCTGTCTACTAGGTCTGGTAGTTTCTAGGTCTATTTTCCCCTTTAATTAAGTTAAGAGAGGTCTGGTGCCACAAAGTCTGTGTTTGATATGTGCTTTTGTTGCTGCTCAAATTAAATCAACAGTGTCACATTTGCACCGCCCCCCCAGGTGACATCATCGCCACCTCCCTCTCCTCTCATTGGCAGATGAGAGGGATGGGGCATCTGTGTAGCACGGTTGTAAGGTGCAGTGCTCATACCCAAATGGTTGCTGGATTGATTTCCCACTAGGTCACTACTTCTGCACCCTTGGGCATGGTACTTCACCCAGATTTGTCTCAGTAAATATCCAGCTGTAGAAATGTAAAATTGTAACCTATGTATGTTGCTCTGGATCAGAGCGTCTGCTAAATGATAAAAAAATGACGTAAATGTAATGATGTGAAAGAATCTATTTTACCTGTGGCCAATGATGGTTACCCTCTCGCATCATAATCCCTGCCCCCCTCCTTTAACATCCCTGTCTCTGTGACAGGCGATGATGATGTAAGATCATCAATGTTTTAGCACACTTCCCTTATGCAAAGCTCTGTGGAGCCAAAAACACGCCAATTTACATAAAACCTGGGGCAGCAGTGTAGCATAGTGATAAAGAGCAGGGCTTGTAAAGGAAAGGTTGCTGGTTTAATTCCCTGCTGGGACACTGCTGTACCCCGAATTGCCATAGTAAATATCCAGCTCGGATAACATGTAAAATAGTAACCTGTGTAAGTTGCTCTGGATAAGAGTATCAGCTAAATGACAATAATGTATTGTAAAACATGATCTGATTTCGCCAACAATAATATACAAATAGGCCTAAACTCTTTAGTGTGTGTAGAAGGTGGAGGAAGGCAGGCTGCGCCAGGTAATTAAACAATGACTGGAGGGCCTATTGATGTCCTAATTCTATTAAGTAATGTAATCATACATCTGTTCTGGATAAACACTCCTTGCCTTTGTCTGCTCCTTAAAGTAAGACACACCTGCATGTCCGCATATGACCTCAGTAAAGGCTTACCACAGCAAGTCTGCCTGGCCATTTGGCCATTATCCCACGAATATAACACCCAGGCACTTTTGTGCTCAATGACTCTTCCTGTTCGCGATTTATTTGTTAGCAGTGCTTTTTTGTTTCCTGATGACTGTACAGTCAACCTGAAAACACCCTGAAATGGAATATTCCTCTCTGTGAAAGTGCCTTTCTGACACAGTTTTGCATGGGTCCCGTGTCACACGGCGTCTGGGGCTTGGGCCAACACCAAACTCCCACGCCAAAGAGCTGCTTAAATAAAGTGTTTTTGCCCATTAGGTCATTATCAGCTATCTTTAGGAGCTCCCCTCCTAAGAATCTGCCTACTCAATTTCCTTGTTGCAATGAGTCTGTTGACTGGACCCTCAGAATGCTTGTTCGAGCATATGTGTGTTTGTGTCCAGTTATGTGGGTTTGTGGATGTGTTTAAGCATGTGTGTGTGTACAGTAGTGTGTATGTAAGTGAATACATGTGTGTGCAAAATGACAATATTGTGATGTATTGTTATGTAATGTCTGTGCATATGTGTGTTCATATTTTGCATGCTAGTGTGCGTATCTGTATGCAATATGTGTGTCTTTGTGTGCATATGTGCATGCATGCATGTCTATGTATGCATGCATGTAGGGGTGCATGTCTGTGTATGTATGTGCATATGGGTGCACATCTATGTGTCCATGTATGTGTTCATGTGTTTGTGTCTATAATTATGTATGTATGTATGTGTGCATGCCTACATGCCTCTCAAAGTATGTGTGAGCCCGGTCTGGTGCCATCGCACAGTTTTGTCCTCTCTTTTTGTCCCCTGTTCCCTACTGCCACAAAGGACCTACTGTTCTGCCAAGGAAAGCTGACCGCCAGTGTGCCCCGTGACCGAACCCCCTTTCAGCGCCAGGCTCGGACAGAGGCACTCGGGTACAGCCAAAAGCATGACAGCAACCAAAGGCAGTGCGGTCACAGAGCACAGCCCCAGAGACTCTCCCTCCAGGCTGTGCCTCCCTACCACTGCCACTGAGCATTTACATTACATTACATTTATGTCACTTTATCCAGAGCGACTTACATAAGTAACAATTATTATGTTATCCATTTATACAGCTGGATATTTACTGAGGCAACTGTGGGTTACGTACCTTGCCCAAGGTACAATGACAGTGGCCCAGTGGGTTATTGAACCAGCAACCTTTTGGTTACAAGCCCTGCTCCTTACCACTATGCTACTACACTGCTGCCCCACAGGTACGTTAAGCCATCTGGCAAGCAAACACTGTTATCCAGAGCGACCCAACAAGCAAAGGCACATAAAAAGGCCACATACGGAACAGAACACACAAAAAAGGTATGCAGCCGTCCTCCAAGAGTGGTGTCCCTCTTGCCTCAACGGACTTGGATTTGCTACTGATTAATGTGTCACGCTGATCAGTGACAAATCCAATTCCACCAAGACAAGAGGGACACCACTCCAGGACGACCACTCACACTCAGGATTTCTAGGTATGTTTAATGTAGGCAGCTAGCTCAAGTGGCACGGCCTGCTAAAATTACTGGTCAGCGCACTGACTGCTGCTGTTCACTGCAAGGCTACAGGCGAGGGGTCACCATGGCAACTCTGCCAATCCGCTTTAGCGTATTCACTGGACCTCCGGATTCGTGCTTTTCTTTGTTTTTTTTTACCTCAATTATCAGCAACAAAGCACAGGAAGGGTGCCAAAGCTCCAAACAGGCAAGAATACTTCCCAGCACTAATTGACGCAATTAGATGTTATTTTGAGGCCAACAGAGGGTTCGTTCAGCTGTGGTGGGCTGTTTAGTGGAGTACTCTCCTCCACAGGGTTTCTGACTGGGGGACTGCCAGGAAAGTATGTCGCATCCACTCCCCCTAACTATTCCAGCGACACTTATGTCCCCCAACCCCCCGATCCCACCACATTCCACTTCACCTGAACCTTCCACCAACTGATTCCACCAACCCTCCAAGTGTTTACTTATTTGATATTATCTTGGTCCTGTTGACCAGTGCTCATAATGACTGCCCTGTGACCACACACTTCCAGCACAGGGAAGCTCTACCTTAACCCCTTTGTCAAGTGAGGCTGGATGGGTGAAACTGCTGCGTCTCATCAGTGACTCAATTTGACTCATATGGTTCACTACAGCGACAGGTTTGACTCATGTCAGTCATTGACAATGCATGGCAGCTCCACCCATTTCGGGGTTCATAAAGCCTCACTCAGCCATCTGTGCTGCTTCATTCAATGAAGCCCAGCTTCTAGCTGGTCTCGCCCACTGAAGGTTCTGATTCAAGTCACTTTTGGGATTTCTGTGCAGAATTCCTGGATTTTGTTCCCCCCTGGATGCTTCTCAATGCAGAGCCTCAGCCGCATGCTGTTACTACCCTGCCTGCGATCTCTGACCTCAGCCTGTCCCAATCTGAAACAATATCACCATTTTTCTGTCCCTTTCAACAGCTGCACACATCCGCCAGAACTCCAGATGTTGTCTTTCCCACGTACCAGCGCCATTATCTTTCTGCCTCTATGTGTGTGTACACGTGCATGTGTGTGTGTGTGTGTGTGTGTCTGTGCATGTGTCTGTGTGTGCATGTAAATTCCTCATGAAGCCAGTGCTACAATTTCTATGGTAGCTGCTCCGTGTGAGATCACAGAAATGGCTCTGTCAACAGGCAGAAGTGTGGCACATTGGTCAAGGAGCTTTTAACCTAAGGTTTGCAGGCTTGAAACCCAATGGGGCACCGCTGCTCTAACCTTGAACAATATGCTGATCCTTAATGGCCTCATTGAAATATCAAACTGTGTGTGTAAAACTGCTCACCTTATAATCGGTACTGAATAGGGATGACAGCAAAGGTTAATTTGAGGGAGGACAGAGCCAGACCCAGTGCTGTTAAGAGTCAGAGTTGTCATTTCTCCCTCTAATTCTGCATGTGAACAGATCCCTGGCTGGGCCACGTTTCTCAACAGCGGTAACCACTGTGGGTTTCCTCAGAGAGGAGGGTTTCATCAGAAACCCCAACAAAGCACCCTTCTCCACCTCTTGCCCATGTGTGGAGGAAGGTCTGTCACACCACTTCCCATTAGCTTGGGTGACAACATGACTGAATGTTTGACCACAGAGATGGTGACACTCTAACGCGGTCACTGTGCACAGTCACTTGCGGAAAGGCTTTGGGCTCATGGTCAGCAAAGAGGGCAAATTCACACACTCACTCTGGTTTATCAGGATCTGGGCAAAGACACTAGCACTAATCTGACTGGAACTCGGCTGACCGGCTGCACGGTTCACTGGTAGAATCGCCACTTTTATCACTGGGCGTCGGTCGGTCGGTCAGACACCGCCGAATTAAGCTTTTTGCAACACGGCGCTGGCCTTGAGGTATGCGGGCGCCACGGTTGTGTAAGGCTGGCACGGTGCCCAGGGCAAGGCGGTGAGGAGGTGCTAAAAGTGACGAAAGGCCCCGGGAGACCGGCTCGCTCGTGCCTCTTCCCTGGTGCTGGTGGGTTATAGTCACAGCGCCACCGGAGGGGAGGGACCCTGTGTGAGCCGCTCTGCTCTCCTGTCCTTCGGCATGCCCCGCCCCTCAGCCTCCTGCAGCACCCGTGCTCTGTCCCATCTCCTCTGCCCCCCCGTCGCCGGAACAGGAGACACTCGGTGGGTCAGCAAACAAAGCAGGGGAGAGATTCGACAGACGGTGCTTCCCTGACAAGTTCAGACAGAGAACAAAAAGGGACGGCTCTGTCTAAATGAAAAGGCCCTGCAGGACGGGCTAATTAGCTGAAGGCTCGGGAGAATCCAGCAGATTCATGTTTTCCTTTCAGGAGTCTTGGGACTTGTCCTTCAGGATCTTTTTCAGGACCAAGGGAGAGGGAACTCCAGGTTGACTGAGGACAGGTGGTGAGCCACAGATTCTCTCCACCCCGGCAGTGCAATGGAGGCCAAGACCCCGGAGCAGAGAGATATCGGGGGCCAGGCATTTTTCACACCTGGGTTTCAATGCTTTCCACCTGAGCAAGTGCAATTCCAGAAATGCGGACCAGCCAGACGCTGAAGAATGTCACCATACAGAGAACGTCTTTATGATGCTCTGAAAACCGGCTTTCACAAATGCTCCCTCCCTCTCCCCAAAGCAAACTACAAATGCTAGATAGATATCTGCTATCTTAGAGAGCTCCCCCTGCAATATTTGCACATAGTTTCTTTTCCACATCTAGATTCTGCTATAGTGTGATTCATTGCAGATTGTTTCCAGTACGGTGCTTACACTCTGGCTGAGAATTAAAGAGGTCTGGTCTGGCTTGAGGCTCCAGTTTGTCAATCAGTATGTGTGATATGGGCCTGAGTGTGAAATCAGTGGTTCTGTGGTATCCGTCACACATCAATGTGTCATATTACATACCCAGAAACACCCACACCAAGGACTGCTGATCTTGCATGTCCCAATAAAACCAATGGCCGGCAATGACTTCACAGGAAAACTCAGTTCATTTGATCGTCAACAGTGTAATCTTAATTGAGTGTTTAATGACCTCCCATTCACACACAACACAAAGCACAAATGGAAGCATTACATTACATTCCATTGTTGGCATTTAGCAGGTGCTGTTATCAACAGCAACTTACGTTGGTTATTTTTACTTGTTATCCATTTATACAGCAGGAGAGGCTGTACACATAGGCAATTCTGGGTTAAGGATCTGACCTGAGGGTATAGCAATGCACCAGCAGGGAATCAAACCAGCAACCTTTTGGTTACGAACCTTTCTCCTTACCACTATGCCAAACTGCTGCCCACCTATAAAAAACCCTTTTTTTTTGTTTTTTTTTTTGTTAAAAATATATGAGGGGTTTAGGGCCATTCTGTGGATACACTATCAATTATTACTCATACTCATTTTTACTACAGAAAAAACATGCAAAATCTGCCTGCTGCACACTGAAACTGACTGCCAGTTTTAGCATAAAACACATCGAGTTTGAATTGCATTTTGAATTATTTAAACACTCCCACATCAAAACACCTCCCAAAATCTGAGAGCTGCAGGTGTGTCTTTGATTTACTAAGAGCAGTGGGTGTAGGAAAGAGGTTTGCATGGCTGAATGCTTACTGGAGTAATTCGGATTACGTATCATGTTCTAGAGTACAGCAGCAATTCCTCACAGCAATTCCTCACGAGTGAACCACACCGGAACACTCACTAGTGTCCTTTATTAATCTGCCGTTCGATAACACTGTAACCCTCATTCCTGTACTGGACAATGTTTAACAGTGGGAGATACTCTCTACTGTATCTTTTCATTGTGTGAGCTAATCGTATACAGATCTTTGTCGGAGGGTCTGCACGTTTCTTAGGACCTGTACCACTCGGCATGCAAGTCAACTCAACAAACGTTTCAGAAGTGAGTATCAGTGTTCGCTTCCGATACGTCTTCAAGTAGGCTACTAGATACTGGCGAAACGGATTTACAGAAATTGACCTGTGCAGAATACTTGATCGCGAAGGCTACAGGAACATGACTGAACAGTTATATTTCGTAAACGGACACTGTCAACTCCAACAGCTGGACACGAACAAGTTTTTGCACACTGCAAATAAAACATTTCACATCGTGAACTCACACACTTACCGCTTTGAGCTCCTTCTCGATCTGCACCGCACGCTGCACGATGGGGCCCCTCACCGCGTATTCAACCTTCTTCACATTGGGGTTCATGGTGTCCGTGGTCAGCACCTTGCCCCGGTGAGATATCACACCGTTTTCCATTGTTTTTCCGTTGCAAGGATCCGCAGCTTATCAAAACGTAGCCGCAAAAGGTCTGTTGGAGAGATGAGAGGGCAAGCAAGAAACTGAATGAGCATCATACGAAAAACACGTTTAGCGGTGAACAGCTATGAACAGCGGTGATACACTGATTAGGGTAAACTACCCTTAACTTGCAGAAAACTTCCAACTTGCAACCTACGGACCTTAAAACTGTTGTTCATAAGTTAGGGCGCCAAGTCAAACCAATTTCATGTCCCGATCTGTAACGGTCTATAACACGAAAAAAACACTTTTTTAAAAGTTAACTACGTCTTGGAGTAGCTCCCTGGCTAACTTACTATGCAGAGCAAGTAGCCTACTGTGTCACAGCAAGTACGACTTAGCCAGCGGTACTCTGACTAGCTAAGCGCTTGCGGGAAGATTCACCCAACTTAATGAAGTTACCTACCCACCTACTTTTCGTAACAAATTAACAGTGTTGGGAAAAACGTCAAATAATGCAACTGAAGTTCATCAGACCTCACTGTTTTAACTCTCTCTTCCCCAACTACATACCCAAAAACTGTTTATAGGTCGCTTCTTCAGAGCCTAGAGAAAACCGGGAGCCGCGCTGTCATGAATATAGCTGTTGTAAACCTGCCTCCTCCCGTCCGCTATATAACTGGCTCTTCCCTGTAGTTTCTCTTCCGGACACCCCATCTCTGTAGAATTGGGAGGGGATTGCACATTGAAAGACAAAATGTAAGGTAGGATCGCAAAGCAAGCCCGGCTCCTGTGCCCCCCCTTTGGATAATAGCCACGAAAAAGTGAAGTTTGCGGGCATCTCCCGAGGTTGTTTCGAAGAAATGAGAGGCGGAGTTGAATTATTCTTGGAATGATATATAGGGCAACCGTATGGCACAAACAGATCTTTAAAATGTATGTAATCGCCAGTTTTTGCGCTTGTCTACAACGTGAACTTCATAACTGTTCAGTTCAGTAATTTGCTGAACTGTTCAGTTCAGTTCAGTAATGTAGGCCGTATACGTATAAATGAATTCTATATTTGCATAGACCTGCTCATAGAGCTGCTTTTAGCCAATTACGTTTGCACAGGGGAGTGAAAATCCATTTTACCCTACTACTTTAGCGCTGCTAACAAGTGTTCAGCTTTATTACTACGTTGTCTTTATAGCGAAAGTGTGAAATATCGTGGTGAAAACTCAGAAATCCAGATCAGTCTTTCATTAGTTACCTTTCGGCATCGATTTGTTATTTAACGTTACGGTAAATTCAGCCTCAGTTTCGCCGTTCTTTGTGGCGGCAGGAGGACGTCGTGAACCATTTTCTCCGGCCAGTGTCATTGAGACAAGTTGTTTTTTCCCTTCTGCCACGGGGAAACTGCAAAAATAACACAAACTGAGCAACTTGCTGGCACCGGTCTGCTGCACATACCGTACTCCATGCAACCACAAGATAGTCCTGCTCTTTGTTGTCATGTCGCTATATTCTGATCCGGGACCTGGATTATAAAACAGTTCTGTAGGAATTGTTGGGGAAGGAGGGAGGTGAGGTGCAGACGGGTTGTTTTGTGAAAACTCCGTCCCAGTGATTACCCTGTCACTGTTTGCATTTAGAGGCTGGTCCGTT
Organism: Megalops atlanticus; assembly: GCA_019176425.1. Classification (NCBI taxonomy): domain Eukaryota; kingdom Metazoa; phylum Chordata; class Actinopteri; order Elopiformes; family Megalopidae; genus Megalops; species Megalops atlanticus. The sequence continues at coordinate 47,510,202 of CM032876.1, forward strand.
CCCACCCGACGTGAGTCATATCAGGACGCCGGCTGGACAGCACTGCCCATGCAAGCCGGCAGCGCGCTTTCGCTGAGAGATTAGCCCGGTTCTCTTATGCTTCATCGTACACAGCCACCTCTCTATGCAATTGCATTCACTCAGGTTCTGTCCCTTCCCCAGAAACAAGCGCTCAGTCATAATCAATCGATCACTCGGTTGAATTTTATTTGATAAAGCGTGCCTTTACAAAGAATTTGTCACAGAGCTCTTTTATATTAAGGAAAAAAAAAAAAACAATTGTGAGCGGGCTGTCTAATCGCCCGTGATCGAGACTGCTTGTTACACGACAAACTTGGGAACTCTATCACATCAGTTAAGGGATTGATACAATGATGTCTGGTTAAACAAGACTGAAAGCTAAATCAGGGGTTATCTAAGAGCCCTCACAAAGCAAGACAAGGGCAACAGCAGCAAGAAAAGTCCCCCTTTAGCAGGGTAATAAGGTAGAAACCCCAGGGGAACCAGAACAAGTGGAAGCCCATTCCTCACAGGCCAGTTTTTCTCATGTAATCCTACACTAGTGTTGAGTTCTCTCCCTCAGCTTAGATAATGCTGCCTCAAAGTCCTCAGACAGGGCCACAACAGGAGTGCCAGGTCTATTATGTGTCTAACTGGATGTCAAAGGAAGAAAGACAATAAGATTTGCCTCTGTGACTAATTCATTTTAAAAGCAGAACTACCCCCTCCTCTTCCCATTCCACTGTATTAAAGAAACGTTGTCTTTATAACTTTATAACTTCCAGCATTGAAGTAACTTGAAATATTGACTTTGCTACAAACATGGTGGGTATATTTGAGAATAATGTGGCCCCACCTGTATCCTGGGATGGGAAGCCCAAGCTGTCATTGGATGGGAGGGCCCCTCCATTAGCCACTGTCAAATGGGAAGCCCCCAACTGAAGCTTGCCATTGGCTACTGAACGCCATAACTCCAGCTATCTAAGAGTCTCTGGATTCATTCAGCAAACAGGTGGATGTGTTCATTTACAAGCTTTCATTTATTTCTGTTGCACAGTTTGTTTTCTGTTCTACTGTTTTCTAAGAGTTTCTTTTAATGGCCTTTTCCTGTGGTTTGGGAATATTTTTCCAGTTCTTCCTCAATTAGCTGTGGGCTGTCTGTTTTTTGTTCTTTTGTTTGTTTGTATTTTATTCCCTCTGGAAAAAAATTCACCTTGCCCAGTACTTTGCGATACACTTTGAATGAGTGATTGATTGATGTTAGCGGTGAATCCAGACTATGTTGTAAACCTGGGAGAGAAGTATAATCAGAGAAGTAATGTTGACCAGTTTGTCTGCATTGCATTCTGTGTCAGAGGTGCCTCGGGGAGGTCATTGAAGTTCCAGAGTTCCCAAAGGTCACGACCTCCAGCTGGGCCCAGCTCAAAAAGGGTACATCTTATGAATGTGACTGTGTGAACCAGGTACGAGTGGTTGAGCCTGTACATTTGGGTCATCCATGTGGAATTGCACCAATAATATATGGTAGATATAAATCTGTGCATTTCTTGGGGCAGACCTTGTAATAGTCCTGCCTCTCATACTTGATTTTTTATGTTTTCCTTATTTTCTTTCTTCACAGTTGGATTATGATGTGTTACTTATCCTTCTGTATATTCCCCTCACCCTTCAGTTAGTATTAGCCAACAGCTGGCTATCTCCATGGTTGGGTGCAGAAACTGGTCAAACCTAGCTGCAGTTGTTATACAATCTTGGGTAATTATAGGAACTCGTGGAAGCATAGAGACCCTAGTGTCAACAAGAGAATGAAACTGTGAATGTGGAGATATTCGTCCGATCCAGTAAAATTGAAGTGGATCCAAAGTATTATCAGTTTTCCCTTATTCACGGAATCATGGAATCGGCCATTTTAGTTTGGTTATAGCCTCCTCCCATATGCAGAATCTCAGAGACTCCGCCCATCTGGCACTGCCCCCACTGATCGAGGTGTCATTCTTCTACCTTTGTGACATTGCTTACCTGTGGCTCCCTCTGCCCTTTACTATTGCAGAAGCCCTGATCTGTGCTTTTAATCAATTCAAGATCCGAATAGTATAATGGTTTACTTTACAGAAAGCTTTATAGCGAGGGTTAAAATAGGTTACGATTACATCCAAACTTAGCCACCTTGGTTCTCACTCGTGTCAGATCCAGGGAGCATGACAGTATTTTGTTTGGCTGTAGATCAGCCGATCTGTTACATTCTAAATCAGTTAGAGCCCTGATGGCACTTGCAGGGAGGCCAGTGAGAAGGTAAAGGCAGTAGTCCAGGTTGGAGAGCACAAGGGACCAAGAGTTCTGTTCAGTTGGTAATAACAAATAGGCAATTGTATTGGAACAGAAATCTCCAGCTCTGTGCCACTGTTGCTGTGCAGTCTGTTAAAGGACATGTTCATATCCAGCACTGCTGCCTTAAGAGACTTTTATGTATTCACCTGGCATTCAGTTGCGTACACTCTCACTACACTGTTAACATGACCACTGCAAACAAAATGAAGACCAGCCATCCTCAGTGTGATATCTCAGCAGACTATGCCATATCATGACCACAAACAAGGGAAGCAACATGAAATCTGTTAAAATCCGTAGAAAGCACAAGACAGAACAGAACAAAGACTGCAGAATCATAGCTGCAGGTTCTAGAACTCAGTAAGCCCTCTGAGTGCTGTTTGGTGGCAGAGGTTTAGCATGTAAAGGCGGAATGCTTTAGCGAGGGTGCTGACGTCTCTGCTGTGGAAGTTTGGGAAAGGTACAAGTGTGTGACGGGCTATTTTTACTGGAGCCAAGCTCCGGCCCAGCCTTCATGAGACAGCACGTTGTGTGCTCCGTTTCCTCCAGGCGGCCGGGGTGTAGGGTTACGACTCCACCACGCTTATACAAGCACCCCCCTCCCTTGCCCTAAAACCTCTCGTCATGCAATGAGTCACACCACCCACTTTTGGCTGCACATTTTCCCAGTGTACATCTTCACGACAGACTTCCACTGGAGAGATAGGCTTTAACCTGTTATGTCAGCTACATCCATAGCCATATTACTTGTCATTATACAGTGTTTCAAAAACTCAAACCCCGCTTTCCAAAATTCCCCCATGATTCTCGGCATGTGGCTTTTCTTTTTAGATTTACATTTACACTTGCTTTTATCGAACATACAAGTGAGGCAGAGTAGAACACAAAAGAAAGCCATACACAGAGTCACAATATCAGAAGTGCTGCATAACCAAGTTTCCATACAAGGTACAAACAAGTACATTAAACCATTAATGTTTTTTTTTTTTTTTAGAAAAACAGAGTTTAGAACATAATAAATTGCTTTAGGTGGTAGTGAAAATGCTATTTAAAATGCTTCTCCATTGCCCCAATGCATGCTGTGAACCGCAGCAGTTTTTGCATGAACCTATGATATGAAGCAGTGAGGTGTAATGGCAGGGTACACATTTAAATTCTGGGTGGGGCACTGTTATTCTACTCCTAGAGAAGGATCCCTATAGCCTTACCTGCTTCAGCAAACACACAGCTAGATAAACACACAATAAGGAAAGATGTGAGGCATGGTGTCTGTTAAGCAAAGAAGTGATGCCATGTGATTAAACGATTGTATCAAAAGAGTCATCTACAGGCTACTTCCCTTTTGAAAACAAAGGTCAGAGGGCAATGTGGCACATCTGGACTGTGCACTTTGCCATTATTGTTGCAGGACTGAACAATATTTGTCCTGTAAACCAGGAAGTGTGGATTGAAAGAAAGCAGGAGCGAATACAAACTCCCTCATCATAGCAAGGGATCAGAAGGGAGGAGTCTGAGAAAACATAAGAGAGCAGCCCACACAGGGAGTACAAACTAGGGGGCTTAGCATGTGAAACGCTTTGATGACGCTAAAGAGGCTCGTGTAAAAATAAAAATCTTGATTTACGAGTGAGTGAAGTGTGACATTGTTATCATTGCACGTGGCCGCAGCTGCATGGCCTGTATCTGCAGGCCGCCGCCCTAGAGATCACGGCGAGATGTTTCATAAGACTCAAGTCACTATCCCCCCCGCCCTCACAAAGCATTTTCTTTTCTTTAACACTGTATTAATGCACTTCACTACACATGAAAGCCAGGTTAATCTTATTGGGGGTGCAGCTGTGTCCTTAGGTAATGTAATTAATTAACACCAAATGAAATGAAATGTAATGTAACACCAACGCAGCTAGCTTGTTGCATGGCATGATAATACGCCGTGGGTATGACTCAGCTGACACAAACTGGAACAACAGGGCGTCCCTGCCTGGTATCCACCCCGTTATATTCTCCATGCTAGCAAATATCTGCTGACATGTTCCACTGTAGCACTGTTCCTCTCCTCTGCCCTGTAGGACACTCTTTTGGACTGTCTCATGCTTTTGGCAGGGACAGTACGCAATGTCACAGAACTGGTCTCCTCTGTGACCTTATGTCTAACCAAGAGGGGTGCAGACTTCATATTACATTGCTGTCATTTAGTAGACACTCCAGAGAGACATACAATGTTATCCATTTACAGCTGGATATTTATTGAGGCAGTTGTGGGTTAAGTACCTTGCCCAAGGGTACAACAGCAGTGCTCCACCGGGGAATGGAACCAGCAACCCTTCAGTTACAAGCCCTGCTCCATACCACTATGCCACACTGCTGCCCCCATGACAGAGGAGCAGCCACTTTATTGTCCAACTTACTTGTCATGTTGCAGCAAAGTCAGTATTTCAACTAATGAGCTGGCCAAGCAGTTACTTTCAAGCCCCTAGAAGGACAGTGCTTCTTTAAGATAGAGGCAGAGAGGCAAAGAAAGAGAGAGAGAGAAAGAGAGATGTCCTATGTGTCTTTTGTGTTAATTGCCTTGGCAATATTGTGTTCTGGGCAGTCATGCCAATGAGGTGCATTTGAATTAGAATTTGAGATAGAGGGAGGGAATAAGAGGAGGCAGCAGAGGGGAGGGTTTCATATGACAAAATACCAGAAGTGTGGACCCGGTTCCAGCCCTTCATCGACCCCTGAGGGCCAACAGCACAGCCAGCTCAAACTGGACACAGCACCATGTGCTTTTGGGTGACTAACACTGGCACATCTAATTACTCTCCCCACCAGAGAGACGGTTCCTGCTATTTCCCCATTGGACGTCCCAACATACAGTCCGCTGAGAAAATCAATATTTTGTTCAAATCATAGTCTTAGAATGATTGTAACCAAAGTAAAAACAATAATTCCTGTGTAGATCTGGCACTTTGTAGATAATACTTTGTAGATTTGGCACAATAAACTATGGCAGTTTAGCCAGCACAGAACTAGAAACAGGCTGAATGAATTGAGGTTAAAATGAATTTTCCCAGTGATTTTATTGCAAATGTCAAAGGGTGTGCTGGTGCATGCTGGGAAACACCTGATCTGGTACACAAATGTCCTCATTCACCATAACATCTCTTGCGCCATAAGCTTCACCTCACCTCACCTCACCTCATGTTTTTGGCACATTGAAGTGGAAAAAACAATACCGTTTGGCATTGAATTTCCAATGCTGTGAACATGTATGGAGGCATGTAGAGGCATATTCTCTTAAGCCCCCTTGGAAGGCATGGCAATTAAATGGTAAGTTGTTGGCAGCTGTAAAAAAATCAGTAAGCACCTGATTTGGTACACACACTTTCTCATTCCCCGTAGTAACCTGTATGCTGTAAGATTCACCTCACCCCACTTGATGAGGTTCAGTTACTGAGCGAGTAGAGAGTAAAATGTTTTTTGTTTTTTTTTGCACATTGAAATTATACCTTTAATATTTTGAAGATGCCATATAATGTCATATGATGTCATGTTATAATGCCATCTCTAGTTGACAGCCTTATTTGGTGGCTGTGTAGCTGGCTCCTCTGGTAGTGGGTCATCTCCCCTTATGACTACTGGCCATACAGGAAATCCATATTTCTGGTCCATGTTATGAAGGATCCACCACTGCGTGACCTTTAAACATTTAGACATTCCTAAACCTGTCTGCAGTCTTCCATTGAAAGTTGCCTCTGGCCAACTACACATCATATGTATAAAAACAATACCACCCCAAGTTTACAGTGAAATTTGTTTGCACGGTTGATTAATGACACATCCGGGCAACAGTCTGCATTTGGTCCCTGTATTTGGGCTCTCTTTGCGTAAGGCGTTTCCTAAGGGCACTAAAGGCCTCAGTGAGTCGGAGGAGGACAAACCAAACCCTGCTGAACTCTGTGTGGTTGCATGGCTCTTTGGAGCCCATTTACTGAAGAGCTCTCACCAGGATGTGGCAATCCAGTAACAGGACTGTGCAGTAAATAAACCTTCATTCACTGGCTAGAGCTCACTAGTGAGGTAATTGTATCCTTATATGCAACAGATATACATTTACAGTACATGTTTCCAACATGCATGACATTTCCATAAAACAATATCTGCAGATAAAAATAATCTTAAATCCTAAATGCCTGTCTTCACAACATCTGTTTATACCAGTTTTGTTCAGTAATGAACAAGGATCTTTCGCTGATTTTTTGTGTGTGCTGGCTAATTTGCAAGAATGTAAAGGACAATACCACATTAAAATATATATGCTGGTACCCCCAAAAAATACATTCATTAACATATTTTAAATGTATTACACTGGAATACAAAATAGCATTAATAAAACCAGTTTCTTGGCTGAATGTGAAGGCCAAAATTTAAACAGGTTGTTCTAAGATAGGAGGCATTACATATATACATAATATGAGGCAAACAGTAGTAGATTTCTCAGTGGAACCCTAATACAGATGGCGTAACACTGTACAGTACCTTCTTGTTGGCTGTGGGCAGGAATCACGTAAGACAGCAGTACAGTGTCTGTCCACCAGTCAGTCAGTCTGAATCAGTTCTGTCCCCCTCTACTCCGGTCACTGTTGCTGGCCACAGAACACAGTAATCATGTCACAGTTCCCTCCTGCCCTGGAACGGAGCCTCTGCCCCAGCTATTCGGGGAAACCTGCCCCTTGAAACGTGGTTAAATAAGAAACCAAGCCAGCAGGAGCAACCACCTGTCAGTCAGGCAGAGAGAGAGAGAGAGCTATACAACATTCCAAACCCCTCGACCCCCTTCCCAACAGCTGATCCCTGATCAGTACTCAGTACACCATGGGAAACGTTCATTTAAACTGTCCCTGACCACAGATCAGCAGGGAGAGTGCAATGTCGCCCGGGACAGGGGGAGAGAGGGATAGAGAGAGAGAAAGACAGAAGGAAAGAGAGGGAACAGGGCCAGAAACAGTGGGTGAGAGACAGGGAGGCAACAGATTGTGAGCGCAAGATCGCAGAGAGTTTGTGATCCAAGGACCCAACTTTAGGGGAGGCCCCGGGGGGTGGGGAGTTGGGTGGAGGCTCGTGGCAGTTTCTTGGAGATACCTGATCCTCACTCATGTGCGGAACATTTCCATGTGATGCCCCATGTCACAAGCTGCTCAGCCTTCTTGCTTAAAATGTCCTTGTGTACCACATGAGGCCAAATAGCTGGCCGCATGCATGGACATGTGAACGTGTGCCCGTTCCTCAAGGTCACACAGCTGGGGACCTGTACTTTAACATCACCTGTTACACAGTCAGCTATCAGTGCAGGAGTCTTGGGGTGTTTAAAGTTGTAGTTCCATTCATAGCAGTGTAGCATAGTGGCAAGGAGCTTGTAACGGCTTGTAACCAAAACATTGCTGGTTTAATTCCCCGCTAGGGCACTGCTGCTGTCCCCCTGGGCAAGGTACTTAACTCAGAGTTGCCTCAGTAAATATCCAGCTGTATGAAAGGATAACTCTGCTAAATGCTGATAATGTACTGTAATCCACCTAACCAGACCCTTTTCAAACATTTACAGATGTGGTACAGCTTCACTTGCAGTGATTTGATGATAACTGTGATTGTTGGGAGTGAATAAATCAGCAAAGTAGAAATCCACTTTTGGATTATTAGAAATGCAAGCCAACTGATCGCAACCAAAACCACCAGTATTTTCTTTGTCGATGTAAAAAGGGATGTTGTTGTTGATTGTCTTTACTTTCTCCAGCGCCTCAGTCTGCAACTCAGTGCCCACTGCCTCCCACCAGCCCCCTACCCAACCCGGCTGTGTCACGCGCCGACAACCAGAAGCCTTTAGCAATGGAACAAAGTCGCCTGCAAGTTGCCCTGGTGATGTTAGTGGGGTATCGCCACCATCCTCCAATCAGCGCCCACTTCACTGCGGGGCACTGTGTGAAATTCAGTGTGAAAAATAACCGCTGGCTGCGTGAGGGTGTACTGGAGGACTGCCACTGTCTGGCTTCAGTACTCCTGCACCAGTGCAGCAGTTGTTGTAGTAAGCGGAGCCTGGCATACAATTTATGATTTCAAACAAGGAAGTGTCACAGGGATAGGGGGAAAAATACGTTGTATATACTTTTGCACCATTACAGCACAGCACATTAACAGATTACCTTCAGTAAAAATGTACTCACCTTTATGAACTTTATACCACTATGAAACTGGCATTGCCAATACTTCTGTGGTAAAAGATGGTATCAACATGTAGTATGCACCATTGACTTGATGTTACTTGAGGCAGATGTATTACAAAGTCTAGCCACAGGGGGGAGACAGAGTCCAAGTTAGCTTGGTTGGAAGAATCGTATTTCAGAGATTCAAGGTCAGAGAAGTAACATGCTGCTCTGCTCTTGGGTCAGTCTTTCCACAACATTTCAGTTTTGTATGACATTTTCACATAGATATGTGATCCCAGGGTCAGGTTTGACAGACATTATGAAACATCTTGATGCAACTTATGTCATAATTAACCCAAGGGTAATAAAAATGGAAACTGAAATAAAAATATAAACCACTGACTCAACATCAACATTACATAATATATTTATTCTAAATAATTTAAATAAGCTTTTGATTTGTGATCTGAAAAATAAGATAAAGAAAACAGGAAAGAAGTTACAAAAATACACAGTGTGACAGCAGCTCTCTCAGCAGGCTCTCCATTTACACCCAAAATGACTCTCTACCCCTCTCCCAGAAACAACAGTGATCTCCTCCATGCCCTTCTACACTCCCTGAAGCCTAAGGTATCTCAGGACGAGATATGGGTTCTCTCAACTGTGTCCAAGGTAGGCCGGGCAGCCATGGAAAGGCACGATGCTTCGACCTAACACTTTAATTTCTGAAATCATCACCCCAACTCCTTCTGCTCATACAGGATCAGTGGCTGTGGAAGCTGGAGGACCTGACACAGAAAGCGGGTGACCCCGCGCTCTCTTCCTCCTTTCTTTATGTCCTTTCACTGAGTACCATTTCCTTGGAGTACACTTCAGGACTGTTTCAGTGAGGGTGTAAGTCCAGTGTTAAGTTGAGTGCGTCCCTGCTGTACTGTGTAAAGCTCAGTGAGTGACAGCATGGTAAAGCACACCGCCCCTTGGTGGTCCTTTTTTTTTTTTTTTTTTTTAAGAGACTCTGAGCTGCACTTCAAAAAGGAGGAGCACAGTGACACCAGGGGGTCTTTCTGAGGAAGCTCATTTCCTGTCCCGTCTTCAGTGCCAGCAAAAATAAAAGGAGATGCAGAGAGAGGGTTAGCTATGAGGCACTTGGGGGTTTTCATGCCAGAGTAAATTTAGGAGGATCTGCCCCGTACCTTCTCCTGTGCTTTGGACCCCTTAGCATCTGTATCATCCTTCCCTGTGGACACTCTCTGTGTCAGCGGTTTTGGCATTAAGCTCTCTCAGCTTTTTTTTTCCCCCAAATCAGTGCTGCACAAAAACTCACTCATCTTTAAATCATCTGGATGATTCATCTTACACACTGAGCCTCCTATATCTGATAATGCACATACTACACAAAACTGTGACTGCAACACCATCGACTGATCAAAAAAAAAACATCAGATCCCCTGTCTGATCTGAGCTGTCCCCCTGTGTCAGATCAGTATGAACAAAACCACCCACCCCTCCCATCCTAAAAAAAAAAATCAAATAAACTGTGATGTACAAATAAGAAATATGTTCACACACATATTCTACAAAGACCAAAATAATACAAAATCACTTTCTTTAAAAAAAAAGAAGAAAAAAAAATCAGTAAAACCAGACAACCCTCTTAACAGGCAATAGTAAGATAAATCAGAGGTGAACCGACCAATGGAAATGATGCAGCTGGAGATTAAAGCCTGTGTCTGCCGGACACACTCCCCACTGTGAGTACAAGAGAAAACAGGCACTCTATCCCTACATGCGAGATTTTGCAGTAAAAATGGTCTGACAGCGGGACTAATGGCCCTGACTACCTGCAATGCAAACAGCCCATACACAACAGCAGAACAGAGATCCTCATCTGTGCACTGTGGTTATTACACATTGTCTTACACCTGTAGCTCCTAGTTTGAATGTACCAGTTGATGTTTAATGGACAGGTTCACTTCAGTCACAATGCGTTGCTTTTATTTGCCTCAGACAACAAAGCCCTGCATCTGGAGCTGAGACAGAGCTGTTCAGCAGTAGTACTATGCTGTAAACACAGCTGGAGGAACCTGCATACCCTCATTACACAAGTACAGCACTTACACAAAAGGGGGCAAAAAACAACTTATGCTTTCATTTCAAATCGTGTAACCACTTTTCTTTAGGGTTTAGGGTGAAAGGTCTAGGTATATAACCTAGTCTCTGGAAGGCATAGGAGCACAGAGCAATAGAGAATTGTACAGCGTGGTCCATGGAGAGGGAGAAGGCCTGTAGAGTGACTGTCCTCCATACCAGAACTAGTAAACACAATGCAAGATGTAGATGAACTGTTCACTGTACAAGGACTAGGAAATGTAGTGCAAGATGTAGATTTACTGTCTTCAGTACAAGGGCTAGTGTAAAGTGTCAGAGTAGAATAAAGAGAGACCCCCCCCTCCACAAGTGATTTTCACATTCAGTTCTGCATGAGTACAATCCACATGTCTCTGTAACACTTCGAAGGGGTGTTTCAATAACTTACATCTTTGGGGAATTTAAAAAAATACCTTAATTTAGCTTGTGACTACTGTTAATCCCCTATTCACACAGCCATCGTCAAAAACACATTTATGAATACATTTTGTTCAGTAATTATCAAAATATAGGATTTTCATGAACATTGCAACATCTATAAAGATTATATCACACATCATTCTTTTAAACAAATTTGGAAGGCATGAAAGGCATGCAGCACAGTGTGTGGGAATTAAAGTATACTGTTATTTAAATAAAAATGGTTGGATGACGTTAATTTGGGGGAACATCTGGAAGCATGACCTGTGAGCTTTTACTTATAGCTGGCTGCAGTCAGAGACGGTGATATAGCTTCAGCAATAACATTCTAGGTCTTCATTCAAAAAGCTTTTGATCTTAGCTGTTCAAACCATTCTGAGAACCACACAGGTTAACAAGTGTGCACAAGTGTTTTCCACACACTAAAACTGAACAACAGCATCATTTTCTCCTAGAAAAACAGCCAAAGCCAAAGGTGCAAGCACACCCTGCTATCACAAATCATCAAATCATCATGGAACTAAATAAATAAATAAATACAGTGCTGAATTTCAGTCTTAAGTCTCAGTCTTCATTGTCACCACTATCTTAATTAAATAAGACGCTGCTCACACATAATAACTGGGGCTTTACACCACTGGTCTCATAAAACCAAACACAAAGATAACTCAAGTCATGCTCAATCAATCACTGAAAATTGATTTTTTTTTAAATAATGACGTCAGGTATCACCTCATTTGACCGCAGATGGAGCTTTTGTGTTACTGAAAACCTGACATTCAGACCATATAAAGCAAAAACACTAGCAATGGGAGTACGCAGTGAGGTAATCCTCACGGTGATCTTAATATACTTTGTGCTTAACTTCCTTGTTCTTCAGTCTCCTGCACTAGATGTTAGGGAAGTTAAAATGTGACATTTGCTTACATTTGCCGCTCAAACTCAACAGGAAAGAGGAAATCCATTTCACCGCCACACTCCAGGGGCATGTGTTCAGCTTTGCCTCTGTATTCCTCACATTTAAACATTTACCTCATTATATATCCATCTTTTTGGATTTGAGTCTGAAAAATGTTCATTCTGCCTGTCAGTTAATAAAGTGCTGATTTTGCTCATATTACCTCTGTGGCAAAACAGAGACTACTAATCTCTCAGGACTTGTCAAATGCAAACAGTAATAGATCACTCTGTGGAACTCCTGTGCTTTAGAGTGATGAAACTTCACATTTCTCTGTGCTTCGCTTTATAAAGTTTCACTCATCCTTCATTTAGGTAAGGTGCTAAACAAAGTGTATTCAAGGGAGTGAGTGCTTGGTTCAGTAATGAGCTATCTGGAATGTGCAGTTTGCTGTGCAGCCACAGTGTGGCAGCACTGAGGCCTTTGCTGTGCCCTGCAATTTAATGTGGAGAGAAGGTTGGAATGTTGTGTGTTGTAAAGTCAGGTGCTAACATTTTGCCCTTGGTTTCCTATTTATGACCTCACTGCTGTTTAGGTCACCGTCATGTGAAATGACAGTTGAAGCAGATCCGGTATAAACAACCCAAATTGTAGAGAGCATGTGAGATGCGGTAAAGCTAGAAATAAAAGCAGTATTACAGTGAGAAAGGCAGTTTTCAAAGAAAAACTAACAAAAAAATACAAAAAATTAAATCAGAGACTTCATATAAATCAAACATAAAAGAAATGATCTTAAATATGAAAAAGCTGAAATTTCATAAATATTGTTTTTTTTTCTTTGTTCCAATGTGTCCCGTGGAAAGGTATTACAACATGGTAGTGTTAGATAGCCTCCGTTGTCTCCCATCTGGGAAACAAACACTCCCGTGCAGTCAGGCAGGAGCTCATGAAAAGCAGTTCTGTCCGCTGTGTCACAGCTCCTGCTGAGTTTGTGTGTGTTTGTGTAAGACTGTGATACATCTGTGTGTATGTGGTTATAATACATTTGTGTGTACGAGAGGCTTTATGGGCACATATGGGAATGTGTGTGTGCGTGTTTGTGTGAAAGAAGAGAGGTTTTATAGTCATACCAGTGTGTGGTACTGTGCGTATGTGTACGTATGCGTGTTGGAGGGTTTATAGTCACACCACTCTATGCGTGCGTGCATTTGTGCGTGTGTGTGTGTGCGTGTGTGTGAGAGAGAGAAGGAGAGGTTTTATGGTCATACCAGTGTGAATATGTGTGTGTGTCTGATTGTACGTGTGATTGTGTAGTTACATGAGTCCACAGCAGGGCTCCTTGTTATTGGAGGACTCCTCATCCGGCGCCCTCAGCTTCAGCAGCGGCGGGTCTCCGCTGGCCGGGGTGAAGTAGACGGTGCTGGGTGCGGCGGCCTCGCCCGCGTCGGGCGTGTCCTGAGGGGCTGTGGGCGGGGCCTCGGGAGGGGCGGGCTCCTCCTCGACGGGCGGGGGCAGGGGCGGGGGAGGGGCGGGGTGTTTGTGGAGCTTGGCGGCGGCCCGCTGCCGCCTCAGGTCGGCCAGGGTGTGGTGGGACTTCTCCCGGGTCATGCTGTCCGCCCCGGCCCCCGCCCCCTCCCCCTCCCCAGCCGCGGGGGCCAGCTGGTAGGAGGCGCTGCGGTCCATGCGGCCGCCCCCACGGGGCTCCCCCGGCACCGTGGAGGACATGGAGGACAGCGGCGTCGCCCCGTTCCCCAGGGTGGAGTCCCTCTTCCTCTCAGCCCCGTCCTCCTCTTCCTGCCTCACCCACGCGCCTGACCCTGCGGCCTGAGAGAGAGAGAGGGAGGAAGGAGGGAGGGCGAGAGAGAGAGAGCAAGAAAGAGGAGGGGGGAGGGAGAGGGAGAGAGACAAGAAGAGGGAGACAAAGAGGGAGGGAGGGAGAGAGAGGGAGAAAGAGAGGGAAGGAAAGAGAAGGAGAGAGATATACAGGGAGAGAAGAGGAGAAGGTGACAGTGAGTGAGGGACAGAGAGAGGGAGGGAGTGTGAAAGAGGGAGAGAAGCAGGGACAGAGGAAGGGAGCGAGGGAGGCCTGTGAAACCATCGCTCTAGTGGTGTGTCTTAGTGTCGGTGCCTTTAAGTTGTCATACCTTACTAAGACACACAGAGAGTGTGACACACACTGCCATGCCTCTCTGTATCTCAGCTCACCATGGAGGCGTGCTGGTTGAGCTCCGCGTCCGTCTGTCTGTCCTCATCGTCATCCTGAGGGTCCGGCTGCCGCCCGCGCTCCTGCCACACCATGGCCTCCTTGTGGTGCTCTCGGCGGTACAGGCTGGAGCGCTCGTTCACGCTCACGCGCCGCACTACCTTCCTGCACCAACAGAGGGCGACGGAGAGCGATCAGCCCGGCAGGCTGAACAGGATGGCCCTGTGCCACTGTGTGCCTCTCTCCAAACCGCAGTGGCCTTACTCCACCCTACCCATCATTCCTTCCTCACTCTTCCTTAGTTTTCCTATCCATCTCATAACGTGCACCTGCAGTCTAATCTTCCTTTCACTCCTTCCCCATCTGTCAATTCCTCCATTTCTGAGTCTCCCCATTTTTACACTTTTCTTTCCACTGCCGTTTCTCCATCATTCTCTCTCCATTACCCTTATGATGTTCCTGCTCCCTTTTTTACCCCTTCCTCCATTCCTTCCTTTAATCCCCATCTCTCCATTTTCCAGTCTCTCCCTTTCCCTCCTTCTACCAATCTCTCCTGTCTTTCTGTACCTTAGTCCCCCTCCCTCTCCTTCCCTGTTTCTCTCCCCTCATCTTCTCCCCCCTTCTGTTCTCTGCCCTTTCCTACTCCCCTCTCTTCCTTCTCTCTTTCTCTCTCCCTCCCTTTCTGCCCTCTCCCTTCCTCCCCCTCTCTTCCTCTACTACTTTCCTCGCTCCCTTTCTTTCCACCCTTTACCTTTCTCTCCCTCTCAGTTTCTCTTCCCTTCCCCTCTCTCTTTCCCTGTCTCTCACCCTCTGCTGCTGGTGCTGGAGGCTCTCCTTTGCAGGGTGCCCTTGTGTCTGTCCTGGCTCTTCATGATGGCGTCGTGTTTGTGTTTGAGGTCCAGCAGTTTGGCCCTCACCTCCTCGTCTGCACACACATCTGCCGGGACAGACGTTACAAGAACGCAAAAGCAATACAATACAAATGAGCAAAATTATGTCAACATGTCAATCTCCATCAGATTCTCTAATCTAAAACACACTGACAACACAGAATGGACAGTGGTGAGAATGAGACATTGTAGAAGTGTTGACCATATTTGAGTTGAAAGTTCTCTTGGTCATGAGTCTCAGATATGAAACACCACGGAATCAGTCAGTGAGTCTCAGATATTAAAGGATCTCTCGATTAGTGAGTCTAAAATCTGAAGTTTTGCTTGGTTAGTGAGTCTAAAATGTAAAGCACCTCTACGTCAGTGATTCTCAGATCTCAAGTTTCCTTGGGTCAGTGATTCTCAGATCTAAAGCCCCTCTGGGTCAGTGAGTCACCAATGTAAAACCCCTCAGAATCAGCAAGTCTAAGACCTCAATCTCCCTCAGTCAGGCAGAAGCCAGAACTCACCCAGTGGCGTCTCCTCCAAGACCGACTTGGCATTAAGATTCGCTCCATGTGCCACAAGCAGCTCCACCATCTGGATCTGAAACAGGAAAACAGAAAATGTCAGCTAAGAGTCTGAGGGAAAAGAAGCACCAAGAGTCAATTCCTTAAGTATTGTTCCAATATTTCTATAGCATTCAGTCAGTGTGACTATAATAGAAGAGTCACCAGCAAAGGTGCCGGGTGTAGGTGTGCGTTTTATGAGTCAAAGGAAGTATGTTCAAATTTGTTTGCAACTGAATCTATACACTGATTACAGTCAAGTCTCTGCATTACTTTGGAAGGTCCATGAGGGTGCAATACCCACCTGTCCCCAGCAGGCGGCAGCATGCAGCGGTGTCCAGCCATCGCTGTCCCTCTCCTCCACCTTTGCCCGCTGTTCCAGGAGCAGCTCACCCACAATCTGGTACCCATTGGCCGCAGCGATGTGAAGCTGCACACCAGGAGGCAGAGAGGGGAAGAACATGAGGGAGGGCAACACGTGTCACGTCGGTGAGCTGTGTTTCAAAGAGGGGCTCCATGGCAACGTGCTGCATCAGATCACTTCACAGCTCTTGAGTGCAGCATCCCCATCCCACCTCAAACAGGTACTTCACTGGCTGCATAACCGGTGGCTGGAAAGTGCACTGCAGTCTCAAGTGGCGCAGACACACACACACACACACACACACACAAAAACTCACGCTCACAATCTCTTCAATCTCTCTCCCTCTCTCACAGTCTTGCTCCTTCTCTCTCTCTCTCCCGCTCACCAGAGTAGCTCCTTGGTCGTCCTGGGCGTTCAGGTCCGCCCCGCTCTGAATCAGCGCCTGGACGTCTGCCAGCATCTCCATCTCCTTGGCTCCTCTGCACTCGTCAATACGCTCCTGCGTTATACCTACACAGAGAGAGACCAGGTTATCCCAGAGCTCTGAGGGCAAGCTATACTTATACAGAGAAAGGGTTATACCTTGAGAGAGTGTTATACTCACACAGAGAGTGAGTTATACCAACTTACAGGGAGCTATACCTGCAGAGAAAGAGTTATACCTACACCATACCTACACAGAAAGAGATACATCTGCATCATACCTGCACAGTGTTATACCTGCACAGGGAGCTATAGCAACACAGAGTTATACCTACAGTGAGTGTTACACCTGGACACAGACAAACACTTATAGTAACCCGTGTATTTAAGTTAAACTAACCCTGTTCTGCCATGACCATCTCGATGAGCTCCAGCGTGGCCTCATCTTCACACAGGTCATAGGGCATGTTCCCATCAGCGTTGACCGCCAGCAGGTCGGCGCCACTGAGCACATACACAGAGGGAAGTAACACGTGTCAGCAATACCCCAGTCAAAGCCACCGTCAGTGTCAACACAACTGGAAGAGCCCAGCTTGCACCACCACCATTGGCAGAGCCAGAAAAATGGTGCATAACAAGACAGCTGTGGGTTACCTAGCCTTGGACTCCACCTATACCTGCAGGTTTCTCCCAGTCAGGTTGACAGGGTTCTCAGTTACCTCATGACACCTTTACCTGATTTACCTGTGGTCTTTCAAAGGGAGGCGTGCAGTTAAAAACATCTGAGTGCACGAGCTAAGGAATGCCAGTTCACCTGGAACAGCAGCCAGCAGACTAAAGGGAGCTTGCCTTTTGTCCTGTTGAGCTGCCGCTGAGAGAAACAGCCTATTCTGAGAAATTTACTGTATCTGTGTTCATACAAAAATATTACCCACACAGATAAGGCTTTAGAGGAGGCCCAGATCCTTACAGTGCAGCTCATTTACATTGCTAAAGAGGCACAGAGACCGCATTCAAAGCAGGATGCTTTCCACTGATACCCACTTCTCCTGTTCCGCGATTCCAATGATTGCGTGTGTAAAACACAGATGCCCCCATAGATAAGTGGGTATACATTTTCATAATGTGTTCAGACTGCAGCTTGTGTTACTACGGCATGTGGACTGTGTGTAGGAAGGAGTTAGGGAAAGCGCTGAGGAATACTTGTATTAGGCATTCCTTAATCACGCAAGCACCTTAGCAAACCACAGTGAGCATGGTAATCTTGAAAGACCTTAATCGAGTAATGTGAGCTCAGTGAAAGTGTTATTTACAACCCCAAGACATTCCAAAAATAAATAAATAAATAACTTTTCCGAATAAAGTCTTACGTTTTACACATGTGATCAGAATCGTGGAATAGAGGAAGTGAATATCAGTGCAAAATATCCTGCTTTGAATGCAGTCTCTGTGCCTCTTTAGCAATGTAAATGAGCTGCACTCTAAGGATCTGGGTTTCTAGAAAAGCTGTATCTACCGATGATTTTTTTCCAAACAAACATAGTGCAAAATATTTCTCCAAATGGCAGTCATACAACCTTCTGTTACATCTGTCACTGCCTCTATACAGTAGGCACAGCTCTGTTTTCAGGAAGTGTGTGTAGAGTGCGTGTTCAGTTAAACTGAGAGGGAGCAGGCGACCCGACGGGGACTCACGACTGTACGAGGAGCTGCACCAGCCCGGTGTGGCCACAGGTGGCAGCAGCGTGCAGAGGGGTCCACAGCTCGCTGTCGCAGGCGTTGACGCTCGCGCCCGCGTCCAGCAGGCAGCGGACAATCTCCACGAAGTCATCTATGCAGCACTGAGGTGGGGAGACACAGACACCACACGCGATCAGGCCAACGGGACCACTGCATATCACCACCAGGATTAACACAACTGAACACAGACAACGCACACAATGACACCGCCGAGCCCACTGCAAAGTACAGCAAAGGCTGATGAGACACGGGGTGAAACCACGGAGACCACTGCATATCACAGCCGCAATTAACTTAGCTGGAGACAGACAACGCACGCAACAAGATCACTGAGCCCACTCCAAAGCACAGCCATGATTTAAACAGCTGAGGATCATGATCGTGGGACAACAAAGATGGCTGTAGTGAACCCAATGTAAGCACTCAATACGGCAACAGACAATGATGATAGGAGAAGGCAACCCCTAGCCACTTAAGCAAATTGCTGTTAGATTAGAATGAACAAAAGTGACTCACTACTGTCCCTTATGGATACTAAAGCATGGCAGAGATGCATCTCCAACTTATACCTCTAACTTTGTTTGTAGTTTTAGATGGTCTCATGTCATTTATATTATGTCGTGACAAACAGAATATCAGTCACAGCAGCTTCATACTATACCCACATTTGCTGCAAAACATCTGAGATCAGACACAGATGCTGAGAAACACACCAGCCAAAACTAAAAAAAATAAACAACTGACACATCCATCTAACCATGCACCATGAGGAAAATGCACACATATACTGCTAAGTGTACAATAGTTGAGGCACATACATTATACACACATACAGACACATCCAGCCTTGACACATTGAGGCCCCTATATTCCACACAAGCAGAATTAGCATCTCAACCGTGGCCATTGTTTGCACAAACATTTGGCTTTGTTCTCAGAGGGAAAGAGAGCAGCCGTAAAGACAGCTGCGGTGTGTCTGTTTCTTCATCTGCGTTTAACACGGCCATATCAGCACTGATAGACATTACCTTATTGGCATTTGCAGCAGGTTCTCTTATCCAGAGTGACTTACATAGGTTACAATTTTTATACATTATGTTATCCATTTATACAGCTAGATATTTACTGAGGCAAGTGTGGCTTAATTAACCCTGCCCAAGGGTACAGCTGCAGTGGCCCAGCGGGGAATCAAACCAGCAACCTTTCGGGTACTAGCCCTGCTCCTTACAGCTTTGCTACATTGCCACCCTACACATCCCCGGCTCGTCCTACGCAGGCTGTAAAACCAGGCTGCCGTGCCAATGCACAGGGAGCGCTAATCCAGCAAGCAGCGAGCAGGAATTCTGGAACTCTCTCAAGGGTCTTGGCCTGCGCTGGGTTTACGTGTGGCCTCCAGAGAGAAACAATGTGAAGCACACAGACTGTTTATACACACTGTGACAGGAGAATACAGACACAACGCTGACAGCAGAGTACAGCTGGAGTATGACCACACAGACAGAAAGAGGAGCGTGCGTGCAGTTGTGCTGCTGTGTGTGTATGTCTGATACAGCCTGTTGTAAGGTGGTGTGTTTGTGTACAGATAGCTCTGTGTGTGTTTGTGTTTGTGTGTGTGAGTAGATGTATGTATACCCATACAAGACCATGTGAGCGTCTGTATGGGTGTGTGAACACAGCAGATGTATATACACCCTCACAAGGCTGTGTGTGTGTCTATGTGTGTTTGAGCATGAGTGCATTAACAGTGTAGATGTATTTATACCAATATCAGACTGTATGTGCACACAAGTGTGTGTGTGTGTGTGAGAATGTCTGTGTGGGTGTGTGAACAGTGTTGATGCGCATGTGTACATATACCCACACCCACACAAGACTGTGTGTGTGTTTGAGAGCGAGTACATTGACAGTGTAGATGTATTTATACCCATGTAAGACTGTGTGTGCATTTGAGTGAGTGTGTGTGCGCACGTTGGTGTGTGCGAATGGTGTAGATGTATGTATACCCATACAAGGCTCTATGCGTGCGTGCGCGCGCGCATGCGTGTGAACAGTGCTGTACCGTATCTACCTGGTGCAGGGCTGTGAGGCCGTCTTCATTGAACAGATCTGGACTCACTCCGCTGTTCAGAAGCTCTCTCACTGCAGAACGAGACACAGGAGGCCTGTTACTCAGCACTCTGTTGGGCCAGCCCCAGAACTGCTCATCACCGTAAGACAGAAGTAGGCCCGTTATGGGAAAATACAACATCTGAAACCACATAATTGACCTGTATATGATCACAGTGTGTGAGAATCAATGCCAAATATTGATGTTTATAAATCAACAGCATTAAAAGCATCAACAGCATTTACGAAACAGCATCAAAGTTTAGTATGAAGAGCAAGTCTAAGCTATGTCAGTGCAATACAGTGCCCATTTCCTCAGCAGTCATTATCATTGAATGTTTTCACTTTCACATCACACTGGGTCTGGCTTATTTAAGCATGACTTGCATGAGAGCTTCTTAGGTAAAGCACCATGCTTAAAGGTACAGTAGCTTTGTGTCACTGTGGCTTCCTGGATGTTCCAGATCTGGTCAACTCAAAGTGCCCGCAACTGCCCTGATTACCACATTACATTCATTTCATTTCTGCAGCGGTTCTGCAGTTGAACCAGAAACTATCACCATATTACAACTGCTTAGCAGATACGTTCCCTCAGACAGAATTATCAGAATTGTACATGCTATCCATTTATAAATGTGGATATTCACTGTAGCAGGTATTACTGGGTTAAGTTCCTTACCCAGGGGTACAATAGCAGTGCCCCACCTGGGAACAGAACCAGCAACCTTTGGGTTACATGCCCTGCTCCTTACCACCACACCACTGTCCATCACTATTTCCAACAGACGTTCTGCAGTTGAACCTCGAGAGGTACAATGGCAAAAAAAAAACAGTGCAACAAGATCACTGGAAACTAGCGTAGTTTGCATTTAACCCTAACAGTGTCGACTTACTAAATTCCACTCTCCATGGGTGCTATGGAGCTGACAAACTGAATGAATTCGCATTTGCATATCTTCACTTGGTTTACTGGAAATAAAGCTACTTATTACCATATTTCATCTGAAACTGTCAGTGGAATCCTCGGGACAAAGAAGCAGGTAAAGCCGGTGGAAATTTATACACAATTATTTATATACAGGGGCTGTATACACTGTGCACACATCTCAGGGCAATACAGGTTCTGCTCTCTGTGTCTCCCTGCTATTGGAAAATACAATGTGAGACTATGTGAAACTCTGAAGATGGCAAAAGTCTGTTCTGACTTAAGTGTTATTAACTGAGAATGCATTAAGTGTAAATTGATTTCATCCATAGAACATTGTAAGAGGGAAAAACAACAGCAATAGAGTGTCGGAGCAGTAAATCCTTCTTGCACATCTTACATGCTCAGCTTCTAACAGCTCAACATATTCGAATGAGGTAAAGCATATATAAATAAGGATTCCCAATATCACAAAGTTATTTTTATCTGGGCATTTTTAAACCAAGAGAAAAACCTTCCTGCACACATGAGCACAGAGCAGCATTAAAGGCAGTTATTGCAGGCCAAATGGATAAGGTTCTTCAATGTTTCAACTCCCTACAGGAATACTTAAACGGTGCCCTGTGTGTATACTGTACACGTCTCGGCCTCACCTTCCTCCAGGTCGTTGCGGGCGGCAGCCTCCAGCAGGGTGATGTTGTTGGGGAAGGCCACCCTGCGGGTCCTGCCGCCCTTCTTGCTGGCCTTCGCCCCCGACTTGCCCCGGGCGCCCTCCTTCTCCATCTGCGCCCAGCCCTTCAGCTGCTGGGCGCGGCGCTTCTGGGCGTGCTTGAGCCGCTCGGTGGCGGTCAGACGCCCCACGGTCGCCATCTCCGCCAGCAGCTCCGCGTGGTCCGCCATGACGCCCCCACTCGAACCTTGCCCGAACCCCGCGTCCCTCCCTCTGACGCTCTCGGCCGTTATTCTTTGGTTCTGATCCGATCCCGCTTGCTTCCTCACTGCCCACACATCCCGGGTGTGAGAGCGAGGGCCCGGCTGGCCCGGTCGTCTTGGTTCTGAAGGCGCAGCGGGTGGAAGGTCCAGCAGGGGGAGCAGGTGGTGCTGTAACAGGGCCTGCTGGAGAGAGGCCACAGGGCAGCCGTGCCTGGCCAATGCTTGGTCTCTCTGCGGGAACTTTCCCAACTGCGACAGTGAAATCCCACTACAAAGCAAATCCAGGTAGATTGGCCTTTCCACAGAATTCAGTCAACCCAGCAAATGAGGCCAGGATGGTGAGTACTCCCAAGACCCAAAGGCACAATTTTACAAACACTTTCACATACACACTCTCACACACTCACTCACACTCCCACACAAACACACATACACAAGCTTCCTCACCACACACAGCAGTTCTCCCCCATCTTTCCTTAAGTGCGTATGACTGTTCTGTATGACCCCAGTGTATCAAGTAGAAGCAAGGAAGTACAAAGAACACTTCCAGTTTGGTTGGAAGCTCAGATCTTTAAGGCATGCCTTGCTACACCAATATCCACCCAGCGCAAAGCCATCTGACCTGAACAGTCTTCGTCGGCTGTTAATTCCATGGCTGTTCTGTAGAGGCACTGTTCCAGTGTTGCTGAATGAGACAGTGCTAGCTTCCTGCTCTTATTGGCAGCGTAGATGGGGCTGGTTCAAATCCATGGCATCTGATTTGTGTGGACTGAAAAGGGGCGACCGGGGCAGCCTGACCATACTGTTTTCAATCCTGCCGTAACTATGGAGTGCTGCCAACCCCAGAGTCGGACAGGAACCCCTCAGGACCCGAAGGAGAGCAGAATTAGGGCAGGGCAGTGACGCATTCAGCACCATGGGGGGTGAAAATCAAACACGGTCAAACGAGGGCTCACATCTTTAATATAAAAAAAAGAGAACACCCAAAGCTTCCTGGTCAGCGAAGAGGCAGTGAACCAGAATTCAAGCAGCTGTGAGACACAAAGGAAAAGAGACGGCCGCTGTGAGAAGCGGGGGCAGGATCAGGAGGCGTCGCATGCAGGAGTGCGGGGGCGCTAGGCGTCGGGGCGACCCTCCCTCGCCTCAGGCGGCTCTGCCCCGGCGGACACCGTGGGTGGCGGTGCTGTGCGGCGGGAGGAAAGAGCAGGATGTCACATGATCTTACGGATCCACCGCACGGGCGTGTGCGGTCAGCTCCGCACACCTGCTCTCCATGACTGCGCTCCAAACCGAACGCGGTCGCTCTGTCTGCGGGCTCCGGCAGTGTCTTTTCCTCTGGGTTTGCTGGCCAAGGCCTTAGTGTCTGTGACTCCAAAGGGAAGCCTGCATATGAGAAAGATAGAGAGACAGGAGAAAGAACGAGAGAATGAAAGAGAGAGGGAGACAGAAATAGAGGAGAGAGAATGAAAGAGAGAGAGGGGGAGAGAGAGAATGAAAGAGTGAACTGTAATATAGATATTAAGAGATATGTATGATAGATATTACCGCAAATATTATAATGTAGATAGTAATCACAAAATTAATCAATTTATAATTTTGTGTTGTTTGTAATACATATACATATACATATATTATATATGTACATATGTGTGTGTGTGTGTGTTCTTTTGATTTTTATGGCCATACTTAATCATTTGTGATTATTTGCTTTAATGTTCGTCTTGTTGCTTTGGCAACACAGTGTTTCTCTCTCCTGCAAATAAAGCACCTTTGACTTTATATTTGAATTTGAGTGAGATATGTTACCTCTCTTCTGTATGAGAGGGCACTGGGGTGATAGCACTGACTCGGGAGCTGTGCTGTAGAACTCAATGCCCCCCTTCCCCCCACACACATTTGAAAGGCAATACCAAACAAAACAGCCACTGCCCAATGTATCCTTTCAACTACACTCCTCAGGTCTAACAAAAAGCTGCCACCAAAAAAAATAAATGAATCAAACAAGAAATATTTCTTCATCATGTGACTGGCATTTCACTATTTATATAGACTCAAGGAAGTGTAACTAGGATGAACTAACCACAAACAGATGCCCAACACAGAGTCAAGCCCAACCAGGCCCAATCTCGCATATCTTTCACACTTGCAGATGTACCACACTATGTGTGTTTACGTGTGTTTGGATACATATAAATGCACACACGTATGTGCAAACAGGATACAACAGTAGTGCCCCAGCAAGAAACTGAACCAGCAACTTGCGACTCCATGTGTGTTTGTGCATGTTGTGTGTGTGTGCATACATGTGCATGCATGCCTGTTTTATGTGTGTATGTGGGTCTATGTGCATGCATGTTTGTTAGTAAATACTGTCTGTGTGCATGTGTATGTGTGGAAGTGTATTTGCATATGTGTAGGCGCGTATCTGTGTATGCATGCATGCGTGTTTATACATGTGTATGTTTGTATGCGTGTATGTGCCTGCATCTGTGCATGTTTGTTTGTATTTATGCAGGTACGTGCACTCGTACACGCGTGTGTGTGGAGTGTGAGAGAGAGCAGGGCACGGTTCCAGCAGCCGCAGCGCACGGGTCTCATCTCCCCGCACCTAGCTGAGCGCGCGATACCCCCTCCCCGCCCCCGCGTCTCCTCCCCCCCTTCTCTGCCCGAAAGTGGAATTCAAGAGCCGAAACCGGAGACGGGCTGCTTTCATTAATGATTGACACCCCAGCGGCACCTCCGTGGCGAGCCGGCCCTGCAGCCACGCCCCGGCGGCTGATGGCGTGCGGAGGGCGTCCTCACGCCGCCACGCCAGGGAGAGGCCGCGGGGAACGCCACCCCCCCATCTCCGCCTGTTTAAAAAAAAAAAAAAACAACCAAAAAAAACCGGGAGCACGCCCATGTCGCCCGTCCTCCGGGGCCCTCTCCCTGACCATCCGGGCGAATCTCTCTCTCGCCATTCTTTCCAGGCAACTCATCCATTATTTAGCCGGCCTGTGAGCCGGGAGGGAAGGTCAACTAGATGCGGCTGCATCTGTGCTGGCAATATCTTTAACGAGCCTCTCTCTGCCGCGAGGAGGAAACTGGACTCGCAGGCCGTGATCCTCTGGGCCAACCAAACACCTTCCCAGAGTTTCTCCCAACCCCCCATACACTAAAGATGGATGGATTTCAAGCAAGATGAGCATGTTAAATAATCACTGCTGTGTGATCTACAGCTTTTGAGAGACGGCCCTCATTATTGTTTGCAATGTGCAATATGGGTTTTTGGGCCAGGAGGAAATCGACCAACAGGCACTTATACAGAGCGCGAGAAAAACATGTTTAGTTCTAGATCCCTCTGTTTGAATTCACTTAGATTCCACGTCAGAGCAGGAAAAATGCATAATCTTGCCAAATTGGTTTGTTTCTGTGGTATTTAATGCTACTGAAGCAAGCCACACTGACTCAAGCTCATTTCAGTCACACATTCACACTGAAACAGGAAAACCACGTCACGTTCCCTCACAACAAAGAAATATCTGCTGCTCCACGCTAAAGGTAATGACGCGCACCCCCGAGTGCACTTTGACTCCCGGTGACGCTACAGTTTCACGCTATATTTAACATTAGGCTACCTTCTCCTTTGTCAGCATCCACAATGTAAGGATTTCCTTACTAAATCAGCAAAGGTCACACACTGGAACTGCTAAAAGTAAGCAAGGACACATCTTAATCACCAACTGAAAACAGAGGTGAACACATTTTTACATTACTTAGTACACATTAACAGATAGATGACTAAAGACGTATACACACACACGCATGCATCCACATACATATATACACATTATACACATACATATATACACATTATACACATACATATATACACATTATATGTATATATTTTATATATATATATACACACACACACGTGTATATGTGTGCCATAGACATAGATATATTAGACACAGATATATAGACATAGATATATTAAACACATAAATATGCTGAGATAGATTTATATGAATATGTAAATGCTGTAGACATAAGTCACAAGGGTCATCTATTTTTACATGATTTGGGTTTACATTTAAAGGTAATTTAGAGTGGGAAAACGAGGGAGGCATGGTCCACAGTAACTCTCCTGTTCTGCTTTTCTGCCACAGTGCATCAGAAAGAAAAGGAGCCCCTGTTGACTCGCACTAAGGAGATTTGGAGGCGGGGGGAGAGGGAGAGGTGCCGTTCCTCAATCCCCCCCGGGTCAGGCGGTGCCCCCAAGGGATCGTGACGGAAGCGTCGGGCCGCGTACAAAAAGCCACTGAACGCACCCGCAAATAAATCCCACAGAAACCTTCTGCTCACGTATCGCCGCTGGTTGAGGGGTCATATGACGCACATCTGAAAGAAGAAAAGTGCTTTTCAAAGCTTCTCGAGAAGGGCTGTCAGTCCAGTAAGTGATGAAGGGAGAGCTGAGCTGATTAGGCCGCCGTTTACCTTTAATGAAAGACTTGGTTCCAGGGATCTCTAGAAGACTGTATATGTGATTAAGTAGCTCTGAATCACATACTTGTTTGTACTTGTATGTAGAGGAGCCATTACAGTCTTGGCATGTTAAATATGATGTTCTGCTGTAAAGTTAGTTAGCATTATCAACATCATTGCTGTCCAATCAAGACTGTTTTAGGCTTACCCTCGAAACACTCACTTGACAGCAGAAGTCAATATCCTGTACACAGCTTTCTAAAACATACACTCAATAACATCCAAAATATTTTAAAACTGAAACTAATCTATTTTTAATAAACCACTGGATCAAGCTATGGCTGAGTATTCAGTGTTACTGCGCTCAAGATGATGTACAAGATACACTAACAGGGAAGGGAAGATCTATAACCCCTACAGATCAAGACATGCTTGGCAGCTGGATTTTGAGGGTTTTAAGGTATAAGACACTGCAATGTGAGCCCATTTGAAGTATTTTTGATTCATATTTTTCTATGTTTTCCCCCAGGTGTCAATCAATAGCTCCAATATCAACCCAAAACCAGTCATGGATTTGAGAGCGAGACTATTGGTAAAGTCTGATGCAATCAGCAACATCAGCTTAAAATGTAGCCTGTTCTGCTGTAGACTGCTTTTGTGTGACAGAGAGACCTGACCAACGTACGGCCATAAAATCAGCCCGATCTGTGTGCCAGTCTCTTCCAGTGAATGCACAGCACCATGTGACCAGAGACTGCAACGACCGTGCACACACACGCCCATAACCGTCTCTGCAAAGAATGCCTGCCGTTATGAGTGTGCATCTGTGTACAGGTGCACATCCAGGTGAGTCAGCAACATGCACCTGCACTTGTACTCAAATAATTACACATGCAGCCCCTCCCAGTATAGATTTATTGGTCCCCATCTCTCTCTCTCTCACACTCTCTCTGTAAAACATGGTCTTTCTCAAACACTTTCTCATTATGAACACTGTCTTCCGCTCTCTGTTTCTGTCATCTTTGATTGCAAAGTCGCATCCCTAAGCAGGAAAAAATATTGCAATAAGGAAATAGCTAACATATTTCTTTGATAAGTGCTCTGTTCCAAACAGCTGAAGACATTCACCCCCCAGGTCGCAGACAGCATTTTAATTTTCTCTTTCATTATGTTGTGCTGTTCTGGCTGGTTCCAGTTTGCTCCATGACTGCAACTATTGCAGGTTGAATGAAGTCTAACCAGTGAACATGTACAGTGGTGAAAATGATTGCCTGTATTTTCATATACACAGCATTTCTTATGCTACTGTAATGGGAACTTTGTGTAAATACCACAGCTGTGCTGTCCTTAACATGACTCAATTTAAAGTCTTTGTCATTTTTCACATTATTAAAAAAATGAGAAAAAAGAAAACAAAATGATAAACATTTGAACTAAACATTACACAGCTCAAGGGAGAATATAACACACAGCTTTTTACAATTATGACATGAAATTCAATACCGTGCAGTTACTTCCTTTGTGAAATCACAAAGAACCGGTTAAAGAGGCAGTAGTCAAGGTGATGTCACTCTAATCAACAGTCAGGAAATTATTTGATTTTTTGTACCGTAAAGACCACATGAGTATTGTATGCTTTTATTCAGCTTAGAAGGTAGTCACTGACATTCTTCACAGTAGGTGCACTTTAAACAAACAGCTGATTGAGACCTAGAATTGCACCTTATTTTACGAGATAGAGACAACACCTGCAACCTGCAAATCAATATCTGAGTCTGAAATGTACACAGACCACATTGATCGCTCAGTCCCAGATGCTGATCTACGATCTACTTTCTGTAAGTACAACCTCAGCATTCATATCTTTGCTCATAACTGCAGCATGGGTGCTTACAGGTTTATATTTATGACAGAGAAAATTACACAACTACAGATAACACCCTTCCACTTCTGTGGCAAGCAGGTAACAGGTGGCACCACAAAGTGAACTTTGACCCCTTGCGCACAGACCTACCTCACCAATGGCTCACTAGAAGGTCAAGGCAGTTGAACCTCCAATAAGCACAGTACACTGGGCAAAGTGACCAGGCAATATTTTAAGCCCTATAGTTTTTAAAACAGACAAGTCTTTTCTTTAATGACTCGAGAAACATCACAGCGTCCAGCTCTCTCTCAAACAAAGAACACAATTTCAACAGATCACAGTCTGTGCAGAGTCAACACACACTCAACCCTCTGAATATGTATACTACTCTGTCCATATTATTTCAAAACTCGTGTGGACATAGCACAGCCATGGTTTTTTTTTTTTTATCTTTACCACACTAATATTATCATCCAAGCTAATAATATTGACCCTGTAAACACACAAACTGCTCCTTCCACAGAGCTCCTGATGGTAACAGGTAGGAGAGAAAGAGTTAGCCATACTCTAACAGAGGATGAAAGGAGAGATTTAGTGGTACAAAAATACAGCATGGTGTACAATTCACCACACAGCATATGTGCTACACATCAGACATACCCCAGATATACAGAAAGGTACAGGCCTACTCCACTGTACTCAAATTCAAGTGAATTTGGCAGTAAACAGACCACACCAGCCACGTGAGCATTTGGCCGCAGCACTGAAACAACAAGTTTAGTTTTTAAACTGTTACAATGAACTGGTGTGAGGAATACCAGTATTCAGTAATGAGGCCCATTCAGAAACGCTGTTCTGGAAATATATTAAAATAGCAGTTTCCAAATGATCTCGCCTGACTAATTTTCCATTGCTGCTGGTCAGAGGGGATGTGTGAGTGAACATAAAAGCAGGCAAAGTGGCAGAATTTGTTATGATTCGCCCTGCCAGCTTGACTTGAGCACAGGTACACTGTTGTATGTTGTGTGGGCCAACACCTTAATGGCAGAACAATGTAGCACACTGTTCCTCAGCCCACAGTATAGCACACAGCTGTACAGTCCACGTATCCACCCAGTACCACACACACACACACACACAGGCATGCACATAATGTGCTCACATACAACCCCACAACACACACAAACACACATAATGAGCTCACATACAACACTCTACATGCAGACACACACCTCCTAAACCAGAGCCAAAAATGACATTTCAGACTCGAACCGAGACCAAAAAAGCACTATGACCCCACCCACAACTCACAAATTATAATGTACAGACCAGTACACGAAGGCACATCTTCTGTAAATAGAGCTTAAAAAAGAAGGAGCTCAGAGAAAATAACGATGATTTACTCGACCTGCACACTGGGCGGGAAGTATGTCCTCAGCTTCTCTGGAGAGACTTTTCCCCCGTTCTCAGCTCATACCCTTTATCCTGGGAGACTTTGCTCTGCTTCCCTTTCACATAATGGGCATTTATGAAGCAGGGCCACCATATTAATTCAAGCTAAGCGCACTGCTCAGAGTACAACGGATGCCCCGGCTCACATCAGCGCAAATCTCCCCAACGACCTCGAAGGCTACCGCCGCTAAACAAACCGACCCGCGTCGGCTAGCTTCCTGCGGCTAACCAAGGAGCCGTTTTCACCACGGTGCAAATCACTGCGATGGGACGCGCTAACAGTAGGCCGCTCTGTGAAACAAAAAATCTCATTTTTAGAACAGCCGTGACTTGTTTTCGTCTCCGGCTTGTAAAAACAAAAGCGCTCACTTGCTTATAAGGGGCGTGCTTGTGTGCTACTTCGGAAAAAATGGCTGTCGCGGATAAGTTCACGTGCAGGTTGGCCAAAACAGCGCAGCAAGGCTCGGTTTGTCTGGACATTTGCGCTTGTCTAGGATTCTCTGCGTTCAGCAATCTGCAGATCTAAACCGGAGAGACTGAAGAGACTGGGCCGGCAGATGAACGTGTCAATGGAGAAAAAAAATCATGCAGGCCACGGTTTGGTGATTGTTGGCCAGGCCGCAATGATGCAGACCTTTCTATTCATAGTATTCATGTTCCGGTGTGTGCACAGGGCCCCATTACAATCTAAAAAGCTTCTCGTTTCAGTAACCGCAAAGCCCTGTTCAAAAGACGCAGCGCAACATGTGGCTTTGATCATTCTGTAATCAAATGCAAAAAAAATGAAGGGAAACAAACAAGTGACCGTCACAGCATTGTGACAACGCTGACTCAACGTAGGGCGGGGGTGGCGGAAGGGGGGTTATCCTGCCACTTGAATCCCTGCCCAGTGGCCTAATCTCCTGACGAATATTTGCAAAGCTCATTCGCCCCCCGGCTTTGAAATGGTTTAGCGGACAATTAAAACACAAAGCCGAGAGAGTGACCCAGCTGAAACGGGTGGGCCGGCTAAGCCCGGTCATGTGCAGTGCGCCCATTAGCTGCTAGAGGAGCACACGCACTGGGGTGTTCGAGAAGGAGAGAGAGGGGGAGAGTGGGGGAGAGAGAGAGAGAGAAAGGGATGCAGAAAGAGAGAGAGAGTAGGAGGAAAAGAGAGAGACAGGAGACAGAGAGCAAAGTGGGAAGATGGAGAAAGAGCATAGAGGAACAAGTTTGGAAAGGATGGCAGAAAAGTATGGCAGAATACAATGAGAGAGGAATAGAGAGGGAGAGACAGATGAGGAGACAGAGAGCAAAGTGGAGAGAAGGAGGAAGAGGAGAGAAACAGGGAAGGAGAGAGACAAGTTTGGAGAGAGGGGAGGTAGACGGATAAAGTGAGAGAAACACAGAGGGAGAGAGAGACAGGCATAACTACTGCGATGTGGGTCACTCTGTCCAAGGAGGAGGATCCCTCATAGTATAGAGCTACACAAATTTATACCATGATCCACTCACAAATAGCCTACAAGGAACTAGGTCCAGTCAGCAAAGGGAAGACATATTTCTCTTTCTGGGTTTTTTAATAGAAATGCATGAAACTGATCAACCAGTTCATTGTCCGGGAAAGTGCTTTGAAAGCAACAGACGAGTTCAGCAGGGACTCAGGCATGCATACAAACAAACAAACAAACAAACACACACACACACACACACACACACACACACACACACACACAGAGGGAAGCACAATGCACTTCTGCTAGCAAACCAACGCAGCACTTGACAAGCTGAGCACATGTGCTCGACACATAACACAAAGCCCAGAGCTCTCGCTCTTCATCACGGACTCAGCTCTCACACACACAGCACGCTATCTGACCCACACAGCTGCCTCAGACCTCACAGAATGAGAGAGCGGTGCTTGCCAGAGACATATCGCAGACAGGCCATCTGTATTATTCTAACCTGAGAACCCCCCACTCACTCACAAAGGTGTCTCACCCTACAAGGCACAGCAGACCAGAGAAAGAACTGGACAATTCAGGCAAAAACTGCAAGACAACAGAAATTTAGGCCATAAAATGTGGGTTGATATGCAATGGCCCATAAGCTCCCCACTCAGCTTGGACGTATGAATCCCAGACTTGTTTAATCAGGTGTATATTTCACACCACTGTGAAATTTCCCTGTTTTTCCTTGGTTAATTCCAGGTCAAAGTTCCTATTAAAGGCCTTCTGGGCTGGCACTGGAAAGTCTGTGTGATTCTGTTTGGAGAAGAAACTGTTCAATTCAGGTCTGCCCCCCGTGTCATAACATCACGACAATTAAAAACTAAAGGTCAGAAAATTGGCCTAACGGACACCATGCCCATCTCATCTGAGAAAGTCAGCAAGGCTTGATGTGGCCAGTGCTCTCTGTCAGCCAATCGGTGAGCTACAGCAAGTATAAATCACACAGTACAGGAGAACTGACCATGCCGCCCACAATGGTGTTGCAATGCAGCCCAGCAATCTGCTTAATCAGAGATAGCAAGCAACCACGTGCACTAAGGTTGTGTGACTGCGATTACTATAACCTCTACTTCAACTTGGGACTTCTGTGGAGAGAGAAAAAATGACTCATCTTATCTAAGAGTAACAGTTATAACTACTGGGGGAAACTGAAGTAAAAATGGCACACCACACCCAAATTTTCTGTGCAAAAGTTATACAGCAATTTTCGAACAAAATGTAGTAATAAGGATTAAAATTATATTTAAGACTGCTCTTAGCACGCAACCAGATCACCTCCTCCTTGTGAAAACACCTCCGGAACTTACATTACAAAAGTATGCATGTTTGTTCAGGATTTTCACAAATCTCAGCAATGAAACTGATAACCAGAAACTGGTTTGAACCTGATGACCCAATGATATTCAAATGAGAGGAAAGTGACAATGAAATATATAAAATGGAGAAAATAACCATAGAACAATAAATCAGGAACACCTAATTCAGAGCAAATGGACACAGTGGGATTGCTTTACATGGCATGAGTAGTGCCTTTGTATTTATAAGTGGTGAACAGAAATGTACAGAACAAAAATACAACAGAGAACCAGTATATTCAATGTTGGTTTGCTGCTGATATGAGTATATTAACTTAGATTCTAAAATGGTAGTGTTATTTTTCACCCCCCAACACACACACAACACACACACACACACACACACACACACACACACACACACACTTATCTTGTATTGTGCAGTACCATCATTCACTTTCATCAATACATATGCCAAGTAACTACAAGAAATCACTTCAGTATATGCTTTAGTATATCTCATAACCTGTACTTTCCACCATAGCAGAACTGTTCATTTTCATTCCCACCTCATAAATATTATGCTTACCAAAACAGCATGTTCACAACGACTGCAGCTTCTTTTCACAGCAGTAATGTTTGTAGTTCTGTTTAATCTGATTTCCCTCAGTCTACAAATATTTGAGTCATAAACCACGATACATTTTTTGATACGGTCTTCTCCAATGTTTCGAGTTTCAGATGGAATAATCTACTTCACAAAACCCGCAAAATTACTCAATCAAGTAAGTGGCAACTAGTAAAAGAGACAATAAGAGGGGAAAGTAGGCACAATATATTTACTAAACCTGTTTATAACAGAATGCCACATCATCGAGCTATCTTGCTGGCTAACGTACATGCAGACAGCTCAATATACACCATTGCCCTTTTCCACTAAAGAGAACATATCCAGCAAGCAAGCTAACTAGCTAGCTAGGTTCACCTGTTGCACGTAGCTGGCGAGCTGGTTGCAAGTATTACACGTGAAGCATTCTCTTATAACGTTTAAGCTTAAGATTAATGCACTTCCCAAATGGTTATCTGGTCCGTTTTCAAGACCAAAATCCATGCATTATGTCTATTAATTCTGGCGAAATGTCTAATTTTGCTACGCAAGCGCACTTCTCCTGAGTTGGCTAGCTAGTTAACAAATGCTAGCTTGTATCACTAACTACCTAGCTTTGTCAGGTTATTACTCTGTGCACCTGCCGTTATAGAACAAGCGACAAAATGCACAGAAATGAACTTTGTATGAAAACATCTTCAGGTTCACGGGCTTTTTTCCGAACAATGCTAGTTGGTTCGTAAACATTAGTTACTTTTTCCAACATAGCGTGTCCCGTTTTGGAGAAACATAGCAAACAGCATAGCTAGCTAGCTGCAGCAAGCTGTTTGTCACTGACTACAGCGAATTAGCTAGCGTGTGCCAATTCATTAGCTAACTAGCTACTTAGCCAGATAGCTAGGCTTTGCTCCACGAAGTCTTGGCGCTGTGTTCTTTGGAACGCACACCTCGATCGTAAACAGCAAAAAATTAAAACTTGTCCACACTGAAGCGTGTGTGCCTTACCTGTTGAATCAGCCGAGTGTGACAGCAAACTGGCCACTCACATCCGTGTTATCCGTCCTGTCTAATGCCTCCCGATTCCCGGTCAGCTGCTCTCTATCCACCTCGTTACCCCTCGGGGAAATGCTTCTCCATAACAACCGCCGCACTTCTTTCCGGATGAATTTTCTGACGACATCATATAGCGACCCACTAGGTGGCGACAATGCGCAAGAGTTCACTTTTGACAGTCTACGAGTTTATGCCTAAAATAAGTAAAAGTTCCAGGTTCATATACCAAGTTCTTCACATATCTTGAACTCGTTTTCATAGCTTAATTAGATGTTTCTGTGGCTGTGAAACCACTTAAATCTAGATGTATCGATGTATATTTTAGATATTTTCATCAAGAGGAATAACGCTATAGCTGACAAAACTGATTACCCCTTCCCACGCCACACATAGCGTGGTCTCATATGTTGCAACTTTGTAAAGGGGACACCGTAAATGCGCATGGCAATACGTGTTTGTGTTCCTCAGATGAATGTGACTTGCGAATGAACAAGGGGAGCCATCCGTCTTTTGAGAGAGATTTGCTATCTGAGAAGAGAAGTGAAACAGACTCGGTCTGCCGGTGAGGTGCGGTGTGTTATCATTAGGTGCGTGTGTGGAGAGAGCGCCTATGACCAACTGGTATCTCTTCAAGGCGATATAATTCCGCTTGCAGCTGCTACTGTTGTAGCACGATGCATTTACATTTACATTTATTCATTTGGCAGACGCTTTTATCCAAAGCGACTTACATAGGTTACCGTTCCTTACAATGTTATCCATTTATACAGCTGGATAACAGCTGGTCCGATGCGGACCTAGGGCGACTTCTGTCTCTACCACAACAGACTGCAGCCCTCATCGTCAGCGGAAATAGAATTTAGAATTCCAGGAATGTCCAGGAACCCTGCATTAATTATTAATTAATTATATATTATAATTAATAATTATAATTAAATATATTAATTATAATTACACGTGGACTGATTTCTCTTAGAATAACACCCACCAAAACTGTGTCATTCTGTCCTATCCACAATCCATCTTCATTGTGCTCCAGCTCTAGCCTACGGATGAAAACAGAAAGAAAGGTGAATATTAGAAGCATTTTAGACCACCGTGTTCACCTGTACTGCCATTATATTAACCCTCTCTGTTACTCACCCTGTGCTGTAGGCCTATGTTGTATATTGTATATAGGGATGGTAGTGTAGCATAGTGGTAAGGTACAGGGCTTGTAGCCAAAAGGTTGCTGGTTTGATTCCCTGCAAGGGCACTGCTGCTGGACCCTGGGGTGAGGTACTGAACTCAGAATTGCCTCAGTAAATATCCAGCTGTATAAATGGATAACGTAAAAATTGTAACATACATCAGTTGCTCTGGATAAGAGTGTCTGCTAAATGACAATAATGTAGTGTGTATTGTTTTTAGTTGGCTGCTATTTCTATGCCAAGCTAATCCCCTTACCTAACTAACATAGGACTAATGGATGACATCTGGAAATTTGCATGTCCCCACGCTATTTACCATTTACTTGGTGGTAGTATTTATAGGGCTATTTAAGAATTTCAAGGGGACTGCTGTACAAATATATAGCCCACCTAATCCAGCTGGCTAACCACACTGAGCCTTGTGTTGAGCTAATTGAACTGAAATGTCTGCATGCATTCACATTCTACAGCCAAACAATACAGACCAAATACATTTTACATTTACATTTCTGTTTTTCAGAAAATAAACATGTTCTACAATCATGGGTGAAGCAACTGCCAACAGGGTCAAAATTGTAGGCCTACAGAAGTGATAGTGAGATCAGTCTGGTGATGTTATCAACCTTGCAGTTCAGTGTCCCTAAAATGATACAATATACATATACAATTGTTTTTTACTGTTAAGATTATTTTCATGGCATTAACATATTTTGATACCATTAGTTCATTGTAGGTCTGTCAGTTTAATCATGTAGGCCTAGATTATTTCATGTTGCCAGTTTTTATTCAATAAACGTGCCAAAAATGAGTAATTTACATCCATTTACTATAGTTCTCATTGCCCAAGGCTCAGAAATGTGTTTCACCAATAAGTGATTTTGAGGCGCTTTAGCGAAATGAAATTGCTTTAAGAAAACCCTTCAAAAAGAAAATGCATTATTTTAATGTATGAGAATATTAGTGAGTAAGGAGCTGGAGCTGGTGTGTGGGGCTGAAGACTTGATGTTTCCATTCAGAAGGTGTCACCAACATGTCACATCACTTCCCATGTTTTTTCGAGGTCACCCTAAACTCCTTAAACACATTGTCCTTTCTCTGCCCTGATGAAGTGATATTCAACCATAATTTCATATTAATCAATGATGGCCACGGTTTGAATAATACACAGATAACCTCAAACGTCAGAAGATATTGAAATGTGGGGTAAAAAGCTTTTTTTTATCTGGACACCTTTTTGGAAGTTTGAACGAAGTGTTTGAAAGTAAGTGAAACGTTTGGCAGTTTAACACAGGCCGCTTTCATTGTGTCCTGCTCGGCCCTTGTTTGAAGCAGAGGATTGCTTTCCCTGGCTGTGCACGTCTTTCATAGATCAGAAGTCAATCAGGATGCAGTGAATGTCAGCCTCAGCTAATCTTCTCCAGAGACAAAGATGGGCACTCCCAGCAGGACCCAGCTTCTCATCGCAGACTCTTCTTGTCACTCCTATGGGTTCAGGGAAGCTTACAGGATTAGGGCAAACAATGTAGGCTCGATTGGAGAATTCTGAAGTTTTCCCCGGCTTACAACTCTTTGTAAGATGCTCCCATTCCCGCTGTTCATTAAGCACAGAACCTGCTGTGGTTGTTTAATAAGCCAACCAAAGAAATGAGCTGTGCAGACTGTATCGTGTAGACTGCTAAAGGGAAATGCTAAAACTCACTGAGCTGTGTGCTTTTTGTAGATGCTTCCTTAACTTACATGGGCCATCTGACCTACTTGGCCACCAGAAAGATGCAGATGTATTTAATTTTGCATCCACAAAAATCATAGAAGCATTTTATTGACACATTGTCTTGTCTTACATGTTCTTTTTTCATTGTGAAAGCTGTTGTTGATGGGTAGCATCCCAGATACCAACAAGTGGTCAAGCACTGTTTTCACATACAACACCTGTTACTGTAAGTGCAGACCGCCTTGAACCAAAACTGCACAAGCCCACTAAACTCCTACTGTTTACTCTGATGTCTTACCACCTCTCTTTGCGTGCTTTTGTGCAGTCAGACTGAAGATATCTCCCAGAGGAACGTTATTATGTGTGTATGATCTGTTACCAGCTGCCAATGTGTCACCAGTTCTCAATTTTTTAAATTTCCCATATCCACAGCAGATCAATGTGTACTGTTTCGCTAGGTGTTTGTGGAAATTAATATGGGAAATAATTCTGCTGAAATAATAATGCTGAGTGAAATCCATTTCTAAAACAATTTATGCACTTTACCTTATCTGACTAAAATACATTAGTTGTTCGAACTTAAATGTTCAGTCTGATACATTTATGTTGTGCTGTGTTTTATTCATTTCTCCAGTTAATTATAAATGCATATTACAATTCGCGCTTTCTATGTCCAGACTTGTCTGTATGAATGTGAGTGGTCCAGGGAAGCTCACTATATATGCCTCAACATGCCCGAGAGTGTATCAACTCCTCACTTGATCCACGTTTTAACGAATCATTTTTAATTATTATTTTTCATACATTGAAAACAAAATCATGTCATGCTGCAAAGAACAAATCAGTTTATTGTTTCGTCGGAATATTTTGTCACTCATTTCCATAATCTGAACTACATGATTGTTTGTTTTTCTCCTATAAAAAAACACACTCTCCCGAGAGTGGTCGGAAATCCACCAATCAGAGGCAGAGGTCGCAATCACGAAGAAGTGATTACAACCGAATTCAGGTGAAAAGGTCATCAGTGTTCGACCACACCTGCTGTACTCTCGCTATGACACTTTCTGATACTATACTGCAGCCAAATCACAGTTATATCGCTTCGGTTGGGCAATTTGGAGTCACCGCGAACTTTTCAGAGTAGGTAAGCACCACATGTCACAGAAGTCTCCAAAGTACTGCTGAAAATCTTAAGTTGTGTTAATTGGTACTTGTTCATTTGCAATTGATGCGAGTTTCTGAGTTCGTTTTAGATGTAGACTGAACAACCTGTTGTCAGTCATAGTTTTATAATAATCTGCCGTGTTTTAAAAAGTTATTTTATGATGTGTCCCACGCTAAAATGTGTTTTAAAGGTTCAGAAAGCGTATGTTCAAACCACTATTATAGCTTGGACCTCTATAAACATCGTAGGTGAATATATTTAATAGAATA
The DNA here is from genome assembly GCA_019176425.1 of Megalops atlanticus. NCBI lineage: Eukaryota > Metazoa > Chordata > Actinopteri > Elopiformes > Megalopidae > Megalops > Megalops atlanticus. The sequence continues at coordinate 47,548,876 of CM032876.1, forward strand.
CAAATACTTCGAGCTGTTAGTATTTGTACTTACTACGACCGGTTCCCCTTAATTTACTCCCGTAATTAACATAGATTGTAGCTATAGAGCAGAAGACCCTTTATTTACAGAAGTAAAGTCCAAAACTGATCAAATAACTTTAAATAAAGACCGGTACCACGACCAGGACATATTTAAAAACTTGTCCAGTCGTAAAGTATCAAATGCATATGACGATTTCGTAACAGTTTGGTTCCATAGTGTCACTTCGGTCCGACATGCAGTCCTCATTAGCTACATTCTCACCACAAGTGATAATGAACACTTCTCCTCCCCCGGAGGATGTTAGGAATAAAGATGGATTCCTTTTCTTGCACCGTTAATTTGAGTGCATTATTGTTAGATTGGTGGGCGCCATCTTAATGTTGATGTGGAGAAGTCCAAATGATATCTAATGACAATACCGCGTACAGTTTCGACCTTTTCCTAATTACCGCAGAAAGAGTTGGTGCACCATCACACTGGTACGACAGAACTGACAAATGCCGCTATTGTTGCAGTTTTCCAGTACACAGTGCAAACACTCAACACAAGATGATTCCCCGAAGATTGGGGATGGCGTGTTTGTCGCTCAACAGCAGTCGATACAATAAAACAATACGGGTAGTGTTGAACCGACCATTGTGTTGCCTCGTATGTAAAAGAGCACCCCGGGACGAGACATCGATAGCTGACTCCAAAGAAATCCCCCCTAATCCAACTTGTTTTCACTGTCTTGCTGAGAAGCATGGACAAGGGCATTAACACTACATTAACTTTCACAAAGGCAGCGCATCATTCCCAGAAAGTTATCACCCACAGTAACGACGTATCACTTCTAAGCGAAAACATGTCTAAAAAGATGTCAAACAACCCAAGCCGGTGCATATCCTAAATGTGATCCATGATCATTAAAGCGCTTTTGGAGAACGCCTTTGTATTTGTGCCAAGCTACATAATTCCGTACAGTTTAAAGGCTATATAAAACTCCGCAAAATCTCATATTGAAAATTGCAAATGTGTGCGTAAATGTAAGTAGGCCTAGTGGTATTAGTGATGCTTCGAATTGGTTTATCAGCCTACTGACATCGCAAATAAACGCGACTGCAGACTTTAAGATAGTTAAAAACCTCCACCACCCTCATACCACGCCACAACTTCTGTAAATACGGGTATATTTTAACTGTTTTTTAATCAATCTTTTTCAAGTTTTGACATGAAGTGGTCTTTCTCATTCAATGCTATTTGCATGTTGAGCCGTTCCAGTCGGTATATTAAAGTATTTATTTTCGGAATTGGTGAACAATTCACTCATTCAGCCTTAAGATAATTGCATATTGGAGAGTGGTTATTGATATTTCATCAGCTGCGAACGTATCTTCTGACCGAGAGTGCTAATCTCTTCGGTGCTGTAGAGCTGAGTTTGTATATTAGCAATTCAATGTATATTGCCTGACATAAAGAAGTTGTTGATTGAATGTAAAACCACCCCATATTCTTTGCGGTTAATTTTTTCACATCGAGATTCTTAACTCTTAAACCCCCCTCCCCTTTATTTTCTTTTTTTCTCTGAAACGTTCCTCACACCCTCTTCTCCAGAGATCGCTCTGGCGTCTGAAGCCAGCGATACTGGAATATCACAACACTTATCTGTGGTTACTGTAAGCAGACTCCAACAATGTGAAAAAGGGGGTGGGTGTTCTCTATCTGTGTCACCATTCCCAACACTTTAGGGGGAGGGGAATCAAAATACATTTTTACAAATATTCACAGAGTTGAAAGTCTTCAGTTTAATCATCATATGTTTTTAGCAAAGTATTCTGTCCACGTCGTTGACAAAACAGCTGTAAGATAAGTGGGGTTGTGTATATTTGTCAGAGCGCTATTTACAGATTTACAGCGTTTCCCACACATACAAACGTCCCCAGCCCCCCGGGGCGATCAGTCATTCTGCCCACAGATAGCGCTCCATTCTCTCCTCGATTACGCTGCGGGATTTACATGGAACTGTTAATTGTTTGCTCTTCAAATAGAGTCGGCTGGAGCCAGCAGTCTGCCAGTGGTTAAGGACCGACTCCCTCCTTCCTCCTCCTGTCCGGGCTGAGGTTGCCCAATATACCCCCTATTCATCAGCATGACAAAACACTGGGGGGGTCAGAGCCTGTTGGCACCACCCGCCGTCACCTACCTGCCCTCTCGTAGCTTTAGGGCGCACCGCGACCATCACCTTGACTTCGCTTCAGACGCGCAAGCAGGTAATGCGCACTCAACCTGCCTTCAGACGACCATAGCGGGGAACACTCGAGCCCCACACTGGAACAGCAAACCCAGTCCCTGGCCGGCGCAGGACCCTCCCCGGCTAGACAGGACCGCAGCTGTACCAGTCGCCTGTGGCATAGCGCCCATGGACACAACGATGCCACAGGACCGCAACCGTCAGCCGGCACCGTTGTACACAGCTCCACAGCGAACCCAGAACACAGCAGTCAAGGAGCATGGCAGCGCTCCGGATACTTGGGACCAAGAGGGTAACCCCAAAGGCGGCAGGAAAAAGAATTATCAGCGGTACCCCAAGCCACCGTATTCTTACCTCGCCATGATCGCCATGGTCATCCAGAGCTCCCCCGAAAAGAGGCTTACCCTGTCTGAGGTGAGTTGACTTTCGCAGGAGTCCATGCGCTACTTTATGTAAGGAACTAATGATCGATGCGTTCGAAATGCCAATTAGTTTCTCTCCTACGCGGATATTTGTTAATCGACTGGACCTTACTTTAAAAGACATCATTTCTTTTCGTGGTGCCCACAGAAAATTTGGCAAAGAGAATTAACTTCGTAAACTCGCGTAGCGTTGACCGATTACCTTTTAAACGTTTTTAAATGTACTGATGATTACAACGTTCGATCTGCAAACTATTGTGGCTGCGTGCGTTTGTCCCTCGTGACGTTATTTAAAGATGCAAATCGAGCTGATTGTCCAGGGTCATTTAATAAATTGGAATTTTATTATTATTGTCTGGTGAGTGGCTGTGATGTTCCCAGAGGGGGCTAAGACCGCTCTATTGCCAGCACCTACACAAACACTCCGGCGGGCAGCCATTCATGCGCTCCGTGTAACCTCCGCGTGACACTTCCCATTGACTGATCTGCCCCGTCTTGAATTGTTTTACTAAGGAGCGCACACATTGGAACCAAAGTTTCAGTTTCACTCTAACCGATATGTCTGATGGGTTAGGGCGAGCGTGATTGCGTAAGAAAGTGTACAGCGCATACCCAAATGCTGCTTTTTTCCAGCTAAACTAGATTTAAGTCCAACTGCACATATCTACCATCCACCTAAACATCTGACTGGTGGAAAACAGAAAACGAAACACGAATTGCAAGTGTTGTACGTTAGAATCGAGTCATAACTAGTTTTAAACTTTAGTCGTGGTCATCTGCCTTGCCCACTGATGATTTGCAAGCTCTAGTTACTACTGTAGTAATGGAGCCCATTCTCTATCAATTAAGAACACCAAGGTAAATTGAACTGTAAAAGTACCACAACATACACCACATGCAGGTGTCCACACTGTATTTATTCATAATGAATGTTTACACAGAAGTAGTTTTTGATGGCAAAGACCACATTTTCAGACATTCTCTGTGAAAAGGGATGTTTATAAATTTGTCAGAGGCTGAAAGAAGTGGGCTGTGACGGGGATGGTGGCTCTCAGAGGGGGGCAAAGCTGCTTTCCGTCCTTCAGCTCGGAGATGTTTAACCTCTCTGGGACCTGTTTGGCCGGCCTCTGCTGTCTATCTCATTTCTCAGAACGAAACCCCACGGGTGGAACACAGAAAGTCCCTCTCCTCCCTCCCCCCTCTCCAGTCTCCCTGCTCAGGATGAATCATTCCGTCCAGCTCATTTTTGCTTTTGTACGAAGATTCACAAATTTCTGGGTTACTGGAAATAATGAACTATTTTTCACAAAAATGAAAGTAACCCTTGCCAAGATTATTGTCTGATCACATACTTATGGATTGAATGCCAAAATCTTTTTATTGCAAGAATGTAGTTGATATCCTGTGTATGACAGTACTATATGGACATTTGTTCCCCTAAACAAGTCAAATGCGTAACAGACACGACATGTATATAGATTTCCCTCTGTCAAGTGAAGTGTCCCCTAATGTTACAGCTGTTACAGCAGTTAATTGCTACACCCTGGCATGTGTGGAGTGATTTGGCTCCAACTGTCTTGTGTCTTAGATAAGGAGATATGTACTCTGCAGCATCAGATAGCAGCTGCTATCTGCAGTTGCAGAAAAAACAATGCCTGTTTATTTTAGGTTTGTGGTAGTTTTGTATGACATTCATTAGGTAACTAATTTCAGAACTGTTACTGTTAACATGTTGCCAGTCTTGGTTTACAGTTTACTGAGGGGCTGTGTCAGTGACCACAGTAAATGTTGCCAGACACTGGACTCATCAGCATATTATTCCAACATAGTACACCAGTTTAAACAAGCATTTGATCAGTGTGCTGCTATGCTACCATGTCCATTTTTATCAGTTTTCATTACGGAAATAGCTACTTTCCCAAGGCAATTCCCTGACTCCACCCCTTCTTTCCCGTCTCTCTTTGTCTGTAGATTCTGAAGGAGATTAGTACCCTCTTCCCATTTTTCAAGGGGAATTACAAGGGCTGGAGGGATTCCGTGCGACACAATCTTTCATCGTACGACTGCTTTGTAAAGGTGAGTACACATCAGCCACCTTTCCCTCTCCTGCCTTATATCAGAACCTTATACAGCACCAGTCAAAAATTTGGACACACCTGATTAAGATAATGGGAAACATACATTCAAAGACATTTTGATCTAAAGACTTATGCTTAAATGCTTGCTATTTGTTCCTTAGACAAACATCAATAGTGAAGTTGATGCCTATGTATGAAGTTTTTCCCATTTTTTTTTATTTTAAAAAATACTTTGTGGCTATTTTGAAGAATCTAAATATAAGATTTGATTTGTTCATAACACCTTTTTGGTCACTGCATTATTCCCTTTGTTATTTCATAGTTTTGATGTCTACTATTATTCTAAAATGTGGAAAATAGTAAAAATAAAGAAAGAAAAGTGTGTCCAAACGTTTGACTGGTACTGTGTAAACATTAGACTCCTATCCTTTTTTAAGAGGTAGGCAGGGCTTTTTAGCAATTCACAGCAGGGTACTGACAGTGATTGTTTTGTGAACGGTATCTATCTGGAGAAAATCCAGCTTGGCCGGTCTTCAAGTTGGAGTATGTAATGGTGGTACTGACCCTTGTTTTCCCACCCCACCCTATCCCATCCCTCCCTTGTTCTCTCAGGTGTTAAAAGATCCTGGAAAGCCACAGGGGAAGGGGAATTACTGGGTGGTGGAGCTGAGTCGGGTCCCTCTGGAGCTCCTCAAGAGGCAGAACACAGCCGTCTCCCGGCAGGACGAGACCATCTTCGCCCAGGACCTGGCCCCTTACATCCTGCACGGCCACACCCTCCGGCCTGAGGTCACGCCCCCTCTGCCCACCCCGCCCGGCAGGGAAGACCCATCCCCTCCGGAGGAGCTGTACCGCCCCAAGCTGGACTCGTCCTTCGCCATTGACTCGCTCCTGCACAGCCTCCGCCCCGCCAGCGCAGCAGGGGAAGCCGAGAGGGGCAGAGACCTGTGGGCGGAGCACCCGCGGGCGCCCCCGTCCCCACCTCAGCCCCGCTACTCCTCCTCCGCCCGCAGCGCCTCGGCCAGCTCGGCAAGCCCGGCCTCCTCATCCTCCTCTTCCTCCTCCGACGAAGACTGGGGGGGCGCGTCCCGCGAGGGGAAGCGCAGGCCCCGGGGGGAGGCCAGCTCGGACGGGTACGATGAGTGCCGCCCACCCCCGAGCAAGGCTGCCAGGAGGAACGCGGCGCCCCCTCCCTGGGAGCTGCCCACCTCCTATGCCAAGTACGCCCCGCCCAACGTGGTGGCGCCGCCCAGCATGCGCTTCAACGGGGGCCCGTTCCTGCCCCTGGGGGGGCTGCCCTTCTACAGCTACCGGGGGCCCCCCGCCCCCGCGCCCAGCCACTTTGTGAGCCACTCCTACTGGCCCCTCCTGCCCAGCGGGCACGTCCCCCTGCAGGCCCCGCCTCTCCTGATGGACCTGGACAGCCTGCTGCAGTCTGTGCCGCCCAACAAGAGTGTGTTCGACGTCCTGGGTCCTGCCAGTCAGACGTCGCACCCGCCACCGGGACAATACTCCCTGCAGAGCACCCCTCCCCTCTCCCGATACTCTCAGTATTAATGGGCCCCCACCCATGCACCACCTACCTCTGCATACCTACCTCCCACAGTCCCCTGAGTCAGAGCTGCAGTATTCAAGGAAACAAAGAGGAAATATTCGTCACATGACACCGCATGGCTTTCGTCATCCCGGACTGTGATTGGTGCAGTTTTCCAAGGGACCAAGTGCTGCAAGACAATCACATCTGTGTGTTTAAAAAAAGGATGCAAGAGTAGATAGACATGAATCCCACATTGAATTTCCTCACAGCTGTGGTCATAGTTTGTGAAGAACCTTTTCATTATCATTGATGCCCGGATACAGTCATGATGCCATTTTCTCAGAGGTTATCCATTTCCCCTGGAAGGTGGACTAACCTCACCATGTCCTCTCCAGGGGGAGGTTATATGTCATTAAAAGTCATGCATGAAACTTGGGTCAATGTTGGGAAGGTCAGGAGACGTGCTTCAGTTGCAAGTATACCTTCATCTCTTCGATATCACAGAGCTGCTATGGGGCTTCTTGACTGAAGGCTTCCAGACTTTGCACTGACTGTGTCATTTGCACTATTGTCGTACTTTTTAAATAATGTGTTTTTGGTTGTTTTCTTTTTCAAGAATCTTTATAAACGTTGCCTACCTAGCCTCAACCGAATGTTGAACTTTTTATCTCAGGGAATGTCTTTTTTCCAGTGTGATGTTTTTTTTTTTTTTTAAGAGTTGTCTTTTAAAAAATGTTTTCTTGTCCTTTAAAACTCTCCAAGAAGCCAGGCCCTCAAAGGCAGTCTTGTTTAAGAGGAGGGGCTGTGTTGCAGTGATATTCAAATTGATATATGACTTCTGCCCCACGAAAATGTTATGATTCTGTGGTCTTATTCTGGAGCTAAATATTTATGTAGAGACAGGGTATCTTAGATTTGGGAGATGTGTTTCTCCGCTTTTCTACCGCACATGGTCTGGAAGTTTCTGAGGGAGATTGAGAAAGATAGGGGGAAGTGTTCGCTCTGTTGTATCATTGTTGGCAGAAAGGGATTTCTGTTTAGTTCTGTCTGTCTGTCTTGAGTGCTTAATCTCTTTTTTTTAAAGGAGGCCTCACTCAAATACTGTGAGTTTATGTGCATTTGTTTTGTGTGTGAGTGCAGGCCAGTTATCTCAAATGAATTTTAAAATTTGTGGCCTGTATTGTAATTGGTGCTGATCCCTGTATTGTGCCATATCAAAGTATCTTCCTCACATCATAAACTTTTAAATGAAGTGTCTGACATTTTGACCTGTGCACAGTTGTTCTTAACAGCACAGTTTTTAACAAATGGTAAGGTCGTGCTCAGGGCCTACACCATTCATTCTGAGCAAGTTAATTTTTGTGGTGGATAGTGTTTTTAAGAAAAGGATGTTGGAGGAAGGGGTGTAGCGTGATTTGGGCTCCCTCTCCAATTCTCCAGGTTGTTAAAATTGCCAGACGTGTAAGGGTCAGACTGGTCGCTAAGTGAAAGCTACTCTTGAAATCCGCTACTACAGGGGGCTCAGGAACAGAGGCACAGGCAAAAAGAGTTCTATAGCTGTGACACTGGGGAGTGTCTGTGATGGCTCTGACAACCCCCTGCTTCACAGTGGAACAGTCTCAGCCTACTGTATCAGCCAATGCAGGAGAATGAGCCACTGCTGTGGGATGGGGGGTGGTGGGGTTTAGGACTTTCCCTTTGTGAAGATGAAACTTCAATCAAACATCAATGCCTACAGGTTCTGTCCATATCAAAGTCCCATAAGATTAGCTCCCCCCCACACACACAAATGCAGTCCAGTTCTGAATGGTTGACCAGTGTGGTTTCCAAGTCCGAAATGGCATTTGTGGTTTGCCCCCAGGTCCTTCCCCCACTTTGACATTAGTTGACACCCCTACCTCATGATGCTATAACATTCCCTCATCCCATAAATATCTTACAGGAATCCCTGCCCCCCATCTATCCAGTCTCTGTAGGATCACCCCCTGCTGGGCAGCCTTATCTCTGACCGAACGCTCTGTGGCTCCCTGGCATTCATGGTGATTGAATCCTCAGTGTTTCCAGAGACAGAAAATTCCATCTCAGTTCAGTGAGAATTCAGGGAAAAGGCTGCTTTCTGACTAAAATATTTTTATATTTTAGTCAGAAATAGTGAGGGGGGGGTGTTTTACTATTCAGCACAAGCACAAGAGGATCCTTTTAATTTTTGTCACTGTGTGAGCTTTTGTGTTTAGTAGAATGTTGTGTGACATTCTTAACACAGGGGGGCAGGAGAACGCTGTGTTCATAAGAGAAATGGGCTCTGGGAATGACAAAGTCCAGGGCTTTTTTTTAGTATAAATGACCGCTCTAACCATTCAGCCCAGAAGGAAAAACTGACCTATGCAGGAATAAGGTGTTTTATATTCAGAAAACCTATCCACATTCCCGGGGTTGTGTATAAGATGCAATATGTTGGATCAAGCTCACTGCTTTTTAAAAGGAATGATCCATATTTTTGATAAATAAAAGCCCCAAAACAGCATCTTGTCTGGAAATTATTGAAACGTTTAATTGGTATGTCATTAAACGCAACAATTGCTTAACTTTTCTTATCTCTGTTTTACAGTACAGTAGAAATTACTGTAGTTACTAATGGAGGGGTGACTTCAAAGTTCTCTCTACAGTACCCCAAGAAGAAAATGACTCTTTACTCTTTCTAAAAACTACAGTCATAATTTTTATTACACTTGAGTTGATATGATTGTTACTGTTGTTCCTTGAAAAGCGGTCTAAGTACTGTTGCTGGTCTCTTCAGTGGCGTCGTTTCCAGGTTTACATGTGCAAATTAGGGTCCGGGTTACTCCCTAAAACCTGTTAAGGAGATCTCATGCTGATGGGTCTGTTAAAGGTAGTCACATCACAAGGGTTCAGCTTGGATTTTATCAGGTAAATGGTGTACTCCCCTCCTCTGAAACAGTTGTGCTTTCCCATTTGGCTAATGAAATACTGCTTTTGAAATGGGCTATAAGACAACAGCATCAAGCTCTTTCAGGTGTGCCAAATGTGGGCACACTATCTTTTTGCCAGCTTAGCAATGTATCATGCCAAAGGGGACCAATCAGACTAAGATCTCCATAATAGTTTTTGGCAATAGGCTGGACTGGATCATTCCTCAGTAAATGGGGAGAATTGTGTTCACACAGGAAGCTTGACAGGAGAAAAACAACTGCCACCAGTATGTGAATGTAATGTTGCTTGCAGAACTCCACACATGGAAAATAGTATTGCACCAAAAGGACAGAAATAAGAATCAAGATGTCTCACCCTTTCTAGGTTTATCGTGTGTACAATAAGACAGAGTGCTCAGGGTTTGTTTCAAAACTAATTTATTTTTCAACAAATGGTTGATGACTCTTGAAACAAATCTACAGAAGTCATTCAAAAAGGGGGATTAATATGTCACGGAGGGACACAGATAAAAACTGTTTATCCATTTCTCTATCTCTCTCTCTCCATCTCTGGCAGAATGCTTCTCATCTCTTCCTAAGGTTTTTTTTGACCGTTTCACACATGGTCTCACACGCTCTCCTGGACCCTGCGGAATTCAAAGACGCTCCCCCTCTCCGGGAAGGTCTCGCAGGGGCGTCTGCGCTTGATAGGGGGGCTGCCGTTCCCGTCCTCTTGGTCCTCTTCCTCCTTCCCATAACCGCCTCCTCCCGGGGTGTACAGACAGAACATGTCCTGCAAACAGACAGAACGGCAGACAGTAATAATATGTTCATATTTGGAAAGCCTGTCGTATTGCATAAACCCGGAAGTAACTTTCGTCTAATGGCAACTTGCCATTAACTTTAATGAAAGACCTCGCTTTGGACATTACTTTGTCTATATTTTTTCTACGCTCATTTGCACTATGAGCCAGCAAATCAGGTATTAAGGGCAGAATTTATATCAGTGTCAATCAAGGTCATTTTTGAAACTTATCCATGTTCCCATTCAGCATGAAGGAGATTCCAATATTTGCCTTGTTAGAATAACCTTCCCACTGACATTTCTTTCAGGCTCACCTCACCCTACCTGCACCAGCAGGGCAATGCCTAGGCATCAGCCAGGCCATGTGCTGGCATTTATGTGGATGTACTGTTAGTCAGATGACCAAGCACAGTCGGGGAGAACAGCATCAATATCAAACAGACTCTGGCTAATCATCTTTGAGTGAGGTGAGTGTTCAGACCAATCCAAACCAAGCTCTGTTTCAACTGTTTACTGTACACAGGAATGGTTCTTTGATGAAAGACCACATGGATAGATGTCCCAAATGCTGATAAGACCCAAGACAGCCTTACCCCTGCCTCCAGGTTCACAGTGGTCTTAGAACCCAGGCTCAGCACTCTGCTGTCGACCCTCTGGAGAAGGTTCAGCCCGGGGGCTCCAGGCTCCCCGCCTGCAGGAGAAAGAGAGAGGGAGAGAGGGATGGAGGAAGCCAGAGTGGAAGAGTGTGTGTGTGTGTGTGTGTGTGTGATGGGATGAGGGAGTCAAGGAGCAGAACCCTCTAAAAGGATAAAAAAAGAAAACAGCAAAAACAGGATTCAAAGGTGAAAGATCAGCAGCAGTGAAGTTACCATGGAGCCCGTAGGGTCGCGTGGAGCGCCTCTCCGTCAGCACGGACAGGACCACCTTGTCCCGAAACAGCAGCTTCCTCACCACCCCATCACCACCGCGGTACCTCCCCTCGCCCCCTGAGCCAGGGCGTAGGGAGAATTGCTCCAGGACCACTGGGTATCTGGCGCAGAGACCAAAACACAGGATTGGAGTCACTGCACACAACATTATTACATTACATTATAGCAATTTTTGAAGACACACAATTTTACAATTTACTGCAGGACATTAATTCAACCTCTGGAATTGGGAATGTCCAGACAATTTAACAGGCTGGTCCCAAAAGACATGTTGATTTGTCAAATCTGAGGAATGTGATGGTACAGTACTCTGCTATACTGTAATATACTATATCTAACTATTTATCTTGTGCTATTACATTACATTATTGTATCCAGACTGACTTACATAGGTTACAATTTTATCCATTTATACAGCTGGATATTTACTGAGGCAATTGTGTACAACAGCAGTGCCCCATATGGGAATCCAAACAGCAACCTTTTCGGTTACAAGCCCTGCTTCTTACCGCTATGCTACAATGCTGTTGGGGATAAACAGTAGTTAAATGAGTTCATCCTAAAGGTTCTGATCCAGAATGTATTTCTGAAGGAGGTGCTACACTGCCACTACCACTATGCTACACACTCCTGGGTGGAGACCAGCACAAGTCTTAGCCATTCCCTGAGGTCTGCCCACCTCTTTTCCAGAATCTCTGGATCAGTGATGCGTGTGTTTGTCATGTGACTGTGGACTCCGCTCCGTCCGTGCCAGCCTGGTCCTGCCCCAGCTCCCCCGGCAACCGTCTCATAGTAACCTCCCCTGTCACTGCCGAACGACACGTTGTTCATGCAGCCCTGCGGAACAAAGAAAGATAGAGATCATCTATGACACCATAATCATCCGAGAACACTCAGCTCATGATTCGTATGTCTGTGTCTGTCAAATCTCTGTCAAATCCAACAAACTGTTACCATCTGTATGACCCAAATTGTCACTCTGACATTTTCCTAAACTGACAACTCAGGCATTGCCCAAGTTTAACTGAACGTAATATAAAGGTGATGCTAAACCTCAAAGTTGATCCAACCCATCTTGCAGTTCATGACTCACACAACCCTAGCTGGTTTTGGAAAACTAACTGACTGACTGGCATTGACCAACCACAAAACATAAGTCACCTTTAGGGTGTTGTGCAGCACAGATGTGTATAGTCTATGCACATTTGTTGTCCTTTATACCATGTGGATGGGCTGATGCAGTGGGCAAGGAGAAGGGTATCACCCATCCAGATGATTCACAGATCAAAGAATCTGAATTCAAAGATCTGAGTCCATGCACCATCTGTGCAACATGATGCCCTAAAACACAAGACCAATTTGTGTGTGGACTGTGTGCAGGAAGGCGGCATTAAGACGCTCCAATCAGGAGCTGCTGTGGGTGGAGCTCTCCCTCTCACCTGTGAAGCTGCGCACACCTCGAAAGCACGGAAAATGACGTCCACCACCCTCTGTGATGTTAGCACGTTACCGCCCACCACCGCGGCACTCTGGGAAGGCTGGAGGATGGAGCCAGGTGGAATGATGACTTTGATGGGGGTGAGGCAACCCTGTAACACAGAGATGTGAAAATATATGTGAGGGCTGAAGGATGGTTAGGAGTCTTGGTTCAATATGAACTGTAGCCTAACACACATATTCTGATTCCTGAAAATCAGCCAGTATGCTGCAAATGAACCTGACACATATTACAAGAGGGCAAGTACAGACCCTGGAGAGACAGGGAGCAGAATTTCACCAATAACTCGGTAGCCAGCTTACAAGAGTAAAATAGAAAAAAGCATATTGTGTGTTTGAGGATCATGGACAAAAAAGGCACATGGGGGAGTTCTGGAATAATGTTTCATGAAAATCCATCTTGTGGTTTCTTGGGATTAGTTTAAATACCATGTTATACTGAATGAAACTTTCAACCATTGTTCACCTGGATCAAAAAGACGTCCTCTTCACATTGTGACCACATCTCCAGGGGTGATCATCATGCCTCTCTCTCTTCACCCCATCTCTCTATTGCCACCTCCTCCCTCTTCCTCCTCCTCTCCCTCTCCCCTCACCACCACCTCACCCTGTCTACACCCCCCTTTCTGTATCTCTATCCCCCTTACCCCCCCTTTCCACCTCCATCTCCCCCTTCCTCCTTTCCACCTTCATCTCCCCCTCTAAGTATCTCCATAACCCCACTACCCGCTCAGCCTCCCCATCTCCATTTCCTCCTCACCCTCTCTCCATCCTCTCCTCCTCTCCCTCTCTACCTCCACCCCCTCTCCTCCTCCTCCCATTCTCTATCTCGATGACTCCAGCACCTCCTCTACGCCTCCCCTCTCTGCTCCTCCCCCTATCCCCCCCTGCATCTCACCTGGTTGAGGGGGATGTCCTGGCCCACCATGCAGCGCAGGCAGTAGATGAGGGCGGAGAGGGTGATGGCACGAGGAGCGTTGCAGTTGCCCCACACCTCTGTCCCCGTGCCCGAGAAATCAAACACCGCACTGCCCTGAGCGAGGAGACACAACGGTTGGGGAGGGGGAATTCACATTGTACAGGATATATGAAAATTGAAAATACACTGAAAAGATGTTGTGCTTGTATCTGCAAAACTGTAACACTATCTGAATCCAAACAGCAGTGTCTACACTACAGGATGAGCCGTGATTGGACAGTGAGGCTTCATGAACCCCAAGTGGTTGTAGTTATCGTGTGTTATTAGTGTCTCATTGATTTGAACCAATCACGCTGTTTTGCTGTAAGCAACAAAGTCTTCTGATTGGTTTAAGCAAATCAGTGACTGACTGCACATTGAAGCTTCACCCATTACCGGGTTCAAGAGACCTCACTCTCCTTTTGCTAAAGGTAAGCACAGAGCTCAACAATATTTGTCCGGTTCTATATTGTAAGGTTGCCACGCCCACCTCTTCCTCATTGATCTGAATCCTCAATTTGATCTGTGTCCCATCGTCCATTTGATCCTCTGCTTCCACCTCCAAGGAGCCCCTCTGTTGCCGTCGGCGACGAGCAAACTCTTTGAGCATGTCCCGCACAGCCAGTTCTGCATTACTCTGAAATGCACACACATGCGTGCACACACAGACACACTTTAACTGCTGAGCAGACACAAACCAAACTGGTTTGTTGGCTGTCTTTGAATTATGAACGTTATTAACATTTCACCGAATTGGTAGCATATTTCAAGAGATACATTGCTTGGGAAAAGCAGAGAACAAAAATGTTCCCACAGACACCTGCACCAAAATACTAAGTGACAGTAAATCACAGTTGTCTTACTCAATGAAGAAGAAGCCTGAGGTTGTGGATGCATTCAATGTCATAACTGCATTTATTATGTCATAATTTTGACTCATATAGACAGACCCCCCTTCGCATTTCCACTGCCCATTTTCACTATGAACACAACTGAAGATCACATGTGACATTATTGACAATCCCCTGCTGTTCTAATCAAAGCTCCCTCACCTGAATGTATCCCATGTACGCCTGCACCACCTCCAGACCGTAGCAGTCGATCAGCTCCCCCACCAGCTGGCTCCCTCGCTGATTGGCTGCCACCTGTGCCCGCAGGTCGGACAGGTTGTCATGGAGATTACGCGTCCCGGAGCATCCTGGGTACTGAGCGGGCGCCAAGAGCGCAGCCGTTACCTCTGAGGCGGGGAAAAAAAAGAGGAAAAAGAGTGAAATTGAGAGAGTAAAAGAAAAAGAGAAAGAAAGAGAACAAGAGAAAGAGAGATAAAGAGAGAATGTAAGCATTGCTCCTGTTTCAGAATGTAGACTAACACAGCATAATATGTTTACAGTCTGCATGGGTTGGCATCTATATTCTAACCAGTGGAACCACTGTGGGTAGCAGTTTGTGACAGCTGCACTGCATCAGTAAAATACCCAAATAAATGAATAATATGTAATAATGTCAGGTCTGTAACTTGTTTGGGATGGTGGGGTCATCTATGCAAATGAATAATGTAATATAACAGCAGCCTCTGGACTGCACTGCAGTGTTGATTCAGCTGTGCTATCCAGCTGAATCCCTCACACGTGGGATACTCACTGACTGGCTGGCTGGTTTGAATCCCTGCTAGAGCACTGCTGCTGTACCCTAGGACAAGGTACTTAACCCACAATTGTCAACAATTGTCTCACAATTGTAAATATCCAGCTGTGTAAGTGGATAACATGTAAATATTGTAACTTATATTGTAACTTATGTAAGTCACTCTGGGTAGGAGTGTCTGCTAAATGTAATGACTGCAGTACAAATAATTTCTCATTTGATCTGACATCAATGTGACAAACTCATCAGTGCTATGCAAGCCTTGTTACATATGTCATAGATTTTAAACTTATTTGGTGGATTTTGGAAATGCTCCTCATGCTAAACTCACAGGTGCAAAGTTATACTCTTCCACTTTATCGGTCTCTCTGTCGTTCATCTCCCTTACTCATCAGTCCCTCTCTCCTTTATTCCCTCCCTTTTCCTGCATCCCTCTCTCACCCTCCTCCTGGAAGACCCCGCCTGTGACCAGCTTGAAGGAGGTAAAAACAGCGCCCTCCTGCTGCAGGGAGGTGGAGTGCGGGGGCATGGAGCCTGGAGTTATCCCTCCAATGTCAGCGTGGTGCCCCCTGCTGGCCACAAAGAAGATGGGCCCACTCACACCCTTCCTGAACACCTGAGAGAGAAACACATGAATATACTGTAGAGAGACATCACATATACTATGTAACCTATTCATGGGGGTCAGGGTAGAGGTAGGGATATAGAGTCAAAGTAGAGGCGACCTAGAGGTAGGGGCTCTGACTGAAGAGTAGAGGCAGGGATTCAGAAGCAGTTTAGTGATAAAGACCAAGAATCAGGGGGCTCAGCCTCAGCGTAGAGGCAAGACCTCACAGTGAGGACAAAGGCAGTGCTGTGTAGAGGCAGGAGCACACAGCGAGGACTGAGGCAGTGTGGAAGCAGGACTGAGGCAGGGTAGAGGAAGGAGCTTGCAGTGAGGACTGACACGGGGTAGAGGCAGGAGTCAGTCAGTAAGTAAGAGCACAGCTCACCGGGGTAATGACGGTGAGGTCTGGGAGGTGACTGCCTCCTGCACTCGGGTGATTGCTGAGGATCACATCTCCTTCTTTCAGATCATTCCCAATAGCTCGGATCTATGGAGAAAGAGGGAGAGGGGGAGAGAGAGAAACAGAGAGAGGGAGAGAGAGAGAGAGAGAGGGAGAGGCAGGGTGTTAGGGAGAGAGAAATGGGGGGGAGAGACAGAGAGAGAGGAGAGAGAGAAAAAGGGGGGAACAGGTGGGGGGGAGAGACAGAGACAGAAAGAGGGTGGGACAGAGAGGGGGGAAAGGGAGAGCACGATAAACAGAGAGAGAGGGAGACAGAGAGGCAAAATGTAGGTGAGAGGCAGAGAAAGATGCTTTACAGTGCAAACATCTGTCACTGCTCTCCTATAGAATGTGCACACAGGGCAGCCCTGTAAGTGTGACCCATGTGTCTTTACCACTGGGAGTGTGCCGTGGACTCAGCGGCTCACCTGGTACTGCACGGTCTCCTGCATGGCCCCCAGGTGCACAGGGATGTGGGGGGCGTTGGACACCAGCCCCCCGTCGGGCCCGAACACGGCGCAGGAGAAGTCCAGCCGCTCCTTAATGTTGGTGGAGATGGAAGTGCGCTGCAGCACTCTGCCCATCTGCTCTGTAGAAGGGCGTAGAACAGGACACTTCAGTGTGTTATACTACTACGCCCTGCGCACAGAGCTGTCCTACGCACCCTAAACAGCAATGTGGTGCAGGTTCATACATCCGTCTGTCTTGTAAGTCATAAACACTGTCCTGTTTTTAATGTATCTAACGTATTTAATGTAACTAATGGATTTAATGTTTTTTTTGTCCAATCCCCTCATAGCAAGGATCTCTCCTCCCCTCCACCTCCTTTCCTCTTTTTTTCTCCCTCCTTTCACCTTTCACTCAGCTTTCTACTTTCACTGCTCTTGTCATACCAGTCCTTACTCTCTCTCTCCCTCCTTCTGCTTCCTCTCCTCATTCATCCCCCACTCTTTCTCTCTCCCTCCTTCATCCCCCACTCTCTCTCCCTCCTACCCCTTCCTCTCCTCTCACGTCCCTCTCTCTCCTTCCCTCTGTTTCCTCTCCTCCCTCATCCCCCACTCTCTCTCACAATCTGCTTCCTCTCCTCCCTCGTCCCCCACTCTCTTTCTCTCCCTCTGCTTCCTCTTCGCCCTCATCCCTCTCTCTCTTTTCCTCTCTTTTTCCTCACCGGCGATGCTCATGAAGCGATGAGAGAAGATGGAGAGCTGCACTGTGTTCAGCTCCGTGCCCAGGACGCACAGCTGGTCCGCGCCCACGGCGATGCACACGTCGCCCCCTGCTGTCATCTGGGCCACACAGCAGGGCTCCACCAGGATGGTGCTGAGGGAAGCAACAGACAGAAAAGGAGGAATGGTCATTTCACTGTGTGTTGCAAGCACAGAGGAACCTTGTTTCCAACTCCCTCACATATTTCAAAACCAGTGATAGTTGGATCAGATTTCAAATCCATGGTCTGATCAATGACACTGCGTGTAAACTAAGCTACACACTTAAAATAGATGATTAATCTGTGCAGCACTGCTAATATCTTTAGCTATAACTGTGCATAGCATTTCACATGTTACCATTTCACAATGGTAACAATCTTCCATTGACCTTAAAAAGCTAACAATTAGCTTCTTGTCAAAAATATGTTTTATCCTAAAAACAAACAATTATGATTGCTATTATGGATTATCATTTTTTTTCTTTATTAAGCCTCCTTTGTACCCCCATATTTGGCAGTATAATGGTGGGGAAATTAAGAGGGCCTTTTTACCACCCTTTTTAAGGCAGACACAGCTCCCTCCATGACATGCATAAGCATAGGATCCAAAATGGCTCCCTCTGGCTGTACATCAGTGAGTCAACTGTCATACTGTTTCTACCTGAGAGGCACTGAGACAGTGTGCAGGGAGGCACACACCTGTTCTTGTCAATGATGATGGCCGGGCCTCGGATGCTGTGGTCACATGACAGTTCCTCCCACAAGTACACGTTGGTGTCCAGATAACCGTCGTCAAAGTAACACTGGGTCACCTAGAGAATAGGGAAAAGGCTAATGAGGTGTTGTGAGAATCAGAAAGAGGGGGATTCTTGAACAGACCGACAGAATACAACACCTGTCTATTAAGACTTGAGTACTGCGTAACTCTAGGAAGCACTTTGTGTATGCACACTGTCACTTGATTAGCAGTGAAGAGTGTGTCTGTACAGCTTGATCTGCTGCCTCACTGCCTGCTTGGAGTCTGCGCCCCTATGCTTTTCCAAAGAGAGTCTAATGATTACTCACAGCCCAGTAAGCTATTCTGTTACTCCTAGCTTCACAGCTTGAAAGGTCTAAAGTACAATTCATTCTCCCATAAAAGCAGCCAAGCATGAAAACATGTAGGTCCAACTGAAATCATAGAAGGACGCTGACCCACTGCTGACCCTCATGGGGATAAGTCACATGGTATACCCCCTCCCCAACACCCCACTCTCGTACCTTCACGGGTCTGGGGGGCCCGTGTACCATCCTGGTCCTGGTCACTGACATTATCCCTGACTTCCCTGACCCCCTGACCCGGATGTCATCCACCATGATGGGGCGATCGGGGATGGTGAAGCCAAACTCCTTCAGGTACCTGTGTGATAGAGAGAGGATGTGGATGATGATGATGATGATGATGATGACAATCATGAAGAGGGGGAAGAATATATCTATGGACAGACAAGAGGTCATGGTGAGAAAGGAGAGGGTAGATGTGTTCACATGGAGAAGTGTAGATACAGACAGGGCCACGCACACAGTTATGACTCCGAGTGTCCAACACTGGAAAAAGACTTTGATAATCCCATGTTTCTCATAGTTTTAGCAATACGAGGACAGCAGAGAAACTGTTAGACAGCAATACCACAGATATTCTATATTATGACCAGATATTCTCAGAGGATGTGCTTGGTAACAAAACGTTCTGATTCCATCAGTTTTGCTAGGCTAGCTATGAATGTCCTCTCTTAGACCACACCCTTTCAAGAATGTCCATAACAAGCCAGCAAATCAGGACACTGATCTTCAACTGAGACAGAAACAGAACATTCAATATAAAGCACAAGGAGATGAATGAATATCTGTTTCACATATAGAACAGCTGTAAAATCAGGGTCAAACAGGGCAGACAGATCAGACAGATTCAAGTCCACACAGTCACAGAAAAACCACTGACACAGACACTAACACAGAGCAGATGGACACAAGTGTTTGTATTTAAGCTTATGTAACATCTGTACCATATATATTCAACATATACACTCACCGGCCACTTTATTAGGCACACCTGTCCAACTGCTCGTTAACGCAAATTCCTAATCAGCCAATCACATGGCAGCAACTCAATGCATTTAGGCATGTAGACATGGTCAAGACGATCTGCTGCAGTTCAAACCGAGCATCAGAATGGGGAAGAAAGGTGATTTAAGTGACTTTGAACGTGGCATGGTTGTTGGTGCCAGACGGGCTGGTCTGAGTATTTCAGAAACTGCTGATCTACTGGGATTTTCACGCACAACCATCTCTAGGGTTTACAGAGAATGGTCCGAAAAAGAGAAAATATCCAGTGAGCGGCAGTTCTGTGGGTGAAAATGCCTTGTTGATGCCAGAGGTCAGAGGAGAATGGCCAGACTGGTTCGAGCTGATAGAAAGGCAACAGTAACTCAAATAACCACTGTTACAACCAAGGTATGCAGAAGAGCATCTCTGAACGCACAACACGTCGACCCTTGAGGCAGATGGGCTACAGCAGCAGAAGACCACACCGGGTGCCACTCCTGTCAGCTAAGAACAGGAAACTGAGGCTACAATTCGCACAGGCTCACCGAAATTGGACAATAGAAGATTGGAAAACGTTGCCTGGTCTGATGAGTCTCGATTTCTGCTGCGACATTCGGATGGTAGGGCCAGAATTTGGCGTCAACAACATGAAAGCATGGATCCATCCTGCCTTGTATCAACGGTTCAGGCTGGTGGTGGTGGTGTAATGGTGTGGGGATATTTTCTTGGCACTCTTTGGGCCCCTTAGTACCAACTGAGCATCGTTGCAACGCCACAGCCTACCTGAGTATTGTTGCTGACCATGTCCATCCCTTTATGACCACAGTGTACCCATCTTCTGATGGCTACTTCCAGCAGGATAACGCGCCATGTCATAAAGCTCGAATCATCTCAGACTGGTTTCTTGAACATGACAATGAGTTCACTGTACTCAAATGGCCTCCACAGTCACCAGATCTCAATCCAATAGAGCACCTTTGGGATGTGGTGGAACGGGAGATTCGCATCATGGATGTGCAGCCGACAAATCTGCAGCAACTGCGTGATGCTATCATGTCAATATGGACCAAACTCTCTGAGGAATGTTTCCAGTACCTTGTTGAATCTATGCCACGAAGGATTAAGGCAGTTCTGAAGGCAAAAGGGGGTCCAACCCGGTACTAGCAAGGTGTACCTAATAAAGTGGCCAGTGAATGTATATTCAAATGTGAATAGGGACATTGTCTCTGAAACATCACAACCATGGAGGGTCACTGACTACTAACAGCTGCCTAGCTTTGATACCAGTCTTTAAGCCTTTTCCAGTTAAAAAGGGGTGCGCTGCTTTGAGATTCAAAAGCATGAACATGGTGGTACCGCTTGGTGAAGGCCGTGCGGAAGTCCCCGGATCGGCAGGAGTGGGCGTTGCTGGGGTGACCGGCAGCCGTCACCATGAGAGCGCAGTCGGTTCCCTCATAGCGCAGGTGGAAGAAGACTTCAGTGCTGATCTGAGAGCTAAGACAGGAAGGGAGAGATCAATGCTAGCAGGCCATGGTGACAGTGACATGGGTTTGCTATGTGTGTTGAGGTGTGATGTCTGGTTGTTGGTGCTGTGGGTTTAGGTAGTGTGAGTCTCAGTGCTGTCGGTGTTGGCAGTTTAATGTTTGTGTGTTGGTGCATCGCCTGGGTGTTGGTACTGTAGCGGTATGGTGTCTGTATGTTGATGCAGTGGATGTTACTGGTACAGTGTTTTTGTGCTGGTGCAATGGATGTTTGCGTTAAAGTATCTGGGTACTAGTATTATAGCGGTATAGTGCTTGTATTTTGATCCAGTGGATGTGGCTGGTACAGTGTCTGTGTGTTGGTGCTGTGGTGGTATAGTGTTTGTGTGTTGGTGCTGTGGTGGTATAGGGTCTGTGCGTTGGTGCTGTGGATTTTGGCAGTGCAGCACCTGAGTGTTGGTACTATAGCGGAACAGCGTGTATGCACCGGCTCCGGTGTGTGCACTGACCTGGAAAAGCCGCTGGCCCTCAGGGTCTCCTGGCAGTGCAGGGTGAGCTGCTCCACTCTGCTGTCCAGCTCCCGGAAGGAGCGCGGCTCGTACTGCAGGGAGCAGGGCTCCTGTACCTCCTCCACCACATCCGCCAGGGCCAGCCCATAGGCCGACAGCACGCCGCTGTACCTGAGGGAAGAGAGAGGGATCACTCTACTCCACACACATACAGACTCACACACATGCAGAGAGCACATCACTGCACCTGAGGGAAGAGGGAGGGGTCACTCTACCTTCATTTAAACACACATACACACTCACACACAGAGCACACCGCTGTACCTGAGAGAGGAGAGGGGGTTACTTCACCTCATACACTTAAACACACCTAGTCGCTCAGACACATAGCTATCACAGAGGATTTTTTTCTACACACACACACACACACACGCACATACAGACCACACTGCAGTACCTGAGAGAGAAAAAAGGGGCTACAAACACTTAAAAACACGCACATTCACACATGCACACGCACATTTACATACACACTCAAACATACGCACATTCATAAACACACACCTGTTTACACACTTACACACACGTGCATACACTCTTACAGAAATTCACACACATGAACACATGCATACACATACAGTTACCACACAGCTCAGATATGCATGCACTCCCACATTCACGCTTACACACACCCATGCAACAGACACCAGCAGGCCGCCCACAACACACACATGCACAATCACTCGGTCATACATGCACAGCTGCATGCATACCAGCGCAGACATAAAAACCCCGAACAGGAAGGAGTGGGGGGGTTTGCGCATGTTAAGGGCTCTGAATGCACACAGCCCGGCATTGTGCTTCCCCACACATGCCATCATCATACGCCGAGCCGGGAGATAAAGGGCAAAGTGGTATCGTGCGAGCCGGGGATAAAACTGTCACGCATTCCGGGATGGATGTCCACCCGTCCGCGGAACATTCGGACCACCTGTTTCAGAGTCATAAATCATAACCCCGGCGATGGGAATATCTAAAACAGAGCCCAGAGCGGGGGCTCGGCTGTCACGGCCCCTGGCTCAGCAACGTGACAGCCGCCGTGAGGACCCTCTCACGTCCCCCGCTGTTCTTTTCAGTGACATCACTCTTCTAAATCGTCCCCGCTCACAACACCACCCCCCACTACCACCGCAACCAGCCTCCACCCTCCACCTTCCCACAATGCAGCGGGACTCACTTGTGTATGAAGACAGTCTTCATCCCCAAGGCCCGGGCGATGGCGCAGGCGTGCTGGCCGGCTGCTCCCCCGAAACAGGCCAGCACATGTTGGGACGTGTCGTGTCCTTTGGCCTCAGGGAGGGACAAGAGACCAACCGTCACGCAAAGCTGTGACCAATCTGCAGCAAATGCAAGGATCTCTTTTTCAAATAAAAAGGGGGGAATCTAACACTAAGACCCCCTGCTTAACCATCAGTTTGAGAGAGGCCCACGCTTGAAATGAAAAACCAGTGTGGGATTCTCAGCACCTTAGTGAGACAGTGCAGTGACAGCTGTTCTGTCTTCTTAAGAAAGTGGCATTCCCTCCCTCCACTCCACATAGTTTTGCCACCTTGTCTTTGTCACTCAAAGTAATGAAATACTGAAAATACCTGGCTTCAATTTCTCATTTTTTTACATTTGAGAAGAGGTCATTCTAATACTTAGATTATGATCTCTACTATAACATCAAAGAACCAGAAAAACGACATAACTTCACACATGCAAAGTTTTGCCATGTCTACATTTGAAACTCAAGAGCTGACTTTAGGTTTTTTTGTCCTTGCCTGTGCATTCTGAACTGAACAAGCCTGAGGACTTTCCTACATACTTCAGTAGTGCAGTATATCATCCTTATTACTCTGTGTATTTTGCCAGATACCTGCGTCAGGGCTCTGATTGGACGACACATGGTCTCATTCGCTACCCGGATGAAGCCCATGGCAACCTCCTCCACACTCATTTCAGATTTGCTGCCCTGGGCATTCCCGCTGTTTGATTGGCCGCCTCTGCTGGAGAAGGTGTGCGACTGGCCAGTGGACAGGAAGTGGTTGATCTCACGGGTGAGCTGGCGGAAGCGCTTCATGGTGTCCTCGGTGGACAGTGGCTCGTCCTCCCCTGGCCCAAAGATCCGCGGGAAGAAGGAGGGAAACAGGCGGCCAAGAGCCAGATTGGCATCTGTCACAGTGAGGGGGCCCCCTGCAGAACAGGATGACCTATTTAATGCTTCAGCATATCTACATACACTCGAGCATGACGTTCCAGGCCTTTAGGCCTGCATATTATTACAGACATACAGCACATCTCGTGGCACTATTAATACAACATACGCAGTCACAGACTGGCACACTGCTCTGAACGCATACTTACTGTACAGAGACAGACCCTTTGGGACTCATATGTTATGATTTTAGGAACCAAGTGCAAAAGCAATTTACGATCTGCCCCTGTCAGATTCATCTTTCAAAATCAGAAATTTTAAGTTGGAGTTTGAATAAATCAGAGCTCATACGGAAATTAGCGCCAGCTCTTTCAGAACTTCCTCCACTGAGAAAGAGAGAGTGAGTGAGAGAGAAAGAGAGAGAGATTTGAAAGATGGCAAAGCAGATCTTATATTCATAAGACCAGCAAAGCCATTTCAACTGAACTGGACAGAAATAAAAGAGAGGAAAAAAACAAGAGAGAGAACAGCTGCAAGATCATCCTGACAAAGAACAAAAAAGCATGCACACGAGAGAGAGAGAGAGAGAGAGAGAGAGAGAGAGAGAGGGAGGGAGAAACGGAACAAGGGAGAGCGAGAGGGAGAAGGAGGGGAAAAGGGAGAGTGCGAGAGGGAGGGAGAAGGAGAGCAAGGGGGAGAGGGAAGGGGGGAGAAGACAGTACGGAAGAAAGACACAGAAACAGAGAGAGAGAGAGAGAGAGAGAGAGAGAGAAAGAGAGAGAGTGAGAGAGAAAGAGTTCTTTATTACAGATGTGTGCATGTGCTCTTACCCTTCCTGTAGCAGGCCGGACCTGGATGGGCTCCTGCTGACTCCGGGCCCACCACAAACAGCCCTGACCTGGGGGGGACACATGGGAGAGAGGCACCGTGACTGGGGACTCACCGGTTAAGTTACCGCTGCGTTTGCAAAGACAGTACGGGAGCATTGGTAAAGACATTACAACTACTCTTCTTGTGTAATCGTTTCCCAAGACAGCTCACAATGAGAAAAGCATCCATGGAACTTTACATTAAACAGCCAATTATAATGCTCAGGTGGCTAAAGCCTCTTCCATGGGTTAGTGTTAAGCAAGCTAAGGCTGTTCAAAGAGAGAGCTCTGCACACAACAAATAAATAAATGGTATATAAACACAAATATGACCATTATAATTTCAAAGTTTGACAGCCTGAAAGCTGCTACAGAAGACCAGGTTTCTGTATTGACTAACTGCCCTTATGCCTGACTGTCATATGCCATTAATATATGAGGACCACAAAGTCCATGATGAACATAGCCCACAGCCGGTCAATGTTTGAATCCATTGGTCACAGTAGGCAGAACTATGATTTAATTGTGTGATAAGACACCGTTATCCTGGGGAACCTAGGGAGTATTTTACCTTCTTACTGATTTTAACACATATATATTACGCCATATATATTTATATGGTATACAGTACACATTCATTATATTTACTGAAGCCTTCCAGGTTATGTGCCTTGCTCACAAGTGTAATGGCCCACATGGGTATAAAACCAGCAACCTTCTGCTTGAAAGCCTGATTGGTTAACTCCACCACTAAATGTTGGTCACCCGGGAGACGGGTCCGACCTGAAGAAGAGCCGCGACCCGCCGCCGGCCGCCACCGTGTTGATGTCGAGCTGGGGCGCCTGTAGGGTGATCCCTGCTGTACTGGCCTCGAACACATGCTCGTACTGCCCCGCGTAGCGGCTCACGTCCGTGGAGGTGCCTG
Source organism: Megalops atlanticus (assembly GCA_019176425.1). Taxonomy (NCBI): domain Eukaryota; kingdom Metazoa; phylum Chordata; class Actinopteri; order Elopiformes; family Megalopidae; genus Megalops; species Megalops atlanticus. The sequence continues at coordinate 47,574,249 of CM032876.1, forward strand.
AGGTCAGAACAGGGGGGAGCGGGGGGGAGAGATAGAGGTGTGAGGAAGGAGAGGGGCGAACAATCTGTGAGATCTGTGAGATCAGTCAAAAGTTTGGACACACCTGATTAAGTTAATGGGAAACATGCATTCAAAGACATTTTGCTGAAGACTTATGCTTAAATGCTTGAAATTTGTTTCCTGAACAAATATAAATAGTGAAGTTGATGCCTATGTATGAATTTCTTTCTAAAAAAAATTATTTAAAAAAAATATTTTGTGGCTACTTTGAAGAATCTAAAATATAAGATTTGATTTTGATTTGTTTAGGACTTTTTTGGTCACCGCATAATTCCATCTGTGTTATTTCATAGTTGCGATGTCTTGACTGTTATTCTAAAATGTGGAAAATACTAAAAACAAAGCATAAAAGCTGTGTCAAAACTTCTGATTGTCCTCTCTCTCCCTCACCCTGTCATCACCCCCACCCATAAGTCAGCCCTACCCATCACCCCCCCCAAACTACTGTTCTACTTCCTCACCTTGCTCACCTTATCGGCTTCCCTCTCCTCACTCATCAGACCCAAAGGGTTCAAACGGGCTCTACTAACGTGACAGCACTCATTCAGTGTTACTGACACATTTCAGGCCATGCGACATGCATGACCACCACCCCAGTCTCTCCCCTCCTTCAAATAAAAGATGATATCCTCCCACTCTCCTCTCCCACTCTTGCACCACATTTCTTTTCTCCACCTTCTTCTTGTGGTCCTCGATTCACAAGCATTTTCCAGCCCCCCATCCTGTGCCCTGACTCAGACACACAAGCACCTCCATCTCTCTGACTCCTCCTGGGTAAGTCTTCTGTACTTCCTCCCCCGGTCCTGCTTTTCCTGGTCCCTGCTTCCTTCCAGTCTATTGTCCCCCCGCCTCGCCCCAACACACACAGTCATGCAATCACACACAGCTTCCTGTCCTCACCCCCCATGTCGAACCCAATGACGGGCTTCTTCTCCGCCTGGCTGTAGGAGGTGATGGCATACCCTACAACGCCCCCTGCTGGGCCGGACAGCACCGCCCTGGACCCGCAGAACTGGTCCATGGGGGTGAGACCCCCGTCAGACTGCATGAACAGCACGTTCACATCCTGAGGGGGAGGGTAAGGGTGACACACATATGAAAGAGAGAGAGAGAGGGAGAAAGAGAGAGAGAGAGCAGTCTCAATAGTCTTACATGGTACTGAGTAGAAATGTAAGGAAATATGCATTTTACTGTATCCATCTGCATGTGTACACCTGTGCACATGTATGTGTATGTATGTATGTATGTATGTACAGTATGTGTGTATGCGTGTGTGTGTGTGTATGCGTGTGTGTCTGTGAACGAGGGCTAGCAACACAGAAGAATGTTTGGCAGACTGGACAAACCAGACCAGCCACCGCCCCCAGCCCCGGCCCTCCCCTTACCTTCAGCCCGCCCCTGAAGCCGGAGGTGAAGCCCCTCAGGTACTGGCGGATTTTGGGTGTGAGGTAGGCGTCAGCGCAGACTGTGTAACCCCGTGGCACTGCCCTGATCATGGGCATCACCTCACTGGACAGGGACACCTGGGTGAACCCCAGCCTCCGTGCCAGGGACCCCACAACCTGCTCGTGTTCCGACCACCTGGGACACGGAGGGGCAGAGCGAGGGAGGAATGGAGGGAGAGAGGGAGAAAGAATGAGAAAGGAGAAAGAGAGGGGGAGCAGGAAGGAGGGAAGGAGGGAGAGAGGAAAAATGAGAAAGGAGAAAGACAGGGAGGGAGAGAGGGAGAAAGAATGAGAAAGAAGAAAGACGGAGGGAGGGAGCAAGAAAGAATGAGAAAGGAGGAAGAAGGAGAGGGATAGACAGAAAGATCATTCATCTGTTGTTTAATGCGTGCAGTTAAAAATCCTGAATGAGGTGAATACTACATTTTAGGTTCTTTCTCTTACCTTTCTTATTTTTGATTCTGTTTTTTTTTATTATTATCATTAATTTTTGGCAACTCCTGTCATGCTAGTAGAGGCAGTATAAATCCTTTGAATCATTGAATCCTTTGACTGAGAGGTGGGATGGGGGGTTACACTTGAGCTGTAGTGTTGCTGCAGGATTCTCGCTAACAAAGCTGCAACGTTCCTCCAATGTTACAGGTGACGTAACAAGGCAATGCATGCGCATCTGAACAGCAGGAATGCTGACTCTACTGCTCTTGTCACTGCATGTTAGGGTGAGAGACTGCAGGTTTTGAAGGCACTTGCCATTCGCAAGCTGATTTGCCAGTGAAAAGTCTGCCAAGAGACTGACAAGAGCCTGAGTTTGCCCAAACGCAAAAAGGAAGACCCAGATCTGATCTTGTGTGGTCATGACAGCCACCCACAGGCTACAGTGTGTGCTTGTTTATCATTACAATTACAACAGCTAAGATCACTCGTAACCCCTTTTTTACATTACATTATTTTTCAGCCCAGCAGGCTTAACAGATTACATTTTTAACATTTCTACTTATAGTGCCAGATATTTTACTAAAGCAATTAAGGTTAAGAGGGGTACAACAGCAGTGAGCCACCAGGGAACTGAGCCCACACTCTGAGGTAACCAGCCCAGCTTCCTTTACCACTACACCACACTGCTGTCTGTTTAGAGTACAACAGCAATAAATGTTACCGATTTGTACAGACAGTGTCATCATGCAGTCAGAGGCAGAGAGACCAAACTGTGTGCGGCAAAAGAGGCCTGAAGCTTAACGAGAAGATCAGAGGACGAAAAGCCTCTTTCGGGCCAGCCTATTTGGGGATTTGGAGTGTAAGGGGAGGGGTGCTGGTAATCTGACACCAGAAGCCACAGACGGGAACTCAGACGGGCTATCTGGAGCTCTCCCTGCACGCAGGACAGAGTGCTCTCTGAGCATACCTCGTATTCACTGATCAATCCAATAACACTTTTGCTTTCGTAAGGCTTAGCTGGAGCCGCACATTAGAATCAGTGCAGTCTAATGATGGGTTAGGTTCTGTCTATACGCGCCCTACATTTCACTATACTAAAAATGCTTCTCTATAGAAGGCATGAGGTGACTCTGGACCTACAGGGCAGCAATACCTGCAAGTAGTGATCAGGCGAATCAGGCGATCAAGGTCAAATGCTATATTTAACACACTAAATCTACAGAACTGGCCCACGCAGCACAGGTGACCAATTTATTGCAGGAAATTAATGCAACCTGGAGAGGTGCAGACAATTTAACAGGTCGACCCTGAAAGATATGCTTAATTTGTTGAATCAGAGAGGTATTTGACAGTACAGTGCTGTATTATACTGTATTGTACTATATAGCTTACAGTGCTGTTACATTACATTATTGTCATTTAGCAGATGCTCTTACCCAGAGGGACTTCCATAGGTTACAATTGTATCCATTTCTACAGCTTAATATTGACTTTTTGTGGGTAATTGTGGGTTAACCTTGCCCAAGGGGACAATAGCAGTACCCCAGCTGGGAATCAAACCAGCAACCTTTCAGTTATGCACCCTGCTTCTTACCACCATGCCACACCACCGCCCCGCTATACTGTACTGTAGTGTACTGTGCTATACTTTACTACAGTGTGCTGTACTATACTGACGTGTAGGAGTGCAGCAGCAGCACGGCCAGGCTGGTGATCCCACGCGAAAGCACCCCCCTCAGGTCACGCTCCACCCGCTGCAGGTCCACCTCGCGCCACACCTCCAGAGCATCCCCCGTACTGCCTGGGGAAGACAGGGGGAAAAAAAGGTGGTGTGAACGGCAAGGGTGTTGTGCACACCCCTACTCATTCAGAAACAGGACAAACAGGCAGCAGACTGCCTCTGGCGGGCTTAGTGCCTTCGTGCATAATCAGAGCCGAGCAGGCAGCCAGATACTTATTCACGGTTGGAGTTTCTGCGCAGCACTAGCGCCAGTGCCAGGGTGCTGGTGTAGCAGCTGAATCAGTAGCTAGTTTCTCCTTTCAGCCCAGAGATGGCTGCTACTGTGTTGACTTTTAGCACATCCAGATTCTACAGCCTATGTGTATAGGGCATGTATACAGTGCCTGGGTCAGTGTTTAGTTTATGTGTAAAGACACTAGATCAGTGTGTAGAATATTCATAGAACTGCTAGGTCAGTGTGTAGCGTAGTGTATATCATACCTGTGACAATTCTGTTCGGCTCTCTCCCTGGCACCTGACATCCCTCCTGATGCAGAACCACTCTCTCATCCACCTCAATGACCTCCTCGTACAGAACCTCCGGCATAGACACCTCCTGCAACACACAAGCACACAGGCACACAGGCACACACACACACACACACACAGATATACAGTTTTGACACATGAGCTTGGGGTTCACAGATATACAAAATGCATTCTATCACTGATTTAATAAATGCTTGTAATGACATTGTAATGACAAGTGCATTCATGTTTTAAAGTGTTCTTTTTACATGGTTTATGTTAACCTTAACGACAATATGGTTAATGAATGACATCTGAAACAAATACAACCATTTACCATTACCAAAGTTGTTGACAATGTTATCCTTGAGACTGCGAATAATGGTTGACTTGCACCAAATCATCCACCTTGATCCCACCAACTCAAACCTTTGGTACTCGCAGATTCAAATTACCCTTTCTTAAATGAACGCTGTCAATAAGTATTTCAATTCAAGTATTTAATTTAATTTTGAAAGAGTTTCAGGGGTGCCAATCAACTTCCAGTCATTTTCCAGAGCAAACAATGACTGAGGATTCTCCCTACCAACTAGACTATTTTCAAAGAAAGAAAATTTTTGAAAATCTGAGAGAACTATGACTCCAGTGGTTAAGTCAGTAATATTATACAAGGAGATGAATGAGCTTTGATAATGGCCTTAACAGCTCAAGGTGTTTGAAGCTGAGCTGAGGAAAAAGACCCTATAAAATCACTTCTTTTGAAGAACCTTCTGCTTTGTAGTTTGTTTGAACTATCCACATAACTCTCTCGAGACCATTCCACCCAACTGCTTTTGTTTCAGAGGAATTAAAAACAAACAAAATATGGGTGGAAGCAAAATGGAATTCTGCCTTCAGTGTTTCAGGCCAGCATCCATAAACAGTATGGCAGGTGACTCTCAGATTGAAAATGCCATTGATCACCACAGCTTCCTGTGCTGGGCTCCAGCATATTCACTTCCCAGGTGTGGGCACTGAAACTGTGCCCTTGACCAAAGCACTCACCTTGGTGGGCTTCAGTCACAAATGCATTTGTGCAAATGAATATTATGCAAGAATCTACACTAGGTAAGTCACCCTGTAAAAGTGTGTCTGCCAGGTAAATAAATCTAGCCACATTTATGATTTGGGGTTATGCCATGGTGCTACCAAACAGTGCTGGTTAGAATGCGTTTAAGTACACTTCTGGTGTAACTTAAGTTCACAGCAAAAAAAAAAAAAAAAGCAGCTAGGTCGGAAAGGGTAAGAGTGAGACTGATAAATGTTCTCTAAAGCTGTCAATGGTACACAGAGGCAGGGGCAAACTCCAAAGGCAGCGTGTCTGGGCTGCCCGTGCTGAGTTCCCTCCACAAACACACACACACACACACACACACACACACACACACACACACACACACACACGCGCACACACACACACATTCTGCATTCTACTGGTGGGATCTAGCCAGTGTTGAATTTTGTTTGTGTGTGTGCATGTGTGTGTTTGTGTGGTTGTGTGAGTGTGTTTACCGTGATGGATACTTAACATATTCATGTCTGTGTGTTTTGGTGCCTGTGTGTTTGTGTGCATGCGTGAGTGTGTTTACTGTGTTGGATACATCACATATTCCTGTATGTGCGTGGATGAGTGTGTGCCATTTTACTGGAGTAGATATATTTCTGTGTGTGGAATGTGTGTGTGTGTGTGTGTGTGTGTGTGTGTGTACGATGACCCTGAAACCTCCATGGCCTTCACTCAATAGAGTTTACAGCTCTGAGCATTACTGCTGAGCTACAGCTGTACTTCACATCTATTGGTCCCAGATGTGGACCATAAACAAACGCAAGACATAAAAGTAATGTGCTAAATGCATTAAATTCAACCATGTCTGTGACACTAAGTAAAATTACTACATCATAATCTAGTAACTACAAAAAAGGACAAAGCACACACCAGAATAACAGAGTAAATGTATTGCCCATATTTAAGACTTATTTTAGATAACCCTCCTTTTTTTCCCTTTCTTTTTATGTCCTAAACATTGACTGAATTTTTACTCAGTAAAGACCTACTTTCAACAAACATTTTTTTTCAAACACAAGCACCAGAGCTTCTGCTGTAGAAAAACTGCTTTTTTGACAGATGATGTTCATGTTCATAAGAGTTCATCGTGTGATTTCTGGAGTTAGACACCTGTCTGCACTTCTCTGAAAATCAGTGCTTTCAGTACATTCAGTGATATTAATCAAAAGTTTCAGTTTACAAAGAGGTCAAGCATCAAAACAGCTTTTATCTGAACACTGAAACATCACATCAATGTTACCAATACAGCAGCTACATGAACACACATTACATTACACATAACACTGGTAAAATGCAGAACCAAATAAAGAGCAATTTATTGTTACAATGCAGTACCAATTGTAAAGGTGTAATGCCAGGTGCTACAGCAATTTTTACAGAACAATACCAGTCCTACAGTGTTACCCTATCAACAGGCCTGTATAGTTTCACTGTTTATGTGGAACCTTGTGGACCCCATCAATATGTAGTATGCACAGTGAATGCACAGTGAAAATGACAGATCCTTAACTTGCAGCACCATCATCATTGCTGCCTATGGGGTGCCACCAAAAGGCATGCATATTACTGTTACAGTGCACTGCCTCAGCTCCCGCGCCCCGGTCCTCACCAGATCAAAGAGACGTGGACGGGCCTGGGTACCGATGTGCAGCAGGTCTCGGAATCCCCTGGTGACCAAGAGGGCGGTCCTCTCCCCCTGCCTTTCAAGCAGCGCATTGGTCGCCACAGTGGTGCCCATCCGGATCCAACCAATCAGGGAAGAGTCCAGGGGCTGGTCCCTGGGCATGACCCGCCCAGTCTCCTGTTGATGCAGGCCCAAAGGGGGGAGGGTTAACATGAAGATCGGCAGAGAGGAGAGCAGGCACATGTGCACTCATATATGTGCACATGCTAACCCACACATGCACATGCACGCACACAAGAGGGAATGTCACTTGATCTGACTCCTCACTCTGACTGGTTTCCCCGAGTCGCTGATTGGCTTGCAGCCCAACCACCCACAAACTTTTACATAAGGCTTTATCGCCTCGACTGTATATACTGTCCTGTCCATCTGTTTCTCCTTCCACCACCCTTTTCCTCTCTTCCCTCAACTGCTCTCTCTCTCTCTCTTTCTCTCCTCCCTCCTCTCGCCTCCATCCCTCTTTCCGCTCCCCTTTTCCCCGCTTTCTTCTCTCCCAGCCCTCTCCTGTTCCCTTACCTCCTCCAGGACTCTACGGATGCCCTCTGTGGGGGCGTCCTTGTAGTTTTGGGGATCGTGTGACAGCAGTTTGAGGACCTTCTCTCGCCCGTCCGGACAGCGGGCAAAAACATCAGTGAAGGTGCCTCCACGGTCGATCGCAAAGTCAAACTTCCCCTTGGTCTCTGCCATCCTGAAGCAGAGGTGGAAGAGAAGGTTTCTCTCTCTCTCTCTCTCTTACACACACACACACACACACAGACACTTACATTCACACACTCACACTCATTGTTAAAGTGTGACCTACGGTATCAGACAAGGGCAGTCCGTGGACAACTTGAATTGTTTGTGCTCTGATATCTGCAGCAGCTCCACAGTTATCAAATACACACATTATTCGCATGATTAACACTGTGCTAAGTGTTACTGGTGGTAAGTGAGTCACAAATTACCGAGGCAGAGAACGGACCTTAATTTTCAAAATATCGTGAACCTTATTGCGATGGTTTTACATGACCGATTAAGTCGTCAAATTTAATAAAATGTGTCGATTCCTTTTCACTCGATCGCATCTACTGGGGAGGCTCTGTCTTTGTGCCTTGTGAGATCACTTTACATTTGTTTAAAATTAATTTAAAATTATAATACAGACCTCTGACCTCTGTGGAATAATCAACATTATTTAACATCGCGATAATGTACCCTCCTTAAAGTAAAACGCAATAATCTGCCGATGCGTGATAAGTAATTACTGACAGGCTCGTTAATTACAAAAGCCATGTTCAGCACCATCGCCAGTTTTGTTCTCTGCCTTCCCTGTTCAAAACACACTGGGAGCGCAGACACCGCTTACGGTAACGTTACATAACGCACATGCATAGCTTTTTCACAGTTAAAGGGAACAAATGCGCATAATCTTATCCAAGTAAGCGCTTGATATATGCCAAACCAAGCAGAACAATATGTGAACTCTTGCGCACGATACATTTTGGAAAAAAACAAATACAATGAAATCCAACTGAGGAAATACGCAAGGTAAAGGTCCCTTTTTAGCAAACTAGGTACGGGAATAAATGGTCAACCACGTAAACATTTCGCAATAATGTGTCTAATTATAACTGGTTAATTTGTTTATATAGACAGCGTTATCTACACAGTCATTAAAATATGTCGATGCTGAAACAGTGTGCGGCTCGCCACACTTCTGACCTCAGCCGAAATGTCTAAGTGAACGATCGATTTGTCCTTCTTTTATACAGGTGATCATTAGCTTGGACTCAAATTAGCGAAGTGACTTGTTAACTAGGTGGACAGTATTAGCTAGCTGACCGGTTTTGTTCGCAGAGCTCAGCAGTCAGTAGCCACGTCAGTCAACACGAGCAAATGTTTCGAGTTAACATAGGCTGCTTCCCATATTCACCTTCGAGATCGACCGCTAAACTGACAAACGTCGAAGTAGCGTCCTGTCAGCTTGCATACGTCACACTGCACTACCTACAGTATTTGGGCAATGTATTGGACGGCGAATTCCCGTGTGATAAAGGCGAGCTGTGGTAGTTAGCCAGCTTTGCTAAATCGTTAACGATTGGTTATTACAACCCTTATCACTGGAACTGGGTGATAATTATTGGTGCACAAAAAAGCGACGTGCAGCATCTCCTGTCATCTTTAACACAAAATCTGCATACCACCTCTGAACGTCTGCCTGTAAAGTTATGGCAGTCAATTAACCATTGCTAGCTAGGTGTTTAGCTGGCTAATTAGAACGCAAAGCTGCTAGTGTGCTGTCTCGGCCGTATTGCTAGGAGCTCGCCGCTGTAGCTGGACACAGTTTACAGCCGCGCGTCTGCTCCGTGCTCTAATTGTTTAGAATCCAGACCAATAAATCGAGACGCATCTCTTTCTCAGCAGCAAAGCAATGTTTGCAGGTATGCAGCCACTTACTGTTCTTAGTCACGGTTCCACCTGTTCCGAGTTCTGTCTTCTATTTGTTTTTGCACTAATCCGCAGTCTTGTAGACCCTGCAGTTTGCACTCCCTATCTGTCTTCCTCCCGTCTCTTCCCAAAACGAGCTGTCTAAGTTCACTTCCAGCGCCTTCCAATTTTCTGAAGACCGCACTCCACCCCCTTTATGCAAGTCCTTTATATACGGTAGGCGCAGCTAGCCGGCTACATTACGGCGTCGGCCGCCTGCTGTCCCACGTCACGCGCAGCTCCCATGCGTGACTGCAGTCTCCGTTCTGCGCCGGTGGTGACTGCAAGGACGATGCGCGACTGAGACAATAGCGCTGGTACATTGCCATAGAGAATCCATGCGTCAAGCGTGTTTCATTTTGTCAATAAACACCATATGAAATAGGTCAATATTTTGTTTAAGCGTCTGAAATGCACGTAATGCAGCCAGTCCTATGTACAAAGTCCCCTAATAAACGTGTTTATTCACTCCATTCTAACAAGAGCTTCCAAATACTAATCAAATGAATCCAATACCATTGTGAATTGTGGAATAAATAAATAAAAACTATTTTCAGGGCATGAAACTCATTCAAAGGTATTCAAAGTATCACCTTTAGTACGTGTTTATAACGGAATTCAGTAAGACCTATATGGTTGTGATATATGCTAAACAGAGGAGCACGTTTCGTTTCTGCAACACAAGATTTGTGTTAGTTTTTGAAAGAAATTAGTATCCTTGTGCCATACGTAACACACGATACACAGCACAGATAGATGTCATTTATAACTTTGCAATGGAACAAAAGTTAAACGATGATGCAAATATTCCCGTACAGAGCTGCATCTAGTTGGTGCTAAGCAGTCGAATCTTACACTAAAACTTGCCTGCTTTTTGTGAACAGTGTAGGGGTTGGGGTGTTGTGGTTGATAAGTACACAAGACAACATCAAGTAATAGCAGGGTATTTTTAAATTTGCAGTAGGAGTGATTTCTGTTCTGCCTTGCCATAATGAATAGAAGGAACACGCCGTTGTTGTTTTTTTTTTTGTTATTACATTGTGTGGATTTGTATATCCTGTTCTTAAAAATGCTGAGTTATGTGAAAAATATACATGAAAAATAACACACATTCCTTGAACACACAGACAGAATGCTTATGCAACCCTCAGCACCAACATTCAATGCAGGAACTGAGAAGAGATGAGTGGGGAGTATATATTAATTATCTCTCTTTGGAGGTGGTTTGTGGGCAGACCACAAGAGCTCACGGAGACCGCGCTGATAAGATTTAATCAGGTGTTAAACTAAGCGTGAAACCATAAAACATAACTTTTTGCCTTTGTAGTACAAAACCATGGTCTTATTCAACTGACATGAAGTCCTGAATCCTGAGCTGTAGTGTTGTCAGTGTGGACAAGTGAAATTGTTAGGGTTTAGTGAAGGACCTGTGCCCTTGCCGACCACATCTGACACACCTTCAGACCTTCCAAACAAACATTCAACAACTCTGCAGCAATGATTAACACTTAAACTCACGTCACATGGTATGATGTAGCAGGCCAACACTTTTATGCGTTAGATTTGTTTTATGTCTCATGTGTTGAACACTATGTGCCTCTCACCTCACATCCTGCAGCGGGGTGTGGAGCAGGAATGTGCCGGCATGAACATGGCCATTCCAGCAGTGACCAGCGCGGGCTTTGTGGAGGACACATCGCTAGTGCACTCATAGCATGTGAAGGAGTGTGGGGAGGGGAGGAGGGGGTAGGGATCGCACAAGGACCACCTGGAGCGTGGCAGTCATGACGACATGGGCCTAAGCCATGTGCGGGGCAGGTGCACATGCCAGCAGTCTCCGTGGTGACCAGGGAATGGTAAGGGGGGAGTGGTGGGGATGTGGGCCCACAGGATGTGTCTTGTTCCCCTTTTTTAACAGAGGATTTCTTTTTGCATGACATCCTTAAAATCCTGATTTCAGGAGTCACTTCCAGGCAACTGATGGACAGACGACACCTGGGGCTCCTGCCAGTCTTGCTGTCAGTGTAATGCCTGTATCCATTCTGCTCCTTAAGGATATGATCCTCAAGTATTTGCTTGTGCCTTTGCGGATGGCATTTTTGGTCTTCCTGTTCCAGGGTTGTTAGTCACAGATAATGTTTCTCTGTTTTTTATTATGCTATGGATAGCATGTCTTTAAATCCACTGATGTGAGAAACGTAACACTTTTCCTTCTTTAAATAAATTTAGTAATGCAATAATAATTTCTTAACAAAATAATATTCAATACATCCAACTAATACATTATTGCAATAAGACTTGCATAGCTGTGTGTGTGTCTGTGTGTGTGTGTGTGTGTGTGTGTGTGTGTGTGTGTGTGTGTGTGTGTGTGTGTATGTGGTGTACATGTTTGTCAAAGTTTAACAAAGATCTCACTGTTTTGTTTTTTTTTTTAATTCATTGTAACTTATTTCACAGCTTAATGATCAGGGGCATCTGAATATGATGCATTTCCAGGGGAGGACAAAATAAATGAGCAAATAATCCATGAAACTTCTATTAGGCTGCTACAACATACATTCTTAGTACATTTGAGGACCTTTTGTTTGGACTGAAATTAAATCAAAAGTTTGTCCCACCCATAATTAATTAGGTGCACTTATTCAGCTCAGCTGGTCACAACAAATTGACAAGTAAAACAGATGTTGATATTGTGGCATCATGACATGTGGGCACATTCTGTCACCATTAAGCTTTGTTCATAAAGTGTGTAATGAGACAAAACGCAAAATGTATAGTACTACAAAGCAACATGGACAATGTGATTAAGTGTAATGTTGTCTTCACTCGATCTCTTTTATGGAGGACAAAAAATGACATAAGCATAAATAAATAAATAAATAAATAAATGAAAAATAAATACATTTTGCTAATGAAAAAGGCTATTTCTGTATTTCTACATTTATTTATTTATTTATTTATTAATTTTTGCATTTCTACATTTATTTATTTATGTATTTGTTTATTTATTTATGTTTTCCTACATTTATTTATTTCTGTATTTCTACATTTCCACATATATTTATTTCCGTGTCCGTATGTTAATTGAGTGGGTGGTCCTATACCTCAGTATAATGCACGATTGGTTATAGCGGTGCGATTGGATCTACTGCTACTGCCTTGACTTCACTGGGGTTGTGCACGTGACGTCACAGTAGGCGGAGTCACTGCGGGTTCCACCCACTGAGCGATAGCGTTACCGTTCAGCTTGAATGCCGCGAAAACACAAAAACTCATATAAAATGGGAAAGAGCTGTTGTGCGATTGACTGTACAATCATCAACAAGAAATCGGGGCTATCTTTTTACAGACTGCCGAAAGCTAAAGGAAGGAGAAGCAAGTGGATCGCTGCAATTCGCAGAAACAACTGGAATCCAGGCACCGAAACGTGTAGCTTACAGTTTTCCAAATAAAAGTTGTAATTAAATAAAAATATTTGTACAAACCACATACAACCAGAATATCCATTGGTGTCCTCATCACTTTAATTTCGCCAACAAATCCCGCCTTGAAGTACGACCAAGCGTCAAGGCTTTTGCGGACATTCTAAAAGGCTTAACGTGAAACGGCTTAACGTGGCTTGATGTTCCAAAACAGCGATCAATGATCACAATTTCTCTCGGACATCTCTTGTCATAAACACTTCCACCTGTCAAAAAAATCAAAACTGAAATTTGGCTTAAAAGTGGCTTAATGTTCCAAAATAGGAAAAAGGCCAATGATCACCAAATTTGTCTGACATCTCACATGTCATACATCTCACATGCCATCTCCTCTCCTAAAAAAAGCAAAACTAAATCCAAGGAATATGATAGTTAGGCCGACGTTACGTTCAGCGCTGTCCTCTCAGTTTTGCTTTTTTGTTGGTTGATCGCTGTTTGGACAATTAAGCTACGAAGCGTTTTCTTTATAATGGACGTCAATTGAGTTTTGCTTTTTTGATAGGAGATATGACACGTGAGATGTCAGACAAATTTGGTGATCACTGATCGCTGTTTTGGGACATTAAGCCACGCTATGCGTTTTAGAATGTCCCGGCTTTTGTATGCCTTCACGCTTTGCGTTTGTGTAGCTATTTCCCCGGGGTCGAAATCAGGTAGCCTACATATAAATGTCAGGAAACCCCGATTCCTAGCCACATGTCAATGTACATGGACCACTGGTTCTTAGGTACGTTGTAAGGATCACTGTCGAGTCCAACTGCTTTTAATTTAAGCAGATAATCGTTTGTTTTACTCCGGGCTTCGCAGTTTTCCCTACTAAAGGCGGCCATGTTGCAGCATGTTTTGCCACAGTCCGACTGAGGGGGCGTATTCCGGTGGGAAAGTGACGTCAGTGCATACCCTCTATACGGGAGGTTTGCCTTTAGCTCGTTAGCTCGTTATGGAAAGTTTTGTGCGAGCCGTTGCGTGGAGTTTATATCAAGGTTAGCTAACCAGCTTTAATGTAGCTCTAATGTAGATTTGATAGGAATCGTTTGCTTCTGTCTGGGTCGCCCAGCTGACCAATCCTGCTTCAGACTGATGTTAGGACCACCCACTCAATTAACATACGGACACAGAAATAAATAAATGTGGAAATGTAGAAATACAGAAATAAATAAATGTAGAAATGCAAAAATAAAAAATGTAGAAATACAGAAATAGCCTTTTTCATTACCAAAATGTATTTATTTTTCATTTATTTATTTATTTCTGCATTTATTTATTTATTCTTATGTCATGCTTATGCTTTTTTGTCCTCCATACTTTTACCTTGTGTAAAGCACACTATGCGCCTACAGCCACCAGGTGGCACTAAATAAACCATTAGAAAAGAGATCCAAGGATTCGTTTATACTTTTGAATTCTGTCCAGTTCTGGTCACAGTCAGTCGTCCATGAAATCTTTTTGAAATAGAGACAGTGTTATGTGGTCAGATGATAGAATTCCACCAATCGTAGTCCAAACACTTTGACCAGAGTTGGGTCAGAGTCAAAAACTTCCCTCTTTGACTGAACGATTGCTTGCAGACTTATAAAAATAGGCCCGGTTGATTCTGAAACCTATCATAACTATTCAAATCTTTGTAAATCGGAGACTTAATTATGTGGTGTCTGAGTCAGTGAATACACAGTCCTTTTGACATTCTGCATCAGTTTGAAAACACAACTTTATTCACACAGACGGTTCAGGCATAACGGCACACACACAGCCCCCGAGCTTGTTTTCTGACTGGCTGCAAGAAGACAGGCTCTGAATTGGCTGGCATCTCTACAGGCACTCTCATAGCTCAATATAATAAAGGCTCTTTGGCAGAAGAGTTGAGGGCAGAAAGTCAGGAAAATAATAAATCCTCATTCAGCTCTAAATTCTAAAATCTTTGTTAAAATAGCAGCTACAGACATCAGCCCTGAGCATAAATACAATAGCAAGGACACTTACTGAAGGCAAATTCTCTCTCTGACCTGTATTATATTGCTTCCTTAAAATAGTCACTTCTGGGGTATTTTAAGAGGTTAAAGGTGTGAGGTGTGTGGTGTGAGTTAAGGTTAACTATCCACAAATAGCAGGGACACAGGCAGACAGCCAGACAAATAAATTTTAGCCTGTGGCTTGAGTGGACACCCTCTCCCTCTTGCTGTCTCGCTTTCTCTCTCCCTCCCTCCCTCCCCCTCTCTCTGTCTCTCTCTGTCTCTCTCTCTCTCTCTCTCTCCCCCCCTCTCTAGCTCTGTCTGTCTGCCTGTGTGTCCTCCCTTCAGTGGCAGTTCTGGCACTTAGGGTGGCATCTTTGTTTGTTGACGTTGCAGCGGCAACCTCCGCTGGTGTCCCCTGGGCCCTGAAACACAAGCACACAGGAAGCACCTTAGACACAGTGTGCACTTCAATGTGTTAACAACACATAGTCATCTTCAGTGTATCACAAACACACAATCAACTTAGGTATATCACAGACTAACAGTCGACTTCAAAGTGCCACAAACACACAGACCAAGGAAGGAATAAAAAGAGACAGTGACACACAAATACTAGCATTTGTACTGTAAGATAATTTCTAAGATAAACTAAAGTACATGTGCAGATGAGGACATGGTATGTTCAGACACACAGAGAGAAGGCCTGAGAGACAGACACACAAATGGACAGACAGACAGAGGGAGCAGGCTCTCACCCCAGGACCCCAGCGTGGTCCCCTGGTGACCCAGCAGATCTCCGTGTGACAGACGGTACAGCGCAGCCAATCACAGCCCTCCTTCTTCTGCACAATGATTCCACACTGTGGGCAGTGCATGGCCTGCCCAGACTGAACCAGGGTCTGTGGTTTGTGGTGGGGGAGGGAAAGAGGGGGGCATACAGAAACAGCCTTGGTTTGTACCTCTTTCACACAGAGCCTCTACACACAGCATTGTTTACAAGCAACATTACTGTGTTTGTGTTGTCAAAAATTATAATACAATGAGCCCTATTTGTTTGATATCCGGCTCACTCTCAGAATTCCCTGGGGCTGAGTCAGGATGAGGGGGAAGGGAGAATTCAGTACAAATGTTGCAGTACAAAAGTCACCAGTGGTGTCAACATGTTTGTTCCCAGTGTTGTGGGGAATTTACCAGTGTATTAGTGCGTCTGTGTGTGCAGTTGTTTCAGAGTGTGTGTCACTGTGCCACTTAGTGCCTTGAGGTATCAGGGTGCAAGCGTCTTGTGTTCGTGTGCCATCGTGTCACCTTCAGGAGGTCGCGAGTCCTGCGGGCTGCAGAGTCGTTGACAGCGCGGGCGGTCAGGTCATCCTGATACTGTCTGCAGTTCATCCCCTCATGGATGGCCTGAGACAGAAAGAGAGGAGAGAGAGTGAGAGGGAGGGAGGGCAGGAAGACACAGAAAGAGCGGGGGGGAGAAAGAGGGAGGTTGAGGAGACTGAAGGAGAGAGGAGGAGGGGGAGGAAGCGGAAGGGGGGAGAGGGAGGGGGGGAGAGAGTGGAAGAGGGTTATGGGTGAGTAGGGAGAAAAACGGGGGTAAGGGCAGCATTGGGGGAAGGGAAAGGAAGGAAAAGAGCGGGGGGGTAATGGGAGAGAAAGGGAATTAGAGTTGAGGGTGGGGTTGGGTAGGGAGTGATGGGCTGCGCTCAGCAGTTGTGCTAGCACGCAGGGTACACCATGTCCAGCGAGGCACACCGTGTCTGATGTGAGTGTCACATGACACCGACGATGATGTGGAGAAGACCCCCTGGACCCTGTGCTCCAGGGGATTCCCAGCTCATAGACTCTGCTCGTCCTCCCCCAGTCTCTATATATCACATCTGCATGACAGCCAGCAGCTGGTGGAGAAGCAATGTCAGTCAAAGTGGTGAATGGGGTCTGTCTGTGTGTGAGTCAGGAGCATGTATGCTGTGTGTGTTAGCAGACAGAGCCTGCAGCCTGCAGTTGCTCCTGTCACTGATGAGCTGATGTAGCAGGAAGTGTGTGGGTATGTGTGTTTGCATACAGTGCATGTAGTGTGAATGTGTGTGTTACACTGCACAGCAGATGGTTCTGCTTGCTGCAGATAGGAACAGGGCAGTGGAAGGTGTGTGTGTGTGTGCGCGTGTGTGTATGTGTGTGTGCATGTGCATGTGCGTGTGTATGTGCTACCTTGCAGAGCAGGCAGTTGTGCTTGTTGCAGACGGGGCAGTGGAAGGTGTTGACCGTGTCCTCGTACTCGCACCAGCCCGGGCAGTCTGGACTGGCGCAGTGGTAGCTGCTCTCACAGCGAGACTCCGCCACAGACAGGCCTCTCTGCAGCCAGCGCTCATACTCCTCTCCTGACACCAGCTACGGAGCAAGGGAGAGAGAGAGGGAGAGACAGAGACATGGAGGGAGAGAGAGAGGGAGAGACAGAGACACGGAGGGAGAGAGAGGGAGAGACAGAGACAGGGGAGAGAGAGAGGGGAGAGAGAGAGAGAGGGAGAGACAGAGACACGGAGGGAGAGAGAGGGAGAGACAGAGACACGGAGGGAGAGAGAGGGAGAGACAGAGACATGGAGGGAGAAAGAGAAGGAGGGAAAGGAAGGACAGAAAAAGAGGGAGGCAGAGGGAATGATGGAGAGTGGGATGGGTGACAGAGGTATGAGAGGTAAAGAAATTATTTATTATATATAATAATTATTTATATATTATACATAATAATTAATAACCATGGCCCTAAAGAAGTGACTTCATATATGATAGATTACTAAAATAGATGGGGGTCATATTGAAATCAATCAGTTGGAAAATGTCCCCTGTATAGCGAGATGTACAGAGATGGCCTATTCTATGTGATATTACGTTACATTACATTATGTCATTTAGCAGACGCTCTTACCCAGAGCGATTTCCAAATAAGTGTATCACAATATCACAAGGAGTAGTTATCGAAAAATATGATATGAGGTGCAGTATATTCAGCTGCACTGTGGCGGTCACATCTTACCGCACGGATCTCCCGCTCCAGCAGCGTGCGGTCGCAGGCGTACGAGTCGTCGCGGTACGGGCAGGCCACCTCGGGTTCCTCGCACATTAGGATCACTGAGCGCAGGCACTCTCTGTGGGAACCGCCGAGAGGACCGCAGACCAGTTACTGACCGTGAGCCACACACTGACTGTAAACCAGGGACCATTGACCGCAAACCAGTTACTGACAATAAACCACACACTGGTCACACACCAGTTACTAACTGTAAACCATGCACTGACTGCAAACCAGTCATACTCTGACCACAAACCAGTCACTGACCATAAACCAAATAGTTACTGTCAACCAAACATTGACCACAAATCAGTTACTGATTATATACTACACATTGAACATGAACCAGTTACTGTCTTTAAACCACACAGTGACTGGGAAATAACTGTACACTACACACTGTCCAGGAAACCACATATTGAGTGCAAACCACATGCTGATCTTATATAGTGTAATATCTGAGAATACTCATCGAATGCTCTACCAGCACTGAGTGAACATGGTGTGATTTCTGTGTACATAATCTAAGCATTTACAGTGTAATTACTTCTGTTTTTCTCAGCTGAGGATGCAGAACACACTCTCTCTCTCACCAGCATCAGTGAACTCTCTCATCCTCTTACTCTCACCTGCATGAGTAGTATTCTCCCTCTTACATGCAAAAGTAATACTCTCTCTGTTATTGATGAAGGCAAAGCACCTCTCACCTGCAGAAGCACTAGAATCTCCCTGTCTCTCTCTTACCTGCATATGCAGTGTAGTCTCTTTCTCTTTTTCTGTCTCTCTGTCTCTCTTACCTGTATAAGCAGTGGAGTCTCTTTCTCCCTCTCTTACCTGTAGAAGCATTAGAATCTCTCTCCCTCCCCTGCATAAGCGGTGTTGTCTCTCTGTCTCTTTCTCTCTCTCTGTCTTACCTGCATAAGCCCTGGATACTCTTTCTCTCTTACCTGCATAAGCAGTAGAGTCTGTCTGTCTGTCTGTCTCTCTCTCTCTCACCTGCAGAAGCAGTGCAGACACTCTCTCAGCAGCACCCCTTCCCCAGGCTGCAGGTCCAGGTAGCAGATGCGACAGTCCACGCTCTCTGGGTTTGGCACCAAGTCCTGCCCGTCCATCATCACCAGCCGGGCAAAGTTCTCCCTCCGCTCCGCCTCCCTGGCCTGGAGGGAACATCAAAATACAGACATGCCTCAATGAACACCGTGGGTGGCCTCTAAGATCTTTCATTTTAATTTTTTTATGCCCTGCTGCTAGAAGAAGCAGCTGTAGAAATGTCAGTTTCCTGCTGAATCACTGAGCGAACGGTAACTGCAGTAACAGTGTTTCACCACTAGAGGTCTTGTTTTTAGACATCTTCATCCAAAGCATAACCTTGTATTGAACAGTACTGTGCTACAAGAAATTTATTTTTATATGGACATGACAGGATATTGGCACTTGAAATGCTAACCTTTAACACCAAAGGACGTGTTCTCTAGAAAGCAAATAGGCTTTCACCCTGCCAAAACAAACATGGACCACCATGCATGCTGGTGAAGCCACTGCAACAGGCTCATTTTAAATTAGCCAGCCCAGTTACACAAGTACTACAGTCCCACATTGTGTGGAACATGCTGTCCCATCTGTGCGCAATCTCATTATGTTGGTTCATTGCATCAAATTGTATTCTAATGTGCACTCTGCAACATAATGGTGTCTGGTACGTAACCTCAAGAGCATTTGTACACATCCAGCATTGTCTGTTTGCTATCACTATGGTTACCACTCTAGTGGGTGTATGGAACAACCACATGGAGGTTCCTTATAGCTATTAAAGAGTCCATCTCCTGCTGCAAAAGTGCACAGAAAGCTCTTACACATTGGGAGTGCTCTAAACAAACTGAAAGAGATACAGTCTGAAATATTTAAGCCAAAACTGAGTAAGAACAAAACATTTAAAATAAGCATTTTTATTATTTTACAATAAAATACAAGCTGAATTTTTAAGGGATCATAACAGAATGCATTGTTGTAAATTCAGGCATCAGTATACTCTGTCAAAATATACATTAGAAGAAGCACATTAATTCTCATACATATTACATGGATTGGATCCATTGAATGAATCAAATTCTATTGGTAGTTAAAATAACACAATTTTATATGAAGCAAAACACAAATAAATCACTTGAGAACTCCCCCCCCTTTCTTCAACATGAGTGGCACTGCTGTTCCATTATACAAATACACTGAAATAATAATAGTAATAACTGGAATTATTATAGTTATTATCATTTTATTATTCACCAGGGCAGAGTTCAGGTGGTGAGAGCAACATACATCAGTTCATAGATGAAATTGCACGCACATTCACAAAGACAACATTAATCATTTGGCTTCATATATATACATGTGGAAATTTATATTTTTAACTGATTAAAAAAAGGATATTCTCAACTCATTCTCAATGGCATCTGCTTGTCAACAACCTCATAAAAAATGAAACAAATGGGCTTGTCAGCTGTACATGTGCCTCAAGATCTCTCTGAGGGAGAGAGAGATCACTCCCTGCTGTAGCCTATAGGTGGCGCTGCTATTGGCTTCATTGTCCCTGGACTCTAACGGCTTCTGCTACAAGTGAAGCGCACCTGTTGTACATCCATTCATGCACTGCAACAGTGCAGCATTGTCAGTGGATTTGGGGAGCAGGTGTATGTGTGCATGTGTGTTAGCGTGTGTGCATGCCTGAATGCTGAGTGCATGTTAACGTGTATGTGTGTCTGTACACGTGCAGTAGTCATCCTTGTCATGGGCTGGGTCAGGTTATACAGCGACGAGCTGCTCTATGTGTGTATGTGCTCGTGTGTGTCAGTAGTCCTGGTCATGGGCTGGGTCAGGTTATACAGCGACGAGCTGCTCTATGTGTGTATGTGCTCGTGTGTGTCAGTAGTCCTGGTCATGGGCTGGTTCAGGTTATACAGTATTGAGTTGCTCTGTGCGTCAGTAGTCATGGGGCTGGTTCAGGTTATACAGTATTGAGTTGCTCTGTGTGTCAGTAGTCATGGGGCTGGTTCAGGTTATACAGTATTGGGTTGCTCTGTGCGTCAGTAGTCATGGGGCTGGTTCAGGTTATACAGTATTGGGTTGCTCTGTGCGTCAGTAGTCATGGGGCTGGTTCAGGTTATACAGTATTGAGTTGCTCTGTGTGTCAGTAGTCATGGGGCTGGTTCAGGTTATACAGTATTGAGTTGCTCTGTGTGTCAGTAGTCATGGGGCTGGTTCAGGTTATATAGTAGTGAGTCGTTCTGTGCGGCGGCACCCCCCAGCTCTTCTCTTCTCCCTTTCTCCTTCAAAACACAAAGAGACAAAAGAGAAGAGGGTCAGCATGAGGGAGCCCTTCCGCCCCTGAACCTAACCCCAATCCCTCCACTGTCCCTTGCTTTTGTCCTCTGATGCGTCTGTCCTGTCATTTTCTATGTCAGTGGACCTATTATCAGAGCATTTTGAGACAAAGCAGATCATGGGCGTTGTGATGAAGCAGGTGAGGATTTGAACTCACAGCCCAGCACATCTTCCACATCTGTCATGATCAGTGTGCATGCATGTGTTTCTGTGCATCAGTGTGACGGTATGTGTGATGTCTGAGTGTTTGCATTTGCGAGCATAACTGTGGGCTGCACCCAATGCACCAATGTGCAATGATTCTCTACATGCGGTTGTCTCAGCCACCAGCTTCTGTGTGTGTCACCAAGGATGTGGATGGGTGACTGCCTGTATCTGTAAACTGCATCTCTGCAACTGCAGTTTCAGTTTCTGTTTCTCATTTTCACAATTCAAGATTAAAAGTTCAGATTGTGCTTTAGAAACATAACAAAGTAGAGTATAGTCAGAGCAGGGTTACACAAGCAAAATGGTATGAGATACACTGGTGATACACATTGTGATACCATCTCTCTCACTTTCTCTGTCAGTGGGTGGGTATTTCTCATACACGTGGGACTGCTTTGCTTGTTGGTACTGCTGGATAGCCTCTCCCACAAACCTATTTTGCACCTGACTTTCAGTTTCAGTGGTACTTCCAAACATCCACCCACCCCTCATCTCTTTTTGTCTCTCTCCTGGATGTCTCTCACACTTTCTCCTGTGCAGGTCGCTGGTGTTATCTAACCCCCTAACACATCCTACCCACTGGTACTGTCTGACAGCCCCCTATCCCCTCTCTCACGAGTGTCTCTCAGTCCCCCATCCCCTCTTTCTCTCATTTTCACATGTTCTACCTGAGTACTGTTTGTTTCCCTTTCTTTGTGGGTGTGTCCTACTTTGATACATCACATTCATTTAGCAGACACTCTTATCCAGAGCAACTTCCAATAGAACATAAGTGTATCCATTCAAGTTGAATGAGCAACAGTGTCAGACCAGGCTAACAACACTCCCAAACCAGTGAGTGTGAGCATAACACTATTCAAGCCCTACCACAAGTTAACTTGTGCAACCTGACTAGACAAGGGGGGCCAAGTATACGACCATACATCACAGTCACTACATGACAGAATCCTACTTGTGGGTACTGTTAGATTGGTCCCCCCTGTGGCTATGTCCTACCTGCTGGTACTGTCTGACAGCCCCCTCCAATCTCTTCTCTTTTGGGTGTCTCTCAGTCCTCTCTCGCATTTCCACATGTCCTCCCTAGGCACTGTTTGTTGCCCCCCCGTATGTCCTACCTGTTGGTACTGTCTAACAGCCTCCTTCTCTTGCTGGATTCGGCGCAGCTCGAGTGGGTCAGGCCGATACCCCGCGGGCACGGTGTAGCTCTCAGGCCGGTCCGTACTGCAGATCTCACAGCCGGGCCTCGTGGGCTTGTTAATGAAGGTGCAGGAGGGACAAGACCATCCAGGCTGGAGAGGGGAGCAGTAACATGGTTACACTGTGTTGTGATCGATGGCAGGTCAGCACCTGATGCAGACCATCCTTGTGGGTATGCAGTGTATAGATACCTCAGTGCAGTCAGAAAGTGTATACAGTACCAGTCAAAAGTTTGGACACACCTGATTAAGATACTGGGAGACATGCATTCAAAGACATTTTGATCTAAAGACTTATGCTGAAATGCTTGAATTTTGTTTCTTAGACAAATATAAATAGTGAAGTTGATGCCTATGTCTGAATTTCTTTTCTTTTTTTTTTTTTAATTAAAAAAAAAAATTTTGGCTATGTTGAAGAATCTAAAACATAATGTAGTTTTGAATTGTTCATAATGCTTTTTTTTCATTTGTGTAATTTTATAGTTTTGATGTCTGTTACTATTACTATTATTCTAAAATGTGGAAAATAGTAAAAATAAAGAAGGAAAAGTGTGTCCAAACTTTTGACTGGTACTGTATGTACCTGTGTGTAAGCAGATGTTCTGTAGGTACCGTTGTGTAAGCAGATGTTCTGTAAGTTACCTGTGTGTTTACTTTGCTGGGGACCATTGCTTCATTAAGCTGGGGCATCTCTAGGTTGATGAGATCTCGGATTTCACCAATTCCCAACCTCTCTGCCCCACCTCCGCTGCTGCCTAAACAGCCAATCACATGACACACATGGGTCTGTCAGCAAACAATCACAGTTCTTCTTCAAAAACCTGTGTAATAGGTGTCAATGTCACACAGACGACTATAGCTGAAGGCTTATTTTTTTACACAGTGATTGAGACAGGAATCGAACATCCAAAAGACCATTCAAATTTAACAGTAAGACAGTGTTGCAGTACATAAGCGCATCTGCATGCTGTAGTCTATTGTCTCTGAAAAGTAAAGGTGGACCCGTTATGGCTATATGATCACCCCAGCCTGCCTGTGAATGGGATACCCAAAAACCTGTGGGTGAATTTGGTTGAAAGTTGGTACAATGACTCTCATTATGACAAGGACAAAATGACTGCATTTCAGAGTTGCTACAACTATTTTAACGGGGGGGGGCAAACAATTGTACTGTACTGTGTGTAACCTTAGTTTCGGTCTATTAGAGTCAGTGTTGTAACACTACTGTTACAGTGTACTCAAGTGTGTTCTGGTGCACCACTGGGTATCAAAATAATATATCGTATTGGTGTGTTCCAGTCTATCAGTGTGTCACAGCTTATCAGTGTATGTCAGCATGTCCCAGTCTATGCTAGAGCATGAGTATGATACTGACATCAATGTGTTATCAGTACAATGTTACCACATATCAATGTGCATTGGTATTTTCCAGTCTGCACCTGTATGTTACAGTGTATCAGTGTCCCACTGTAACATACTGATCAGTGTGTCGCTGTTCGAGTATGATATTGACACACAATGTTACACATCAGTTGCCTCCTTCCTACAAGCATGTATCCAGGTGCATTTAAACGTACCTGAGCTGACAGTACCACTTTCACTTACAGCTAGGTGTAGGTGAGGTGTGGTTGAAAGAAGGTACAGCTGACTACCTAGTACTGAATGGAACCAGGACACAGTTAAATATGTAGAAGTTGGTCTTCCTATGGAACTGCCACAGGAGGAAGTAGATTGACACAATGGAAATTAAATGGTGTTATCTCCGATAAACAGAAATTATTTTCAAACACCAAATATATTCAGGCAGAAGGATAAGTGTTCTCTGGAAAGGGAAAACTTTTGTTTTTGTTTTTATTATACCAGTTTTTTCTGCTCTCACTCACTGTAAATGGCAAGACACAGAGAACAAATTTTTTAATGTAGCAAACTAAACAATGCAAACAATGCAGGAGGATTTGAAAATCTCCCAAGCTGGTGTATTTTCCTGCTGAGCTTGGTAGCTGCTCCTAGATGACCAAGTGCTAGTTTACTGGCTAGCTAGCAGGCACGCTGCCTGGTTGCTAGCTGTTTAGCACTGTGAGAGGTGGGGTGGAAAGGGAGAAGACAACTGGCTTCCTCCCACAGCTAACTGCAGCTCGAGCTAATGTAAGCAAGTCCAGGTCTGGACTTACCTGTTTAGGCCATGGCCATTAATCTACAAGTCAGTGTGGCGAAAGGAGACTGCCCCAGAGTGACACCAACATTCCCAAACTTACCCATGCTGCCGTGGGGCAGTCTGGAGGGCAGGGTGCTGTAGCCCCGCCAGTCCTGGGAGGCGGGGCCATTACTGGGTGGGGGCGGAGGTGGAGGCGGGGCAAGCAAGGCGCTCTCCTGATCCTGCTGGAACAGCTGGCGGGTCAGACGGGCCTGGCGCGCCGAGAGGAGGTAAAGGAAGGCTGTGTCCCCATCCCTCCGCACCCCGTAGGAAGCCAAAGACCGCTGCTCCGCGCACAGGCACTGCCCAATCACCCAGCGCTGCACCCGCGGGTGGAACCCATATTCCAGGAACACCTGCGGGAGGGCAATGGATTCACCTGTGTACACCTGAGTCTACCAAACATTCCCCATCTGACTGATCTGCTCTTGGCTCTTTGGTATTGCTTACAATTTTGTCCACATGCAATACAGTCACCTCTGAATGCATCTTGTTTTGACATGAGGTATTTCCTCTGATGTAATTACTGTTTCCCTTGCCACTGGGAATGCGTTACAAAGCGCCAACTCAGTTCCTTTCACAAGATTGTTTATGAAAACAATTGACCATATGTAAAAGACATAAATAAACTACAATTAGCAACACTATCATGTATTAGACATCCATATTAGGTAATGAAACTCATGGATAAAAAGGATGTGGCAGTGGTGCAATCTGACCTGCTGCTTGAGTGACGCAATGGTCATATGGGGGAAGACTTTGACTGTGACACAACAGGAAGAGGAAGCATCTTCCACCACCACTGCCAGGCTGCACAGAAAGAGACACTTCTCATAATGTGCTCGTTATCTGACACACAGATCTTCACATTCGGACAGTTCAGCTACACATTGACAATATACAATCTCAGACTGAATATTTTCTCCATGCTATCCATATGAACCTCCGATACTAGCATCTATCCCTCCCTCTCCCTTCTCTGCAACCCAACAGATTGCTTAATCTTTCTTCCTCAGCTATCATTTCCTCTTCTCCCCTCTTCTAATGTTCTGTCTTATATGCAAATATCTGGGGAGTGCTATGGCCAAAACAAAATACAACCGCCTACGGAATGCATAATTATATGCAAATAAAACATTATGGATTTGACCACATCATGTTTAAGCCCACACCTCAGCTGCATATGGTGGGCACAGCAATCTTTTTTTTCATGGGCGATGTTATGTTGCAGTTAGAACTGTACCTCTCCTCCTCTTTCATTCCACCCTGGTATTCTCTTTATCGCTAATCACAGCTTATCCAAATCTTCAGTAAATATCTGGTTCATTCTCCTCAATCCCTCCGTCTTCTCCCAGCCCTCCCTCACCTTATTTCGCTGTCCGTGTAGCTCTTCTCGGAGGGCTGGATCTTAAGCGCCACCTGCTGTCGGGCCAGGTTGACCGCAAACTGCGAGGCGGCCCGCGAGTCACCTGCCTCAATGGCACGGGTCAGCTCAATGCACAGGTCCTCTACAGAGGGAGAGAGAAATAATGACATCACACACAGGTGAGGGTGGAAGAGGCCTGAACAGGGAAGGTCTCAAACTTGAATGTACTGGACGGTGCTGGACAAGGACACCAGTGTCAACCCTGCTTGAGGGGGAAAACCAGAAGACAGAAATAGCTCTAGAAAATGTCACTCACTACCACAGATGGATAAAGCTCATATAAATACTGCTGAGAAGGAATATGGTTTAAGCAGTCATTCTATGACTACAATATGGCAGACCTATATTATTCCTACAACTGTGCACAATTTTCTGTCCTTTGTGTGAAGACATAATCTCACATACTTCTGACTAATTTAACTGCACTTTCTTCATCTTATTTCTCATGATTCTCAGTCAACTTCGTTTCCCCTAATGTTAAATGTTAAAATATTAATGTGCATTACATGACATGATCTGATGCGTCATTCCATGGTGAATTAATCAAATGTGTATTTAATATGCCAATAAAAGCTCTTTTGATTGGTTAGTTTATAATGTGTGGCTGTGGAGGGAGGGTAAAGAGAGAGACATGGCACTTGGACAGAACCAAGAAGGGTAAGGTGGATGGTGAGAGAGAAATGGGATTTGGACAGGAAGTGAGATATGAATAAAGGGAGAGACACATAGCATTTGCACAGGAACTGAGACAAGAGATGAGCAAAGGCAGAAAGAATAAGTGAATCTGGACATGGTAAAGCCAGAGGAAGAAAGAAAGAAACAGGGGATTCAGATGAGAAGTAAAGGATGGTTTAGGAGAGTGAAAGTGGAGAACACTCACCTGTTCGAGGCAAGGTGACGGAGGTCTGTGATTCCAGAGGCTCAAGGTTTAGATGTCGGTCACTATGGGAAGAGGTGTCTGCTACTAAAAGGGGAGGGGGGGGAGATAACAGAAAAGATCATACTTTTAACACTGGTTTTCATTTACCCTGGTAATTTTACCATTTCATTCACCCTTAGTCCATTTAATGACTGTAAAAAGGAGGTGAAGTGAATCTCCAAGGGAAACAGGAGGAATGATATAAACAATTCATGAGAAACAGACAGAGAAAGAAAGGAGGAGAAAGAGAGGCATGTGTGAAAAGAGACATAAATGCCACACACCTTTGCATCATTCTAAATCCTAGACACAGTGAGCCGGACAGACAGACAGATGGAGGGGAAAGCAGGCACAAGGACAGAAAAAGAGAGGAGAAGACAGGTGGAATGACAGGGAAAGAAGCAAAATGGGAGAGACCAAGGGACGGACCTCGTTGCGCCTCCCTTAGTGATGACATCACCACAGTGGCCCACTCCTGAGCTTCCTTCTCGCAGCGGAAGTTGAAGCTGATGCGGTCGTGAGGGGGTGCGGCCAAACACAACTCATGACAACGTGGTGACTTCACCTCATACCGCACAGAGCGCAGATCAAATTCTGCAATGGACTGGGGGGGCAGAGAAAAACAGTGACAGATTTTAAATTATATGTACATTACATTATTGGCATTTAGCAGAAACTCTTACCCAGAGCAACTTACATTGGTTACAGTTTTTTTTACATGTTACCATGTATACAGCTGGAAATTTACTGAAGCAATTGGGGGTTAAGTACCTTGCCCAAGGGTACAGCAGCAGTACCCCAGCGGGGAATCAAACTGACAGCCTTTTGGTTAGGAGTCCTGCTCCTTAACTACTATGCTACACTGCCGCCCCATATGTAATATGTTTCAGACATCTGTATGCTGTATATCTTTTTCTTTCACTGAAATTGCTCACATTTCACTGGAAAAACTAAAGCAAGAAATTACATGATGTAAGACTCTATCAAATGCCTTATGTGCTGTCAGAAAAAATATGGTTAATTTCTCCATTGTTTTATTCTTAAAATAAGAAGCAAACACTCTGTGCTAGAAAGTTTTCAAATATCCATATTAACCCAAATCATCAGAGCTGCTTTTTTTAAAACTGGAAACTAAGAGTGGGCCCTGCTGTTAGGAAACAGAGAATGCATTATGCACATTGTCTTCTTCAGATCTCACTGGCCACGGTGGTTTCTAATGTACAGTATAGGGGCAAAATGAATGTAATGTAATATGGTCATACTGGACCAGACGATGAGTGGTTGCCAGTCATTCCAGATGCTACCCAGGGACTGAAATCTACTTCTTAAACAAACCTGAGGGACAAAGATACCTTAGACTCTTGTGTCAAATAATCTAATTTTAATTCTCAGTTAGGTCCAGCTCTGACAATAATATCCTGTGTCTTGCCTGTAGTCTATGTCTGCAGTATATATAAAGCAGCAGGATTGCAAAGCAAAACATAAGTGTGATTGCCTCACAGTCCATGTTAACCTCAATAGTATTCCACTGTAATGCATGTGAATTGAAGCAAATTATATAGGACATCAGTGCACTGAGGACACAAACAACAAAACAATGGCCATAATCACGGAAGTTTACCATTACATTCAAACATCCTGACACTTAGCAGCGATATCTAAAAGCCGTTTTTCTTAGAATTAAGTTAATGTTCGTTAGTCACGTATTAGCTTGGGACAACAGTTAAGATGTTATTCAGACGAACTGACTACAAAAAGGCTGGGTATATGTTATTATACATTCACATTCTACTAAAATATTGCAGCTGTCGTTGAAGACACCGTATAACCGGTCTATAGCAGCTTGCAAACTAGCTAGTTTCTTAAATAGCAATTCGACAGACTACAAAAATAAAAAGAGACAAAAACAGCAACTAGAAACTGATTCGTAATGACTCCTCGTGACATGCATGACACAATCGTGGATCAGCAAAGCTCTACCTAGCAGCACAAGCCGTCTACAGTTTATCCTCTGCAATTATTATTGGTTATCCGCTGTCACAACGACACAAACACAGGCAACTGTAACCATCTCACTCCGGCTGGTTCGCCTTACCTTGGTAACACTGTTAATAATAACAACAACACGTGATGTATTTTAACTTCTAGCTAAAACTCCGATCGATATTTAATTAACTAGCCTTCCAGGCGATTTATTCTTACTGCCACAAACTACGTACGTATTACAAATAAGCTACTGTGGATTTAATTTCGAAGCCACGTTCCAATGCAACAGCTCCTCGCCGTCTTCCATTTCCTACTTGCTGCTGTGGGATTCCCCGTTAACTTACCACACTGCGACCAGTCCCCGCGCAGCTGACGTCCCGCAGCAAGAGGCGGAATTCCCCGGCCCTCCCCGGGTCCATGCTGAGCTGGAGACGCAGGGACTCATCGCCTGCCCCCGGGAGACACAGCGGCCGTATTCCTGAGTGGCACACGGAAACGCGCACCGACATTAAGACAGTGTTGCAGCCGCTCTGGGAGGCCCCGTAGCCGGGAAGAGAGGAAGACGGAGCCGGCGGAGGGGCGTGAGCCCACCCGCCCGAGCTCAGCGCCATTCCGCCGGCGCTTCAGGCGGGGAGGGAGACGTCTCAGCAGCGCTCCCGAAGCAACTATAGTCCGCGGGTACGCCGCCACTGTTGCCCGTCGGCCAGTTGTTTATGTGTGCGTCAAAGATGCCGTTTCATCTCCTTTCTCTTTTGGCTTTCGCACTGACACAGAACAGGAAGCAAGTACGCCCCCTGGCTGTCTCCCATAAAATTGTTCTTCTGTCTATCAGACTGGGTCCGAAGTTCAGAACTGAGAGTCGGGGCACAAAACATAAAGCAAATAAGCCTGCTTGGCAGCAGCTAGCTTCCTCTCAATTCGGAATGAGTGTGGGTGCCAGGAGCGCATTTTCCCGAAACATATATCTCTTCACTTCCCTGTCTTTAAACAGGCGTCTTCGCTTGTTTTAACAGAACTGTTGTCTTCGTGGCAGGACAACAATGCACGGTGGATTGTCCCAGTTTCCACTACGTTATTGTTGAGTTCTGCTTGTCCAGAGGTATTGCAGTAAAGTGAATACAATTTTAAATACAGGTTTTAAAAATTTAAATTTAGATAAAGTGTAAAGGGGGTGTTCATATCAAAGATATACCTCCATAGATAACTCCGTGTACCTAGCTAGCAATTCACCGACGGGTTTACTTCAACCGTTGTTAATTGCTTCTGTTGAACTAGATATTAAATAATAAATAACTAAATAATATAAAATATTTAATTTAATTTAATTTTATTAAATTGTGAAAACGTATTATTCACTATAATTCGCTTTAGACGTGTGCAAGCAAGACATGGCTAACTGCTCTCTATGCTCTCGTTTATCAGATTGAAATTATCTAGGTTTGCAGCAGGATAAAGTTCGATTACGTTTGACCCAGTGAAATAAATAAAATTAATCCAAACTGACATGCCCATAATACTGAGCACACAGCGTAGTTGGTCAAAACATTATGATTGACAGTTACCTCCGCTACTCAACAACTGACAGTAATTCCTGAATTTCAGGATATATTCAAACAGAGAGTACAACAGTTAATTTTGAGAATGTAGATTCTTACACGCCACCAGCATGATCGTGAATACACCTTCTATCTTTTTAAATTCTGAATTCCCGAGAAGTTCTTTTAAAAACTCGGTTAATCTCATTTACAGAAGGTCACGTCTTAAACAACAAACCCCGAGGACAGGCAAATAAAGAGGGCCTCATTCTCACCAATCACCTTGTTCCAAATATAAACTGACAATATGAATGACCTATTGTGTTGGAGTAGTATTTAAAATGGACACATTAATAAACCAATAAGAGAAACGCTTTTCGGTGATGACAGTAGTAGTAGGCGTGGCTTTCGACAATGGAAATTTATATTATCGACGTTAGAGAGGTGGGGGCAGGTCAGTGTTTGTCGTTTAGATTTCCGATGTGCGAGACTGCGCCATTAGACACAGAAAACATTACTGCTTCTTAGAAACGTTTTAAGACATCAAATTCAAAAGAGATCGAGTCGCTGCAATAAAAAGTGACTCTGATCTCGCTAAGGAGTCTTATTTTTTTATCAAAATAGATCGGACAAAAAGGGGGATGCTGCTGCAGTCCGAATTAGAGTCTCTCAGACGGTCGTTGGATTTAATGTCGTCGCGTTTATTTGTAAAAAGCAGTTTTTCGATAGAGGAATCTGCGTACAGAATAAGAGGTCAACAACCGCGACCGTGTACGTTTGCGCGATGCTGAATTAAAATTAAACCAGCGAACCAAGTTGAGCTATTGTTTTTTGACTGTAACACAGGCTAGCTTGTAGCTATCAAGCTGTATTGTCCTCCAAAGTCTGCGGTTAGCAAGATTAACTAACGTTAGCTGGATCGCCAGTGGCTGCAGAAACAAGTGGGGAAAAGACGCCTCTAATTCTTCCGTTTACTGTTGATAGAAACGTTCAGTGGTTAGCTGTCTTAGCTAACGTTACATTTGATCGGTGCAAGCGAGAACAACGCAGAAGAATTTGCTCACAAAGGATTGTTATCTGAGAGCATCAGTACAATACATCTAAGGTGAGATTAGTTCTAGTTTCATTTGCTCGTTAGGTAGCTGCATTATGTAAAATTGGAGTAGCCACTAACAAGTTCACAGGACTGAATGTGTCATCTGACGTTAATGTACCTAACGTTAGCTATGCTTATATCGTAGTCATAGCTGGGCATTGTTAACTAACGTTAGCTATTTGGCTAAGAGTTTCCTCTTTGCCTTTTAAGGTAAAGAAAACAATGGTAGAAGACCTGGCCTAGCTAGTTGTTGTGCTTCTTGGTGCAACCAGGAACTAACTGGTTATGTACTGGATGGTGGGCTGCGGGACGCGAGTAAACCTAGTAACGAAGCTTGAAATTAACGAATTACGAATTGAAAGTAGCTAGGCAAACGTTATTAACATTTTGTTCCGTGTTTTCTTTGACCTGGACGTCTTGTGTTCTGGGTTGGAAGTGATGCCAGGCACTGTGTGATACTAGCAGATCTACTGAATGATAGCTAGTTAGCTATCCATAATCAATACAGCTGTCCTGTTCCACACAGATGGCTAACTAGATAAGATATAAGACTAGTCGATTTCTATAACGTTCTGTTAACGAATGTCGGATTAATTTTTTGTAAATCAAAATGTCACACTGGCTTTTTGAGTTTTTTGAGTTGTAAGTAGCCAGTATTTTTATGCGCCCCGATTCAGACTGCAACTACATGATAGCCTACTTTGTAGCATAAATGAGTAACTTGAGTGCGTTTGGCTGTTCCCCGTCTTGGTAACTAAATATTTCACAGCGCATTAGGAAAACAGTCAAATGGAGTGAGCAAACTGGTACTGGCCCTTTAATACGGTCTAACAACCACAACATCAACTAATAACAACAGTACGACTATTTTGCTGGAATTTCTCTGTGATGGTTTTTGTACCCTCGTTTGTTCCTCCCCTACTGCAGCAATGAAGCTGTTGGAGAATTCCAGTTTTGAGGCCCTGAGCTCTCAGCTCTGCGTGGAGACCGGAGATTCCCACATTCTGGGCAGGTAAGCTAGTTGCCATGACACCCGTGCTCTGCCTTGGCTTTCTGCTGGCCTTGCCTACACCTCAGAAAAGCAGAATGCCATCTACCTGGGAACACTTGATGCGTTGCAGCAGGCTGACCAAAACGGCATTGTCCATTGTCCAGTCCATTAAAATGAACTGGAAACCACAAATGTAGGGGCTTGTGCAATATAGAGTATAATGCATTGTGCCAATTTTGTACCTCAGTGCACAGAGTGTATTCCTCGCATGTCACACATGTTGAAACTGCGTGCAGTCTACATCGTCTAAGGACGAATCGCCCAAGCAGGTGTGCTTTGCATCTGCATCAGTGCATATTCGAGACAGTGAGAAGACAGTCTGTTTTAAAGGGGTAGATTAACACCCTGGGGCTCTATGGGGGTGTGGACCAAGATAGCAGGGCCTTATGGAGCAGGAGTTTTAACATGAGCAACTGTCCAGTACTAAGAGCTGTACTCAAACAATCATCATATGTAGTACCTATCAGCTTAAAAACTACACTTTCAACAGTTGTTTAGACCTAAATTCTCCTTAGACTGTGCCTTTAAAACTAGCTGTGACTTGTCCTGTGGGGATCCTGCTTGTGTGTCAAGACTGCTTTATTGCCCCTGGAATTGGGTTGAATGTTATTCCTCTGAGATTGAAGCCATTACTGCTGGTGACAGAATATAATTTGGGGCATCAAGACTAAGTAATGATTGCCAGATCAGGTAGGTGATCTGGTAGAGGGACGGGGGTGTGGACCTTGGCATTTATTAGTTTATTACTTCACAGTATGTCAAAGATCAGTGGTGTGCAAGACCAGTCATGTGCATTGCCAAATCGATTTCCTGTAGACTGAGGGGTGGGGCATAGTGAGTGAAGAACAGTTCTCGTGTGCTGTGTTCCCCCTTTTAAGTAGAAATATATCATATACTCAAACTAGCAAATTTTCTAACGGGCAGCCATGGTTATTTGAGGTGGCTGTAATGGAGACACCGTAGCTGCCAAGTCTGCTGGTATTTAACCTGCTCTCTGGATTAGAGTGGGCCGCTGCACCCCGTATGCTAGGTTGCAACAGTTTGTGTTGGTTGTTCCACTTGACCCTGGACGGGCTCATTTATTTTTCTAAACATAGCCATGCACAGGCAGATAAACACACACTGACACAGATGTTCAGGTCCCTGTTTTGCCTCACAGGTACTGGTGCTCCATCTGCTGGTGTCTGACCTTTTGTCTGGCTGTGTGGTTCGTCCAACACCACCAGTGTGTTGAATCTGGGCCAGGAATCTCAATCATGCCATCCCACTGACCTTTGCTCTCCGCTATAATTAGACAGGCCACAGACTGTCTCTTAGCCAGGGATTTCGTGTTGCACAACTCTGCCCTTACATAACTGGGCCTCTGCTCTGGGGGGAAAGTAAACACTCGTCACACACACATACACGCCCACCCTCGCGGCCCCATCTCGGCCCTGTCGTATTTCAGCAGCTCTCCAAATAGAAACCTGTGAAACCAAGCCTGTGGGTCTCTTATAAACACCTGTGAGACAGCATACAGGCAGTTTGGCTGGTGTATTTTAGGGGTGTCCTTGTAAAATGTTTAAACCCCAAGATTTGACTTTGACTTTGGAAAAGCTGATATGGTGGACTAAGAATCAGCCATTGAAGTGAAATGTTGACAACTCTTTTTGTTTTTTTTTTTTAATGATCCCTCTTTTCTCTTGATCCTCAACTCACACCCCCCTCCTCTCTCTCCAACATCCCTCTCAATCTCACTTCCTTCAGGATCGAGAGTTACTCCTGCAAGATGGCGGGTGACGACAAACACATGTTTAAGCAGTTCTGCCAGGAGGGGGAGCCACACGTCCTGGAGGCCCTGTCCCCTCCTCAGTCGAGCGCCACCAGCCCCCAGCAGTGAGTGTGACATCATTTCGCCTTTGTTTATCGCATCGCAGCAGTGCAGAGCCCACATAAATGAAACCATAACAGAGAGACGCTGAGTGTCGCGACACCACATCCGGTCTTACCAGGAGTATCAGCTCATCAAAGGGCATGAGATTGCTGAAAGACGTTTCAGTGGGCGTATTTGGACTTTGATCATTGTAGGTGATGCTGAGTGAGAAAAGTGGGTTTATGCATTCCTTTTTACCAGTGTTTATGTCCTCTTCTCTCTGCACCTGTCTCTATCTGAGGCGGCAGTATAGCTTAGCGGGTAAGTAGTGGGGCTTGTAACTAAAAGGTTGCTGGTTCAATTCCCTGCTAGGGCACTGCCGTTGTACACTTGGGCAAGGTACTTAACCCACACTTGCCTAAGTACATATCCAGCTGCACAAATGGATAACGTCAAAAAACTGTAACCTATGTAAGTCGGTCTTGATAAGAGCGACTATTAAATCACAATAATGTAATGCCCCCCATCTGCTTTTGTCTCTCTCTCTTCCTCCCTCCCGTTTCCTGTGTCCCTTCCTCCCTCTCTCTGTGCCTTATCCCCACCCTGGCTCTCTGTTCCCACCTCTGTGCAGGCTGGGGAAAAGCAGTGAGGATGGAGAGAACCCCCTGAGTGACAAGTGTTGCAGGAAGACCCTGTTCTACCTCATCACCACGCTCAACGAGTCCTTCCGGCCCGACTACGACTTCAGCGCTGCCCGCGCCCACGAGTTCAGCCGCGAGCCCAGCCTCAACTGGGTCAGCACTTCCCTTCATCAGAAATACTCTCTGGGTCAGATCCTTTCGGATCAACCCTTTTAACTACTTTTTGTGCCCAACGGCAGTGTAGCATAACGAGCAGGGCTTGTAACTGAAAGGTTGCTGGCTCAATTCCACGCTAGGACACTGGTTTGTACCCTTGGACAAGGTACTTAACCTAGAGTTACTTCAGTAAATATCCAGCTGTATAAATGGATAACATGTAAAAATTGTAACCTAGCTAAGTCACTCTGGATAAGAGCATCTGCCAAATGACAGTAGTAATAATATTAATGATAATATTAATAATAGCCCTGACTGCCACCACTGCCTTGAATACCAGACCACAGTGTCAAATGTCACTTCACTGTGCTCAGTACTCTGACCCCACTGGTGCTGCTGATTAAGCCCAGCTCAACATCCACCGTATCAAATGATTGTCTGTCTGGCTTTTGCGTGACTGACCTCAAAGAAAAGTAGAGCACTTCAATAAAAACATGCCTAACATTGAGCAGACTGAGGCCAACATAAGTAAATAATGGAGGGGCGTAGGATGTGACAGGATTATATGGACTCAGATTGTCAAAAAAGAATGTAAAAAAATTAATTGATTTGATGTCAGTAAATATCGGTATTCATTGATCGATTGCATATACTGTCCATATGCCATGCTATCACGCTGTTACCTAATACCATGCTCTCTGTCTCCCCCAGGTGATGAACGCAGTGAATGGCAGCTTGTTTTCAGCAGTGGGAGAGGAGTTCAACGCCTTGGGCCCAGAGCTGTGGAATGCCATTGATCAGGAGATCAGCTTGCAGGGCTGTGACATATACAGGTGTGTTTGTGTGTGGGCATTATAGGGCTCTGTGTGTAGTGCTTGTTCATGTCTGCCATTGGCTTGGGTGTGTGGGAGATTTAACCCCTGCCCTCCCAATCCCCTTCCCTAAGTTACAACCCTGACCTGGACTCGGACCCGTTTGGAGAGGAGGGGAGCCTGTGGTCCTTCAACTACTTTTTCTACAACAAGAAGCTGAAGAGGATAGTCTTCTTCACCTGCCGCTCCGTCAGGTGGGCCTCCATGACGCTGCACTAACCTTCATTGACTGTCACCGTGAACTCAGTGCACTCCTTGTCAATCTACATGACAACAGTTTCTGCCAAAGGATATTTCACAGTGCTTTGATTCTTAGAACAGGATGTTCTTGCTTTAGCAAGTGTGCAGTTTTAACGTTCCCTCTCCTCATCCTGTTTTAAAAGTCCATTGAAAGTACTGTCCTGCAGGAGCACAAGTGAAATGATTAAGTCTGTTGCTGTATGTTCTGTGTGTGACCCCTTATCCGCCTTCTGGTCTTGTAGTGTCCTCAGTGGTTATGGACGTGGCTGTCTGGACAATGAGTTGGACATGGAGCTGGATGACGATGAGGAGGAGATGGACGAATTCACTGAGGACAGGTGCGACCGCATGACTTCCTGTCCACACAGAAAGAGCTAGAGTGTTTAAGCTGGATGTAGCTTCCCTACATCACAGAGCTGTGTTACTATGTTACAAGACATAGCTGGTATTGATGACAGTTGTTTGTATCACTGAAAGCCACAGCAGAGAGGTCAAGGAGGGTGCAATTTGAGTAGACGGGAGGAGGAACAGTGACATACAAACAGCTGCTGACTGATGCTGTTCTCTCTTTCTCTGCAGGTTCCCCAGGGCTTTGTGTGTGTAATTTTCTCAGGGACAAGTGGATGCCCCAGGCCTCCTGGGAGCAGTCCCATACACCTTCCCCCATTGATCCCCTCCCCCTTCTTTAAGCTGTCCTCGTTTCGGCAGTCTCTCCCCAGCTGCCTTCCTCACCTGACTGTTTCTTCTGGCGGACGCAAGCATGTGGTGTCTTTACCTTCCTTCCTCTCGGCGGATTAAAGGATGATGTTGGGACGTTCAGAAAATGCCCAAGTACCCCAGAAAGGGGGTTTTTGTTTTCCATTGTCCTGCCCCTCCTCCTCATTCCCCTGCGGCCCACCCCCCTTGTGAAGGGCCGACCCCCTGCATGGAGCCTCAGTGAGCGTTGGACTCCTTGTGGGCGGATGTGTCTGGTTTCCCCTGGTCCGGCCGTAGCCCTGAAAGTGCAATGGTTTCAGCGCTCAGGGCTGTGAGACTCTTGACCAGGCTGCATGTACCTGGGCAGGCCCACAGCTAAAGGACACTAACTGTGACTGACTGTGCAGCTGTTGTTAGGCAATATGGAGATCTGGATAGGGTGCAGCAGTTTGGAACAAAACAAAGCAGCAGAACCAGGATTCTCCACTCTCTCCTTCCGCTGACCTGCACCCACAGGTCACCATGGAGCACCTGGTCCGACACCAGCATCAGTAAGCAGGGACGACCCTCAAGGCCACGGATCTCTGCCTTACATCCCCTTCCCAAACCTGCTACTGCCAAGGAGGCGGGGCTACAGGAGCTACTGTGATTGACATTCTATCCAGCCCAGAGAATTTTTTTTAACCTGTCTTTACCTCTCCTTTTACTTGTATGGTTTTGAGTTTGTCAATGTCGTCGTGAGAATTGTTTGGCTATATATATAACATACATATATATATATGTATGAGCATCACTCTGGAGCTGGGTGCCAGCTGTAACCGAAAGCACCTAACATGTTTCAGCCCCGTGTCTCTGGTTTGGCATTAAGTGCCGCTTTGCACCAACGGGACACCAACGGTCAATTCACTGCCATGTGAGCAATAAGAGAGAGCGACCACCGCAGCTAGCCTAGCCTAGCGGGTACACTCCAGATACTCCCGTTTTTACCCAGCGCAGTATTCACCCGTTCCTTCCTCGGTCTTCACTGTATCTACCTTCCGACGGTGAGGTGACGCTTACAGCTTGTCGTGAGGACGGGGGGAGAGCCGTGCCACATTAACCTTTTCGCCCGCCGACGCTAACCGCGCCCCGCGAGCGCTTCCTGCCGGAGAGCAGGACACGATTACGGAGCTTTACGCCCCTTGCCAAAGCATTCGCTGCAGAGACTAGCGCAGACGCAGAGACACGGCTCCCTCCTCACCCTCTCCGCTCACGCCTGTCATTGCTCCCTCTGGGGAGTGCCTTTTCATACACACTTTGTGAAATCTTAAGCTGAATAAAGTTTTCTGTGTTTTAACCAAACGTTTGTTTACTTTGCATGATTAAATATCTGTAAGTGGCCATGGTCCTTACAAACATATTTTTAAAGTCATGTGTCCCAAGTAAGTATTTTTAGCGCCCTCACAATTTTGTCTTTAATGTAGCCTGATTTCATGAGAATTACAGTACTGTGGCGATTAAAATGACCTTTGACATCTTACTTTTGGTCATAAAATGTAATAAGCAAAAATATAAACCTGATCTGAGAGGGAACTCAAGCCACTGAACATGTATTTTGTGGTGGTATTCATTAGAGACACAGTCCGATATTATAGAGTGGAAATTGAGAGAGATGGGATACTTAGTGTGTAGTAAACAGAGCTATGTCAATGTGAGAAGAGCCCTGCAAAATGATGGCCCAGTATCTGTTTTCACAGCTAAGGGGACAGAGGACAAGCCTGATAGACTTAGGTTCAGAAAGGCCTGTGTACACACACACACACACACACACACATTTAAAACAGAGAAAAACTTAGCTTTGATTCATTTTTATTTTCCGTATCATATACATGTTAGACTTATACATAATCCTTAAAATTAAACAGGGAAATTAAATAATCTGTGTTAGTTTAAAAGGAAGTCTGGAAACATGGAAAAAATAGTCTTCTGGCCTATACGTAAACACACATTGATGTATGTAAATTGCTGCTGTGTTTTCTCAATGCAAAAACACAATAATGGAACCTGAAACTGAAAACATCAAAGAAAGACCATGTTAAAAAAAATCTGGATTTAGTGTCAATTTACTGAGTTTGGCGACCTGGTAACACGCCTTTTTAAAAGTACATTCCTCCTCACTCCTGTGACCTTTTTTATGGGTCTCTCAACCTTTTGTAGCCTCATTTGAATGCACCTTGCACCCTGAGGTTGCCCATAACACAATGCAAAATAAAGGTCTTCAAAGGCCCACCTCTACAGACTACAGGTTGGCTTCCCCACCCAAGCACAATCTTCCCTTTGTGTAGTTTCAAAGTAGGGTATGTTGTTTTGCTGTCCTGCATTGACATATTGAGCACAAGCATGTATGTGTGCACTAGTATTATGAGCTATTTCCCTGGCTTGAAATTAAAGTGAAGATAACTGGCTGTGAAGGTTATGTAGTTCATAACTCAAGCGAGTAATGGTGATTGTGTGTACAAAAAAACCCCCAAAACCCGCCATGAGGCAGAGCTCCTAATCCAGGGTAGCAAAGGTGAGCTCGCTGGCTCTTGGCATCTCCTCTTGGGTCAGCTCTGTTTTTCTGGTTCCCACAGCCACAGCAGTATGTTCCAACATTTAGGTTAATTTATTTGCAAAATGATGTCATGGGGGTGACAGCCCAGCTCCTAGCTTCAGGCAACCGGAGAGGACACGTGACTCAAAAATGCAGGCTCTGAGTCTCAAGTGAAAACAAACTGTCCAAACTAAATGACCAAGTGTTACATGCCCAAACAAAGCTGCCTGCTGACCTCTTTCCGCTCTCCAGGACCAAATCAAAAACAGTGTGAGTAGTTAGTCACCAGCGTCTCTGCTGAATTCAGTGTTGCCGCCAAGGTTTTTCTCTCCTCCCTTCCTGTCAGATGATTTTTTAAGCTCCCCTGAAAGGGAGGCTGCCTCTAGGTGTGCAATGATGACAGCAGCATGTACCAAATCAATCCAATCTCCCCTGTGTCATAGGTGGCAGCATGGTCAAACATGCTTACTTATGTCCTGCTCCTACTTTTTTGCCACTAAAAGCAGCAGTGTGGCGTAGTGGTAGGAGCTGAGACTGAGGAGTGAGGAGCAAGACCTGTAACTGCATGGTTGCTGGTTTGATTCCCTGCTGAAGCCCTGCTGTTTATACCCTTGGGCAAGGTACTTAACCTAGAATTGACTAAATAAATATCTAGCTGTATAAACGGATAGAACCCATGTGAGTCACTGCATAACAACATCTGCGAAATGACAATAATATAATGTATTAGATCCTCTTTTGAAGTTGCAATGGGTCAGAGCATCTGCTAGATGACAAAATGTAAATTTTGAAAGGACAATAACAGGTACACATTTATAATATGACACTGGGGCAGCAGTGTAGCATAGTGGTAAGGCTTAGGTAAGGTAAATTAACTTGCAACTGCAGGCCCAGACTAGGTACCCCACAGATTCAGAAACCCTGCTCTGCACAGCACTACTCTAATAACACACCTAAAGTATATATTATGTACAATACAAAATTGTTAGTACATACATATGTTAGTACATAGTCTCCAAAACCAATAAAGTTGCCTATGGTTTGTTACCTTATTGGAACAGAACTACGGAAACTGCACCAGACTGTTGCTTGCTAGAACACGAAGAACAATACATAAGCAAGCAAGTATTAAGCAAGCATCAGACTTGGGAGATAAGAGGATACCTCATGCAACTCTCAGAAAGTAAAGGCCATCCAAAAGAGGACCTGTCATACACAAATGCACAAGCAGTGATGAGAAGCTGAGCATTACAGCCCTCCTCCTCTGGGGGGCGCTCATACCCTGGCACTTCCTGTGGGTGGGGGTCCGCAACTTGGATCTCTGTCTGAATCTTCTGACGCTGCAGGAAAACAGTGGCACAGTGAGACCTCAAACCAAAGCTCACCAGTGGGTGTCGTGATCAAGGGGGCTGAACTGGTGCAGGTGTGAGGTTGCAGGTTTAACACTAGATGGGGTACTGCTGTTGTACAAACAGTGTAAGGCACATAACATGACTTGTGTCCAGCATAATAGGTAAAATGATGTTATTTATGCAAGTTGCCCTGGATCAGTGTGTTCATTTATTCAATAATAATAAATTGTATCTATTTGTGTAGCTTACTGGTACGAAGCAAGGCCTGCAACCGAAAGATTGCTGGTTCAGATCCCCGCTCGGGCACTGCTGCTGTATGCTTGGGCAATGTACTTAACCCAGAATTGTCTCAGTAAATATCTAGCTGTATAAGTCGCTCTGGATAGGAGTGTCTGCTAAATGGCAATAATGGAATGTAATGTAAACACACTCATCTCATGTATGTACCACTCTGCTCGTATAAAAACACGCAGAGGCCAAAAAATGACTTACAACTTGCTTTCAAAGTAGAGAGAAGCCACCATGTGGTCTGCTCAATGAAAGATTGGAGCTGCTGTCAACAATGAGTTGGAAACTGATAAATATGAAACTTACTGAAGTTGAAGCTCTTCTCCATACTCTGTCTCCTGCATCTCTTGAGAGGTGGAAGGAATTCCTTTGTGTTTTCTGCCACCTCGTCCTCCACCTTTGGCTTACACTCCATTCCCTCCATCAATTCTTTGTCTTCTTCACTCTGTTTTTGCTCTTTCTGCTCTCCTTCAGCCTCTTGCTCTCTCTCTTTAAAGCCCCATTTGAATTGGCTTTTGCTTTTCGATGAAGGTTTATTCACCTGTTTTGGTCCCTTTTTTGTCGGACTCTTACAGACATGTTCAGGGGGTTCTTCTCCCTTCTGCAGCCTCTGCTCAATCATCTCCATGCTCTCTTTCTTTCCATTTTTAAAACCATGTTTGAACTGGCCTTTGGTTTTTGATGATTTTTATTCATCTGTTTTGGTTCCTTTTTTGTCTGACCCTCACAGTCATTTTCAGGGGGTTTTTCTCTCTCCTGCAGCCTCTTCTGAGCCACCTCTGTGCTCGAATGCTCCACGCCGTTTCCAGAGGCCCTCTCCTCAATGCCCCCCTGTGGCTCTGTGGACTGGGGAATGCTCACTGTGTTCACATCATCGAGAACACAGTCCTCCCCTTTCGAAAGCTGGCCAATCCCAGCCTTCCCTCTGATGCCTGGGTTAGATCGCTCAGCCCCATCTTTCTCTGTGGTTCGCTCCTTCAGCTGACATCCCCAAACATTGTAATGTAATGAAAAAAATCCACATCGCCTAACTTTTGGAAAAGTAAACTTAGTATAGTATTATAAATACTACTTTGGTCTTAAAGGCATGTTTTGATTCTGGTATTTTTTTATGATTGTGTTAAACACTATTAAATCCAACATTAATGGAGTGTGAGAGTGTGAGAGAGTGTGTGTGTGTGTGTGTGTGTGTGTGTGTGTGTGTGTGTGTGTGTGTGTGTGTGTGTGTGTGTGTGTGTGTGTGTGTGTGCCTGCATGCATGTGTGCATGTATGCGTGTAGACTTTGGATGCAGAGTTTTGCGTGTTCTTACCAGACAGGGCCATAGCCTCTGCAGATCTCATGCTGGGATCCAATGAAAACGCTGGTGGCTGGGAATCCGTGGGCGAGCACGCATAGAATGATCCAGTTATCTGGTACCCTGCATGACATCAGAAACACATGATACTCAAAAAGTATTCTCTCGTTCTCCATCAATTTACGAGGACAGCATTTTTCAAAGAACAGCTGTGTGTGTGTGTGTGTGTGTGTTTTCTAGAGCTAGACTGGTAAGACGTCACCTCTAACATACTTCAGATGCAAAAGAGGAAGTCGTCAACCTTTTTTTAACACGCTGTCTGAAAAAAGGGCTTCTTTCGCTCAGTCAGACTACAGGTTCACCCAAAAAAAAAAACCCTTCCCACCTCCCATGTGTCTTTTCACAGGCTGTTTGAGACTCACCAGTCCCAGGAACACATAAGCCATTGATAGGTTTGCCATCTGCATGCTATCTACTCTGGTTCCTTAATTAAGGACCTTACAACCTGGGCGTTTACAGCGCAGGGCACTGTGGACAAAGTGTGACTGAATGCAGGCCTTTCATTTCTCAGCAGGAACTTGCCGCTCATTACATAAAGCCCTCAACGTTTGGAGAGGAAAGGACGTTAGCGCCAACTGATGCAGACAGAGCTGGACCTCAGCAGGTATCTTCCTCACAAAGTGCATGCGCTCTAACTGGTTTTGTCTGCTTTCATTACGTACATCCGTTACAGGATGGCTGTGAAGCATAGTGGTAAGGAGCAGGACTCGTAACCAAAAGGTTTCCCGTTTGATTCCCTGCTGGGACACTGCTGCTGTACCCTTGGGCAAGGTACTAAACCCGCAGTTGCCTCAGTAAACATCCAGTTGTATAAATGGGTAACATGTAAAAAACAGTCATCTATGTAAGT
This sequence comes from Megalops atlanticus, assembly GCA_019176425.1. NCBI lineage: Eukaryota > Metazoa > Chordata > Actinopteri > Elopiformes > Megalopidae > Megalops > Megalops atlanticus. Next base: position 47,618,056 of record CM032876.1, read on the forward strand.
TGCTCTGGATAAGAGCATCTGCTAAATGCCAATAATGTAATGTAATGTAACATCTCTCTGAGTTTGAAAATCAACTTTCTTTGTCACAGGGGAAACATATTCACGCAATGTGGTGCTGGGGGTTCACGGTCACCCCTCTGACTGTGCCCAGTGAGTGCTGCCGTGGGGCCGGACCCCCCTCGTACCGTTCTCGACGGGCGGCCCTTGCCAGGTCAGGTTGCGTGGGGGGTAGGGGCACTGCCCGTACTGCAGGTCTGGATGTGGGGGCTGCTCTGGGACGTAGTCCCTCCAGTTCCTCTCGTGGGGCACCATGTAGTTTGGCACCTGGAGAGGAGGGGGCGAGAGGGGTGTGACGGTCAGTCTCGGGGCTCTGCCCTAACACAGGGGGATGCTGGAAATGCTGCATTGTCCAGAAATGGGATAAATGGTGTGACTCATATTATGTCAGAAGTCAGAGGGACATATACCAGCCATACAAGCAGCCTATCAGCTGAGGCAACCCTCAGCTTCTCAGCTGCAGAGTCAGTAGATACAGGTCACAGTGCAGGCACAACTAGTTCACAACCATGCATATGCGTCTATATATATTTATATATATTTGCATGTGTGTGTGCTATACTATATATTGCAGTGCGTTTTTTTTTTACTTTAATTTTTTTGCAGGAAAAGAAATATCACGTTTGCTTCAAATGATTTCGTGACAAACTAAATAAATGTCTCCATTGGGGCTGTGAGATATATGTTGTGTTCTGTCAAATCACCTAGTCAGCTAAGGGTTAAGCACTGCACTACAGCCAGCTGGGGAGCTTGCAGAGAATGGCATTACCTGAGTCTGCAGCTGAGGGTATGGAGAGTGCATAGAATAGCTCAAAGTGTTCATGTGTGTTGTGGGCTCCTCCATACTGATCTGTTTCCCTCCTGCAAGGGAGAAAGAAATAGGCTCATATCAATTCCCTGTGATATTTTCACAACAACCAAGAGGCCATCCATTCTGCACCCACGCACGTCTGTGGCTGTCTTCCCTGTGAGGACCACTACACAATGTATTGAAAGAGGGTGCTGCGCTGAATCTAATTTGATTGATTGTGCTTGTTCATTATTTTCTTGAAACATTCTGGAAACCCCTTCACAAACAAGGCCATAAACACTGCACCATGTTCAGACCGTGAAGGCGGTGGTGTGTTCAACTGTCTCCTCTTGAATACAGCCACCTTTTTGTGGGAGGGCAATGATGTTACATTTTCTGCTGAAGTCACTGAAGCCCTCATCAAAAACCGTTCAAGCATTTAGCACATGCGTCAGTTTCCTTAGCATTTCCTGCTTCATTGAGTGTGATCAAATTGTGTGTCGATAATTTTTCAGCTCTGATTGAAGGCCACATGAGTGCATATTACAGTTTGACTACTGGAAACCCCGTCCATGTGGTTCCAATGTGAGATCAACAAACAGGCAAAAAATAACCCCTGAACAAAGGTCTGTTGATAACAGCTTACATGTCTGTGAGTTAAATTCATCTCTAGCTCATATCTGCATTGTGTTCAGTGATCAAGTAGAACTTAATCTCCAACTGAATACAGTTAGATGACAAAACAATAAATGTGCAGCAAAGTACATTTTATGAAGTCATTCATAAAAAAATCATTGGAACTTGCCTTTCTTTGCTCCTTCAGGAATGATCCTGTAAACTTTGTACGGATCCGAAATGTCCAACTGGCTCCTCTCCACCAGTTCCTCAAAGTCATTGCTTTTGTTCAGTGCACATCGGAGATGAGTTTTCCATGTCGGGGGGTCAGGTTTGTCGATCCCCTCTTGATATTTCCCTTTGAAAAGCGCCCACGCCTGCAACGACAGGAGCGGAGTGAGGCATACTCTCAGTCTTAACATTACCATCACTATCATCATTAGATGATATTACATATCATATTACATTACATGACTGTTTTACATCGCATTAATGTTTTAGCTACACGAATCTGTGACATGGACTCAGTATTTTTTACACAGATTTTAACTTCCCACATTGTCAATAATCATGTCAACATTTTTCTCTTGTGACTTTGGACTTGACTTATTTGAATTGTACTGCATGCGATCGTAGTCGTCACTACTTGTTTATGAAATAAATGAGTTCATGCTGCGGTGGACATGACAAATGTACCATCAAATAAATTACATGAACATTAAAATGAAAAACAAATTAGTATGTACATCGCCCTAAGGGCAATTCTAATGCTTCGTGGCGATCACTCTAGGTGCAAGCTTGTTAATTTAGTTTAGGGGGAAAATTTCAACTAAAATGGCAACATGAGTTAAATGAGTCTTTAGCGGATTCGGTGAGTTTAACAGAATACGAATTCTTTAGCTCTGTAATTACTGGTTACAAGTGACCGGGCTCCATTCATTGCTTGACACGGGCAGGGAGAGAGCGCGCGCGTACCATTACGTACCTTGAAGAGTGCGGCATCCTCCTCTCTGTTATAGTCCTGTTTCCCGGCGTGTTTCCAGGGATCCTAAAAATGGTTTTCTCGTCATTCTCCCAAACCAATCCGGGGTACTTTCCGTTGTCAACCTGATCAATCAGCCATTGCCTAAGCTTCCCATTGCCACAACTGACTGACATGCTGCAGTCATTGTCTAAGTTCATCTCTGTCGAAACGCATGCAACAGAATGGGTAGATGGAGGTGATTGAGGGTAGACACATTTGCAGAACATTGAGCAGGTGACAAGACAGGTAATGCAAACACATGCTTATCTCAAACATACAAAAAACTGAGCATAGATGAGCATGAGATAAAATGTGTTCAGCGCTTAAAATATCATGCAGAGAAACTGATAAACAGCATGCAAAATTTCACTACACAACATTCGCTTTTGCCAGTTAATGCTACTCATTTGTTAGACAAGGCAGCCTGCGACCAGCTACATTTTCATTTTAAGACAAAACACGGAATAGACAAACATTGTGGAAAAAATACCAGCAGTAGTATTACTGTACTAGAGTACAGTAGAGTATACAATCATGTACAATGTTTAAGTACATTTACTGTACTGCTTCTTGAACAAAAGTATTCCGTTTTTATTTCCTTACATGTATGTATTCTGCAAATGCACACGCTTTATACTTACTCTAAAGTCATCTTAAAGTGGTGCTTCATAAATGACAGTATGCTACTTGGAACAGCGTGATTTTTACAAATAACCTCCCCTCAAGAGCGGACTTGGTAAAAATATAAAAATTAGCGTATGTACCACTGCAGATATTAACAAGAGCCACGGCATTTTCATTTGATCGTAATTAAAGGCAAGGTCTCGTCTTCTGTTAATATTACTTACACAAATTCCTTACTGCTGAGCGCGCTTTCTTACCTTTGAAACTTGAAACCCTGTAGCTTAAGTTCTGAAATCAATCACCCTCTGAACAGATCGGCCCCACAAGCTTCCTCCCTTTAAATATTCTTGTCTTTAGGGGCGTCGCGATGGGAGGAGCTTCCGTGGTCCAACGCACTTGAAGGGGATGTGTAGCGCGGTAGGCTATACGAAAGTTCTCGGAAACGTGTCTGGTCCGGACAAACACAAGGGAAACCCCGCAATGACCTTAAAATTCAAGACAAACGTACGGCAGTGGAACAAACACATTTCAATACATTAAGAAAAAAACATTCCATATTGCATTTATTACATGTAGCCTGATGTTTTATTAGTCTCAGAATAAAATTTTCATTTGTTTCAAATTTGTAGCCTACCCAGCCGGCACGTATATCAAGAAAAAAGTGGACATTATGACAAATAATATAACCGTTGACGTTTTGGCGTCTGAACAAAGTAATTGTCTACAGAATAACACGAATTATTGTCGTTCCCTGCCACCTGTACTGTTGTGAGACTGGGACCTTGAAAATTGATTTCAAGACCGATTTGTACGTGGGCGACTTGACGTCATCTGGTTACTGAGAGTAATTGCAGTACAGCAAATCGGTCCACAAAATTGCCACAAAAAGTGAGATTTCAAAAAGAACAATGTGAGCACAGGCTATATCCAGAGACTGTACGGCGTACGTAAATAAGCAACAAATTTCGTATGCTCAGTCAAAAGATGATACGACATACATAATTATGCGTGCGTGTGTGTGTGTACATATATAAACATTTAAAGAACCGATGTGCGAAGTAAGGAAATACAATTCAAACAAACATTCCATTCCATAATTAATAAATTTATAAACAAATATGTAGAAGCTCTGTCAGTAATACTTTTAAAAATTCAGATTAAATATTAAGAGTGACATTATCCACAATCACGATTATAATGCTTTCATTTCTGTTTTCAGATTAATCAAATTAATTGAAATTAATTAATTAAAACTCTTAAAGAACAATATCGAACATGGAATGGATAACAAACTTGAAAGGTTGCTAATTGATCTTGCTCAGTAAAATATAATTGTTTATCTGTACATCTGGATTATAAGGAATTATATAAAATGCATATTACTGGCATTTTTGCACCCAACCTTTTTAAATTGAATTAAAAACAGTAAAAACAGTATAAAATGTCTGGTCAAAATATATACATATTTTATACATATATATAATACAAATAACGGACATAATCACCCAAACAAATGAACCATGGCAGCAGTTGTTTTGTAGCCTCTGCGTTCTGCGCTAGCCTTATTATCATGTTTTAATAACAGATAGCAACAGTGATTAAAGATGTAGATTAAAAAATGTTATGCGGTGGGCGTATTTACCTTTGGGAACTTCCTAAATGTTTTATGTGAGTCAAAATGATTGACTGAACGGGAGACCAATATTGCCTGACCAGCCAGGGAACCAGGGAAAGCGACAGTTACAGGCAGCTGGCGGGGCTGTTGCAGCCAGCCTTATTTATTCATTTATTTGTGCTTTTTTCTATTACATTCCACTTCTTTGAGATCAGAGTAGTGATGAATGTTTTGAATCCTTCAAGCATGGCCACTCTAGTATATCACAGTCACAGGAAGGCATGCGCGAGATAACAGCAGAGGGCACGATTCTCGAGCTGTGACAAGGAATGGGACACTAAAGAGCGTCTTCTAGAATGACACAGAAGCCCCCCGTCCCAAACAAACACACACGCGCGCGCGCGACTTCTGCTATGTAAGTGGTAGGTCGGCCACATTTTGTATTCCTCACAATGTCCCAACCAACATCCTTAAAAGACAATTATCAAGACACAATATTCTACTAATCGACCATTCAGCTCGACTGTCTTTCCAGTCAAGGATACAAGCAAATAGAAACTTCCAATAATTGTTTCTCCATACTTTTGTCATACTTTTGTTTCCTCTGAGTTAGAAAAAAACATAGTTCAGGATGGTGGTCTGCATCGACAGTCTGTTGTTAAAAGCTGCATACAATATTTCTTTATTCAAACCAGACCTAAAACAGGTTAGGCATAAATGTCATCTCATTTTTAAACCCAAATGGGTTCCTCAAGGTACCTGTTTTGTATCTGCTCCCCCGTGATAAGTAGCCAATACTATGTTTATTCACATTAATACGCAACGTCTCTGAACGCTGAAGGCATGGTCACAGGTCATGCGTGGCCCAACACATCCTCTCTTATCATTTCTAAGATCTATCAAGTGTGAAGCTGTGACTGAACGCAAATTATCTCCTCCACTATCCACAGAGCATAAAAATAACACCATCTGATTAGAATGAAGTGCAGTAGCAATCATCATATTCCTCTGCCTTAAGGTGCGCGAATAACACTTTCCATTTGCATTTACACAGAATTGCGAGGGACAACGCGGTAATGCCCAATTTGATTTTTATTATTCATTGAGAAACTACTTACTCAGTCTATTCAAATACATGGACACCTACGAAATGGAAAAAAACTGAACGGTAAGAAACTGAACTGAAACGGTAAGACTTCTGAGTGTCTGGGAAATGGTTCAATGGTTGCTGTGGATGGTTTCATAGATTACCAACACTGGCAGGGTCCTGAATGGAAGATGTTAGGAACCTAAAAACACACAGAGTCTACTCATGACAACAGGCCATTCAACCCCTGAAAAGTCAAGAGTACCTCCAAGACTGTGTCAAACCTGGTCTTGAACACTCTAAGGGACCCTGTGCCCACTATGAATTCTTCGAACTTGTACCTTGCTTTCACAATTATGTGAAAAGCCTCCTAGTGTTAAAACTATTTTGAACTAATTTCCACCATGCCCTCTTGAAAGCTTCTATACTCCACTTGATTACTACCTTTTAAGAGTTTACAAGTCTCCATAAAATCCTCCTTTTAGATGAAAGAGATTAGCTCCTGGATGCAATCAGTTTTCCTCCTTCAATTCAAAATGAAATGCAGTCATCTTTATTCACTGCTTGGATAGCCCAGCAATAATGAAAAAAAATAAACACTGTGTAATGAAATGTGTCAAAGACCAATATTGATTGAACCCAGTCTTCACACTCTTTGTAATGTATATGTTTGTTCCCTGGGACTAGTCTTGATGCCGCTCTGTGGAAATTTTCATTTTAAATGCTTTTTCCCCTTTATGCAACCTGTTTTTGCAATTGCCTGTTTCACATTAGGCTCGTCTTACAGCAACAGCCTCATGCAGGTGCAGTGGAGCTATGCAATCCTCCAATACTTTTAAGCAGCCAAAGTTCATTTTCACACCACATGTCTCATGATACACTACAATAATGTGAGCACTGATTTCAAAATAGGCATGGCTCCACTCACATCCTGAGTGGCATGATACCTGAGAGTGGAGAGACAAGGAAACTGTGATGAAAAATCCACCCCTACCTTGCCTGTACTGAAGAGGAATAGCTTGCTAACTGAGCCACTCTGGAGCCCCCTCTACTGTTTTTGAGAGCTTCTGTGTCCTTTTTATATTGATAGTGTGGCACTCAGAGGTGCACTCAATCACCAACAATTAGAGTACAAAACCCTAAATGTGGTAAAGGCATTTTCTAACATTAATACAATCTCCTTTTATTAATACTCAATGTTCATAATTGTACACATTATGCTTGTCTGTTTAACTGCTTTGGCAATTGGAATCTAGAGCTAGGTAAAATTGAATGTACTATTACACCCATGTATTCTTCATATTGTGCAAACTTTGTCTTGGTACTTCCTATAAAATAATCCTGCCTTATATAGGATTTATAGATATGGATTAGATATAGATATGGATTTCAAGACAAATCCGATGTATGTACTGGAAAGTGTAGAGGTTGACTGTTTGACTTCAGTATAGGGATAGTGGCTTGATGTCTGCTGAGGGGGTCACACATGTCTATTATTGAGGCTGTTGACTGTCTTAAATAGAAAAAAGGAGGTGGTAGGATGAGGTGAGGATGCTATGAGCAGATCACATAGAAAGGAAGAGGTAGGTGGTACTAGTAGATAGATCTGGTTTATTTAAGTAAGCAAAGGGATTGTCTGAAAACTCTCCACGTGAATCTTCATTCAGGACATCAGTTGTTATTTCACACATGTGTAACTTCACATTTGATGACATTAATGTTCATTTGACATGTGTCTGCCCAATTTTGGGTTCTATTTAATCTACTTTGGTAGGCATCAAACTGTTTACTTCATGCTGATGAGAGCTGTGTCATCACCACAGGAAAATATTCTGCTATTGATATTCTTACTTTCAATTTTGTAAATAAGGAAAAACAAAGGTCCCAACATTGATCCATGGGGGACTTCCCAATCTACTCAGCCATGATCCCTCACTCATTGTATTGTCACTTTTCATTCGCTGAAACCAAATATGAATCACCTTTGAAATGACTGCTTTAAGGCCCACTGATTTCAGTTTGATGAGTCACTTCTCTGGTACCTAGTCAAAAGTTTGATGACAAAAAATATGATTAATAAAACTGATTTATTAATAACATTTTAATAAAACATTAACAGGATTTTAAAATTTAATAAATAGCTAAAATCAAACTTAAAAACAAAAGTATTTGGAACAATTTAACAGGCTAAACCATGACAAAATACATACACAAAAACACAAATGACAGAACATATGTTACATAAAAAAAAAAAAAAAGATTTAGAATACAATTGCATTTAAAACAGTTGGCTACTTTTAGAAACTTAATTAAAACTTGCGTTCCTCGCCTTCCTCCCTCCGTCAGGGTCTTTAGCATACCACAGCCAATTCTTCGCTGATGTACAGATGTCGGCATCTGTGGCATCTTTGACGTTTGCCCGCACATCTCTGTAAAGACAAAAACAAAATAATGACTCAATAATGTTTTGTGTCAGTTAACCCTGGAACCTCGCTTAAGGGTTTCTAAGCGCTATTTTTACAGTGAACGCGGATCAAGCTATCCGCCGTTAACCCTAAAACAGGCACAATGTAAATAATAATAATAATAAAAATAGTACAATACCTAGTATTATCGTATTTTAAAGTTCGTCTGGCCTAAAATAAATCAAACTTTCCCCCACATCCGGTCTCTTGTTTTTGTCCAGCGCTGCAGTATACTGGCTAAATAGACTATTGTACCAGTGGTTAATGTGTGTGTGTGTGTGTGTGTGTGTGTGTGTGTGTGTGTGTGTGTGTGTGTGTGTGTGTGTGTGTGTGTGTGTGTAACTGCGGTTGCTCTTTCTTTACGAGTTAGTAATGAATGCGACTATGTTTACTGTATAAGGTTTCTGTACTGTTTCGTTTTCTGTTATGTTTATGTTAAAATGATGTATAAATGTGCCCGTCTTTCACTCGCACTACTGTGGGAGGCTACCTTAAGGTAACCGCGAGTGAGAAGTGTGGCTACGGTTGATGTCTGGATTGAGTCAGTCATGGGTGGTAACAAAAATCAAAATTAAAGTTATATCATCCGAAATAGGCTATATATATGTTGACGTATAAAACCGATCACTTTTATATTTTTATATTTGCTTGTCTTGCTTTGTGTAACGGAGTTACCATACAGTCCCGTTTTTAGTGGCGTTCAGCAAAATTTAATTGTCTGCTTTATGTAGCATAAGTAAGTTTGAGGGAGACCTCTACTGGGTAAATATATCCCATACCCCCAACCCCCGTTCCCCGCTCCATTTTAGAGAAACATTTGAGAATGATTATATAATTCCTCCAGGAATAAGGACTGTTGCAGTAACTTGGCTCACTACCTTCACACGTTATCTTCTTAATTGTATCGCTGCCTTGCGCTCGAGCCATTGTTTGCTATTGACGGTTAGTTTGTGTTACACAAATATATTCTTATATATTAATATAAAACAATAATTGTAGTTACTGTGTTTTCGCGACATGCCGAACTGTAGCCAAAACGGCACTTATTCATTTAACTAAGCTATGTTTCGCTAGATCTGGGCCATATGAAACTAACCTAGGTTTACCAAACTTTGACAGCTAGCGGCGGCGGTTTGGTGAAGCATAGGCAGCTATAGCGCAGTGTATCTTATTGATAGCGCTGGTGTGGGCTATCTAGATACTACAGCTAGTGTCATAAAAATTTAATGAGGCCAGATGGAATAGTTTCTTTAAATATCTGTGGCACCCTATTATTATTATTATTATTATTATTATTATTATTATTATTATTATTATTATTATTGGCTTCCAGCACCATTTAGTGTAAAATGTTTATGCAGACCATGAATCGGTTTATAAAGGCAGAAAGTGCCTACACCTCTGAGCCCCGGACGTCCACAGACACATCCACCAGTTTAAAATAGTTGACAGTTGGTGTGCGTTCGTCACGGCTCGCCGAAATTGATCCAGGAAGTGACCATTTCCAAAACATCTTTTTTACTCCTGAGGCAAGCGACGATTGTTAACGGAGCGTTTCACGAGCGTTCACTAGTCCACCAGCGCCTAGTATAGTCCAATTTACAGTTGGCGCAGAGTTCTGACGTCATCAATAAGCATCCAAAGTCATGATTTGTGAGCAAAGCAAATTTAAAAGGACTGGAGCTAGCAAGGCTTTGCACATTATAACTTAAGCTAACATTATAGTAGTCTTGTTTTCCTTGCTGATCTGCAAACCTCCGGAGCAGCTGAAGTTACACATAACTCGACACAGCCGTGAGCTTTGCTGCAGTGTATTTATCCACTTGACCTAGCGTTAGCTAGCTATCGATGGCTAGTTTCTGGGTTTTATTAACTCGGTTAGGCTTATAAATTCTTTTTTTTAGTTTTACTGGATGGGTTGCCGCCAGCGTTTCGGATTGCTGTCAGGCTAGCTAGCTTGCTAGTGGTGTGGTGGGAGATACAGCAGGCAAGCTAAATAGCGAGTGTAGTTTGATAGACTACAATGCAGCAAATGTCATTTTAGTCTAGGTAGTTAGCTAGCTAGCTAACGTTATGTCGATGTTACTCGACCATCGTGCTAGCTAGCTGAAGAACATCCAACATCAACCTGAACTCGGTCAGTTAACGATAACGGTATTTTTTTTTAACTGTCGACAAGTGAGGGTCGTGTAACGATGGTGCCCTCGTTGGTCAGTCTGTGTGCTAAGGAAGTCGTGAGTGACCACAGCTCCTCTCCGTACTGGCTCGGCTGCGTACCGAGAGAGCTGTACCAGCCCCTCCTGGAGGCCGCCTTCGCTCACTGCCGCCCGCTGGCCATCGGCGAGCTTGTACAGCGCTGGCCCGAGCGGACTCTCAGACTCGGGGGCCGGAGGAGGTCGGGGCAGAGCCCTCCTAGCCGGCTGTGTGTCCAGGCTCTACTTTTGGCCGTCGTACGAGGACTGGGGGACAAGAGGTGAGGAGAGCAAGATTAATAAAGCAAGGAACTACAGTTGTGTAGCATGTTAATGTCGGATACCTAGCTGTCTACCTTGGAGATCGATTGGTATTATGTGGCAGAGACTTACATTATATGCTCATAGCAAGCCACTGCAGTAGGTGTGGCACAACTGCACACAACAGCTTTGAGTGCCACACTGTGTCCTAAACGGTGGGGGTTTTTCATTTAGTGTAATGCGTAATAGCCGGAATGAATGCGATACGCACTAAAAAGCAAACCAATCTCCGGGTTTAATTAGCTGAAAATCATGCTCAGTATGCCCGGCGATGGACCCAGACCTCTTTGTCTGTGAACAGGTCTGGTATCAGGACTAGGACTACAGGAGGTCAGTATTGAAACACCAGTGTAGTTGCCATCAATTTCCTGTAGTGATCGGTTGTTTTTTGGGTTGGTAAATTTCGCGGCTTCCAGAATTCAAGTCAGCTGGTCCGAAGACTATGCGTGCATTATTTTGTATACTGTTTGCGGCTCTCAGGAACAGCGATGTTGCCTCCTCGGTTTTAGTCTGGCTTGCTTTTGTCTTTATGCGTGATGCCCCACCTCTGGTGAAATGGATCGCTATCTCGAAATCGTCCTCGTGTGTGCGTTGTGCCTTGTTTGGATGGCGTCCTCCCGAGGGTGTCCCTGATTGTGACCCAGTCCAGCCAAGTCTGCCTCAGGCCCATCATAACCTATGTATAGTATAATGTCATTACTAAAGTGGACTGGGTGGGTAAAGGATTTGTTATAATTCAGTGTGTATAAACTGACTGAGTGTTAGACTCTGGCTGTGAGGTACACTGTAGCTAGCTAGTAACCCAGTAAAGAAAATAAAAATGTATGGAACTGTCACATCAGCTGTAAGATGCTGTCTGGAATTGTTAGTGTTGAACCTCACCTTGGCTGAAGTTTGTATGCTACATGATTGACTCTTTAAAGGTGCACTAACTTGTCGGTCTGAATTTGTCTCTCTCTCTCCCATATTTCACCCTGCTCCAGGTGTGCTCTCCAGGTGTTGGATCTGTGTGGGCTGCAGTGTGAGGAAGGGGGTGCGGTGGACTCCATGGGGGGCTGGTCACTGACCGTGGCACTCTGCTCCATGGTGCTGCAGGCCAAGGGCGCCGCCCAGGGAGGCCCCCACAGGGAGAGGGAGCGGGAGAGGAAGAGGGTGCTGGAGACGGAGAGAGAGAGGGACGGCGTGGTGAAAAGAGAGAGGGGCCTGGGGGCAGGAGGCGCCAGGGGGCAGGAGCTGGACGAGGAGCGGGCGCTGGGGGTGAGGAGGAGGATGGAGCGGGAGAGGGCGAGGGGGAGCGGAGGGGGCGGAGAGAGAGCCGGGCGGGGACGGGGGGACCCGGAGGAGGACGGCGTGGTGGTGCGGGCCGACCTGTTCGTGAACGCCCGCTCCTGGGAGCGCGTGCGCGCGGCCCTCAGCGCGTCGGGGCCCCTGTGCCTGCACTGCCGCTACCTCCGCGTGGAGGAGATCCCCGCGCTCAGCATCGCCGTCCTGCTGGCCCTCCTGCGTCCCGCCAGCCTGCTGGGGATGGACATTCGCTACAGCAGCCTGGGCGTGTCCGGCCTGGCCCTGCTGCTCCCCGCCCTCGCCCCGTTCCCCGCGCTCAGCTCCCTCCGGCTGCACTACTGCAACCTGGACATGCGCTGGGACCAGTCAGGCCAGGAGGAGGCGCTGCGGGATGTGGCGAAGGGCCTCGGCAAGCTCGAGCGACTGCAGCGTCTCAGCCTCACCGCACTGCGGCTGCCGGGACACCTGCGCATGCTGCTCAGGTACAGCGCAAAGCATTACGTGACATCGCATTACATTACATACATGTATCCAGTGCGAGTTCCAGCACGAAAGAACATAAGCTGACCATACAAGTTGAATGAGCAACAGTGTCAGACCAGGTTAACAACACTCCCCAGACCAGTGAGTGTGAGCATAACCCCATTCAAGCCCTACCAAAAGTTAACTTGTGCAACCTGACTAGACAAGGGAAGCCCAAGTATACTACCATACATCCCAGTCACAAGATCACAGAAACCAAAAAACCTTATGATACTGCACAAGATAAACTGAGCAAGAGTGAGCAAAAGCAGCTGAAACATAGTAATTTTGCAAACACAATTCCTGTAATTAATTGTTAATAGGAAAGTAAGGAGACAAAAATGTGAGCAATAAACACATTTTTTGCTGTTATTTTCCATTGTGTGTTGTCTTTCCCTTTGCCCATGCCGGGCTGCAGCGGTCTCTCTCAGCCACTAGAGGTGCTGGAGCTCCCCTACCTGAGTCTGAGCCCGGCCGACCTCTCCTACCTGTCGTGCAGCCCCCACGCCTCCTCGCTGCGGCGCCTAGATCTGAGCGAGAACAAGCTGGACGAGGCCGCCCTGCCCTCGCTCCGCCGCCTGCTCCAGCAGGCCGCAGGCTCCCTCTCCCACCTCTCCCTCAGCGGCTGCGGCCTCTCGGACGGCCTGCTGGGGGCGCTGCTGCCCTCCCTCGGCTGCTGCCGGGCCCTGCGCGCCCTGGCGCTCGCCCTGAACCCGCTCTCCCAGGCCGGGGTGCTGTCCCTGGTCAGGGTGGCCGCGGGCATCCCCTCCCTGCGGCTGCTGCTCTACCCCAACCCCCTGGAGGAGTACCAGCCGGGCCTGCCCCCGCTGCCCTCCAGCGCCCAGCTGCTGGACTGGCCCCTGGACGAGGTGCTGGAGAGGAGGGATGCCATGGAGCTGGAGATGGCAAAGGTGCTGGCAGAGAACGGGCGTTCCGACCTGCTCCTGACCTCCGACCTCCTGAGCTACAACGGTGACCTGATAGAGGAGCAATAAAGATGAAAAAAAAGTCTGCCACGTGCGCAGACGTGCACATCCCTTCCCTTGATGGAGACGTTAGAAAGCGCCGGAATCTGGAGTGGCCTTCGTTCGTGCTAGCTTCCTTCTGATTTAGCAGCAGAGGGACATTTTTCAAGTCTGAAGAAGTACGAACTCGCACTGTGGGTGCAGCTGAAGCTGAAGGTGGCTACTTGAAGTGCTGTGTGAGAAATTCCCAGGCAATCCTTCAGACCGCAAAGCAGAGAGTCTGGGTGTCTCAGAGTCACCTTTACTTTGATTTGTTTTCCCCCCTCTGATTGCAATATTGTCATGGAGAGAAGCTACAACATAAGTGCATGACAATCTTGTCTCTTCACCATAAAGTAAGTCTTCCACTGTAAACATGCTTTAAAAAATTGTCAGCAAGCAATTCAGAGCCAGAGGGCCTAAAACAAGCTCACTTCACACTACACACAGACGATGCAAAGAGATTGTGTGTGGGGAAAAATGTTGCGTCTGGGAGCCAGATCACAGAACTTGAACTTGTTTTGACCGAGGTGTCCCCGAAGGACATGGTGGATGCCGATTACGCACGCACTGCAGAATCTGCACAGCCTGGTGCCAGTCCTGTGGGCTGGCTGCTCCAGAGATGATCAATCCGGATGTCAATTTGGATAGGGCCCTGTAAGCGCTGCCTAAGGTTGTGGGGGTAAAGAGTTTCACCAGTGGAGGAAGTTATTAAAAACACCACTGTAGCCTGGTCTTACTTTTTTTACATGCTGCCAGTGGAAGCATTTATTCAATATTTCCTTATTGACAATCTTGAATCAGTGCCGCACCTCAGGGTTTCTGTGCCAATGTGCCTTTGTTCCCACTGCCACCGTCCACTCAGGATTGTCGTCAGTGGTCACGTGATGACAGTATGTGATTACAGCAGCCAATCGCTGTCAATCCGTGGATTGCCAACCAGTGGCGAATATAAATTATGGTTTAGCAATGAGGGTTACACTCAAGCACGCTTTCACATATTTATTTTTACATATTGAAAGTAATAAAATCAGTTACTTCCCAAACTATATGCAATATTTAATCGTAATTATTCTTCTCTAATAAAATTATTGTTTCCTGATGCTTGTGATTTTGTGTCTGAGAGCTAATTTTAACCACTGCTAACACAACAGCCAAAGCTGATCGACCGCTTGCAGCAAAGAGCGCCTGATCAGTTATGGCATGCATCTCATACATAGTCTGTTTGCCCTTGAACTTAAAAACACATACTGTAAGGGCTGAATGTAAATATCGGCCACTGTGTGTAGGCCAGTGGCATGTAAAGAACTTCGAGCCATTATGGTGTGGGATAACACAGGCACGCATGTCCAACTCTTTATAACCTGCCTTCTCTTTGGCGCTTCGTGTTGCACACTTCAGGTAAATAAGTGAAAAATGAATGAGTCTGTAGTGCTGGTCGCAGTTGGGCCCGTTGTGGCACTCGGCAGGGCAGGCTGTGTAGCACGGTGGGAGGGAAGTCAGTTTTTCGTCATCTGTAGTACTGTGCGAAAGACTGCTCCAGGGTGAAGTAGCGGCGTTGCGCCCCCCTCTGGTAGTGCTGGTACTGCAGGCTGGGGAACGGGCTCGGGGTGACCCGTGGCAGGGGCAGGGAAATGAAGGGGACGAAGCCAGAGAGGAGGGGCCGCCGGGGCAGCGGGGGCAGAACCGCGCCTGTTTTCAAGGGGACGAGAGAGGGGGGATAGGATTTCAGACCCTGACTCTGGTAAGTCTCTCAGCTGATAGAGATATAGCGCCAAGTCAGGTGCTCTGTGGCAGCCTGGCAGAGCCTGATGTGTCTTGTCATTGAGTGATTACTGTGTCATACTGTCCTTCAAATATGCAGGGGTGGCGTTATGGCAGACGTACACACATGGACTCAAAGCAAGCTCCACTGAAAGTTATAGCTGGGCCTGCATCAGGAGCTGAACCTGAGAGCAGGATTCCCTTTCTGTCTCTAGTTTCAGGTCATGACGTAGGGCCTAGATACCTGCTTTGTACATACAGAACTTTTGAAACTTTCTACATGTTGCACACACACATCAATAAACACTTGCTCACTGGGTGTGTCTCATATTCTAACTTCCTGCCAGAAGTCAGTGACAGTAACACTGATATGGGTCTTCCTTGCACTGACTGCCTCATTCCCTCTGAAATCTGTCACAAGGGAAACTTGACCTATTTACATGTACATTCAATGCTGTTTGGTGCATAATACCTCACACTAACTCGCACAAAGGGGGTAAAACCTTGTACCTTCTACCTTGTCTGGCCAACTATTGAAACTTGGTCATGCAGCACTTCTAATATTGTGATTCCTTGTATGGCTTTGTACTTGTGTTGTACTCTGCCTCACTTGTAAGTCGCTTTGGATAAAAGCGTCTGTCAAATGAATACGTGTAATGTAAATGTAATGTAAAACCTGAGGCTCACCTCGAGGCTGTCGTGTCCTGGCCATACTGTGAGTCTCTCCCAGGCGTCGGATTGGCTGGGGCCTGAAACAACAGTACACACACATTGATACATGGCTGCAGTCATCTGGTCACCCCTCTGTATGTGTCCATCTCTTTGACCTTTATAACAAAAAAGCTACTGATAGACTTGGATGAAACTTGTTTAAATGTTTGCCTGATGTCATTGGCTGATATGTAAAAGGTGGCATATGTTGGAATTCTGCTTGGTGCCACTTATATTCCACAAGGTGCTCTTGGTGGGTTCAGAGGAACATGAATGATGTGTGCCAAAAGAAAGAATTTTACTTGAACCTTGCATGTATGCATATAAATTACTTGTGTGACTGAAACTTAAATCTGTGGGATTGTGTTTCCTGTATGAGAGTTAACTATATCAGAGTTACCTTTATGCATGGGTCACCTGTATATTAGTGAGATGTACCAATGTGCGATATCAGTATGGAGTATATACCTGTATGAGAGAAATGCATGCATGGGGAACTAATTGTTGTGAGACAGCTACTTGTGTGTTAGACATACCTATATGAGTAAAATATTAGTCTGAGACAGGTACCTGTATGAGACAGACAACTGTGTGGAGGGGATACCTGTGTAACTGTGGGGGGAGCAGCACAGTGTCCTTGCGGCCCTCAGGTGGATGGGGTGCTGGGCAGCTCTGCCTCTCTCTCTGTATGGAGCAGAAGAACCGCAGCACGTCCACAGGGGTGAACCGGTCCTTTTTCTCCTCACGTTTGTGGAAAGCTCTGTGCTGGTGAACCAGGAGGAGACACACACACACACATCACATCTCTTCTGAGAGCAAAATCCTTGAATCTCTACTTTTGGCCACGGCCTTTGACTTGGTTATAAGTGTGTAATAACATAAACCCCACAAGAGATTCTTATTATTCCAAATGAAAACAAAGTGCCATAAATCTGTGGACACAATCTGTTGTTTCCTCTCCAAATGTTAAGTGCCTTTCAAACCTCCAAAAAACAGTAGAGATATCAGGATTGTACAGTCACCGGTTGCTAATAAAAGTGACTGGACTAAAACTGGTAACCAAGTAGGACAAAAAATAAATACCTTTTATTGCAGGAAACCAGTGCATTTGTCAGTACTCCGCCCCCCTAGCTGTGTGTTTGTGTTCTTCCCCTGTCCATGTGCTTTTGTTTTCCTTGTGTTCTAGCCCTGCCCCGTTCCCCGCCCGGTCCCCGCCTGCCTCATTACTGCATCGCCGCCACCTGCCTGCTAGCTCACCTGTTCCCCATCGCCTCATCTGCTCTGCCCTTTATAATGCCCTGCCTGTTCCTGTCTTGTTGCTAGTTCGTTGCAGTGTGTTTACCTGTCTCGTTCCCGCGTTTTGATTCTGCTTGCTTGTTTTCGTGTTTTTGACTTTTCGCTTGTGCCCCGACCTGTGTCTTGCCTGCCGCCTTGTCCTGTTGCCTGGAATTCTGCCCGACTGGTTTCCGACCCTGCTTGCTCCCGTTCCTGATCCTGGATTTTCCCTTCGGACTGTCTCTCTGGTTTCGACCCTGCCTGTTTCGTGTTTGAGTCTGCCAGCCGGTTTATAATAAACCATACGGGAAAATCTCCGTGGTCTGCGGCTGAGTCCTTGTCCGTACCTGACAGCATTACGCAGTGTCTCTCACTGGATTTACACACCCACAATGCTCTAGTTATATTACAACTCTGTGGTTCTAACTGAACCACTCACTATACTTCTCAACCACAAGATGGCACCAGGCCCTACCCATGACCAGGCTACATACAGTTCTTCTAGTAAACCAACTCTCTACCTTGTACTTGCAGGTCCAGAAATCCAGCCAATCAGCGGCCACCTGCCTCAGGCACACCCAGGTGTCAGCCTCTCCCTGCAGACCGAGGTGCCAGGGCTCCACCTCCTCATTCAGCCAGATCTCTGCCTCCTCCACGCCCATTGCCTTCAGCAGACTGAGTGCGATATTCCTACGACAACCAGCGGTCAGTAACAGCATGTCTGTGTTCACCATGTAACCAGCCACATCAACTGCACCCTCCTGCATCTGTCATGTCATTGTATCAACACCCTACATACAAAATTAAAATTGGGACACTTAAAATATGGATGGTTCAGCACTGTGGAGCATTCCAGAAACACTCTCATTAAACATACTTGGGTAACGCAAAACGCAGACTCACTGTAGCCCCAGTGTCCTGTGGGCCAGGATGGTCAGCAGCTCCACCACGGTGTCAGTGCTGTTGGGATCCAGAGCCACCATTGCACTGAGAAGCTCACAAATGAACATCTTTCCTTCCTCTGTCTGAAAGACAGCATTAGAGCCAGGGAAGCCAGTGGTCAAATGCATGCTCAACCATGACCACAACCACGCCAAAACCTGGGACAAGGGTCACACATTCAACCATGACGACAACCACAACAGAACTTGTTCAGGGATCACCCACCCAACCTTGACCACAGCTATAACAAGAACAGGGGTCACTGACTCACTTAGCCATAACCACAACTACAATAAGACACACAGAAAGTCAAAGGGTCGCCCACATGCTCAGCCAAGACAGCAACCACAACCACATCATTCACTTATTGTTTATTTATGATTTAAGTAGATTAATGGATAATTACTGAAGCGGAATCTATCAGAAAAGACAGGAGTGACAGCTTCATCAATGCAGATCTCAATAGTTTGATGTGTAGAAGTCTATGAAAAAACAAGTTTTACTGTCACATTATTGTGGATTCCAGTCAAATATGAACCTTTGTTCAGATGCAAATAAAGACAGAGGGGCTAGTTTACCATGTGACCTGGCAGAACATTACCATGTTTGATGAGGTGGAAGCCCGCAGCAGGTCTGTCAGTCCAGCTCTGATTTGTTCAGCGCTCCTCAGCTCCCCCTGTCTGAATAATAACAGAAGTGCACCCAGCATATCCGTCTTGTGTCCAGCATGGCAGCTCTTCAAGTTCTGCTGCAGAAGTGAGGCGAACTCCTCTGGGCAGAGAGACGACAACAATGGCTGGGGAAAGAGACACATCACAACAGACATGAGCACAAGGAACAGCGTGAAAGGCTAATTTCATTCACTGTAGCGCTGTAACAAACCATATGTACTGGCCAGATCACTACACCCTGCAACCTTGGGGCAACCCACTGTCCCCTTCTGTTCTCTACCACTGGAAATTGCCCCTGGATAAGAGCATCTGCTAAATGAATGCAATGTATTGTAATGTATAACACCTCAGACTCACGCTGCCATCTGGGAAGATTTCCTGGAACCAGTCCTGATCCACAAACTGGCAGAGGAAATCTGGGAGCTGGCATGGCGGACTGGGTGGTGGGGGGAGTTGGTGTGGGGGACTGGGGGATGCAGGGAGATAATGGTGGGGCGAACCGGGCAGGGGGAGTTGGTGTGGAGGAGTCTGGGGTGGGGCTGGTGATGGGGGCTTGAGGGTG
The DNA here is from genome assembly GCA_019176425.1 of Megalops atlanticus. Taxonomy (NCBI): domain Eukaryota; kingdom Metazoa; phylum Chordata; class Actinopteri; order Elopiformes; family Megalopidae; genus Megalops; species Megalops atlanticus. Next base: position 47,637,581 of record CM032876.1, read on the forward strand.
TGCATTGTTGGGGACTCTGATGGTTTCTGACACCTCACAGCAGGAAGAGGTTTCAGGGCCTGCAGACAGAGATGCAGTCAAATGGATGAAACGCTCCATGCAGCAAACACCAGCTGTGCCTTACCCCTCAACTCACCTTCAAATTGAATGTGACCTTCTTGGGAGGGGGAGGGGGAGGAGAGGAGAGATGCGGAGGTGGAGGGGTAGGGGGAGGGGTCATCACTTTCGGAAGGGCCTCTACTTTCTCCAACCAGCGGCTCAAGTCCGGCACTTTGTCTTCTTCATCGTCATCGCCATCATCATCGTACAACAGAAACTTCATCTCCCCGCTGTCGCTCTAAGAGAGGGAGTGACACGATGCTTTAATGCTTCCAGCATCAGCATCCTAGAATGCACGTCATCTCCTCAGCTTCTCAGAATGCAGCTCACCTCACTGGTCCGTCCCAAACCCACCCTGAGACCTTCCAAACCCTTTGATCCTGAGCTCCCCTCGCACTACACGATAGCCCCACTGCTGGCCCCATAAATACTCTCTCACCACACTGAATCGTCCCACGTCTTCTCTCAGGGCCCAGGGTTTGAGGGGTCCTCTGTCCTCCACTAAGAGATCTGGCCACAGCTGTCCCATCAGCACCGAATTGGGGATGTACCCCCGACGGGTCCTCTGGACAGAGGCCGACCCCTCCTCCTGCACAGGTAAAAACCAGGGAGAACAATAAATCCCCGCAGTGACCTGGAACCTAGGCAAGTGTTAGGGGTAAAGAGCAGCCAACAGTGACATCATTCACAGGGTCAGAGAATGCCTGCACCCATGCATTAGCAGTGGAGTGGGATGCAGAGCAAAGAGCTGGAGGGCCCCAGTGATTAGGCAGCCCTCACCTGATATGCCCCTCCCCCTTGCCCCAGGGATGTGGCCAGATAGCCGGGAAGCCTTGGAGGACACAGAGCCTCCTGCAGGTCAAACTCATCCTCCTCCGGGATCTGCACAGGAGAAAGGAAACGCATCACTGCACTTAGACCTCATTTTGTTTGAAGACAGTACATACACTAATGCGAGATACAGTGGGAAGCATCATTAAAATTAAATTTCCTATGTATTGACAGGGCTCCTCAAACAGTCCGATGTACAGCTGCAAAAGTAACTGGACTGGTCTGCCAGTCATTTAAACCAGGGAGAAATGACCACAGATATGATAGAGTCAGCCAGTCAGTTTGCATCTCCAGGTGTGTGTGTGTGTGTGTGTGTGTGTTTTTTTTTGAGTGAGTGATTGATTCTATATGTGTGTACTTCAGTGTGAGCTACCATAATTCTGAGGGGCTCCCTGCAGATGAGCTTCAGGTAGCGAGCGAGAGCCTCTCTCTTAGTCTGGCGGGTTTCTCCGGGCGATTTCTTCCTCCTGCTCGCCACTGCCCCCTGCTGGAGAGTCTGCAGATCCCTGTTCCGTGTGAGCAAGGCTGTGTAACCCTTGGATAGCAAAGAGGAGGAGTGAGTCTCACAACCATACTCACAGAGTCACAAAGTACAGCTGCGCGATCACATCAATATACAGACACAGGAGAGATGCAAACTGGGGCACTGGTTTTTAGGGCGCCCTGTCAAAAAAATGTGCCAATACAGAGGGGCTCTTTGATGTAGGGGGAAAGTTCAGTCTTTATCAGCATATCACGTGTTTGTGTATACAAAGACAGGTACAAGGAAAACCAGCACTGTTTCCTTTGAAAATTGCATCTCACCTGTTCTTTGGTCTTCTCTTCCATGAGGGATCCTCCAAGCCCGGGGCTGGACAGGTGCACACAGCATACAGAATGTCACAGGTACATAGACTACACACACGGCCTGACATACAGCCTGCTCTCACAATTTAGGGCATGTTGCAACCGACAAACAGGACAGCACTTTGTAGAACACCAGCGACATTGCAAGGTGCATCAAGTAATTCCCTTTGATGATTCGTTCTTTATTATAGTAATACCAGTACAGTAATGCCTGTTTGTGTGTCCACTATTTGGCTGTAGGTGCAACTGTGTTACCTGTGTGCATTTTTCTCCATCTGGGTTTGAGAGATGGGGAGGTCTGAGATGGGCTCAAAGTGCTCAGCGCAAAGGAGCTGTAATAGCATGTACACACATACGCATACACACACACAGACACAAACAGACAGACATACATGCATGAGCATGCACACAACATAAAGTTTACACACTTTTGTAATATCCTGCACATTCACACATGTTTCACACATGTTTCTCTGCTATGATTCAGTGTATTATGATGTGATTTATAAGATCAGTCGAACTCAAATAGACCAGGCACGGGACAACTGCTTTTCTACTATACATGCACACCCACCTCTATATTCTCCTCTTTTCATCCCACGTCCCCATTCCATTTTACCCCTACACCACTCTGTCCCACTCGGCCCCCGCACACTCCCCTTCTTCCCTTCCCCCATCCTTTTTGACCACACCCTCCGTGCCTGTACCTGTATGTCATGGCTGTGGGGCAGCAGCTGGGCAGTGGGGACTCTGCACAGATTCCCCCTGACCCCCAGCAACAGGCCTCCTTTCACCCCACTGTAGGCCAGGCACTCTACTTCAACATTCAGCTGGAGGATCCTGGGAAGACAGCAGAGGGAGGCACAATGAAGCAGTCATACATACACACACACATTATAACATAAGAACAACCAGTCAGAGTCTCTCTCTCTCTCTCTCTCTCTCTCTCTCACACACACACACACACACACACACACACACACGCAGTGAGAGTGACGCACACACACTAACATTAACCACAAACAATCACACACACTAACATAAATCACAAACACAACCAATCACGCACACACACAGCTGTCCATAAACATACAGGTAGTGACCTCTGACCTGAGGAGCTGGTTCTTGTCATCCCATATGCGGATGGTCCCATCCCGACTGCCGGAGGCAAACACATTCACCTCAGGACATGCACAGAGCCCTACACACATACACAGGTAGACACACTGTCGGAAGGAAGACACACACATAGACATGCACTGGAACCTTTGATGCCATGTTTCAGTTTCTCCTCTCTTGGTGTGTATTCTCTCTCCACTGTGTGTGCTCTCTTGGCGTGTACTGTCTCTGCTGTGTCTCCTGTCTTGGTGTGTACTGTCTCTGCTGTGTCTCCTCTCATGGTGTGTACTGTCTCTGCTGTGTTTCCTGTCTTGGTGTGTACTGTCTCTGCTGTGTCTCCTCTCATGGTGTGTACTGTCTCTCCACTGTGTGTGATCTGTTAGTATGTACTGTCTCTCTTTCGCTCTGTCCCACCTGTGATGCTGTCCAGGTGGTCTTCACCTGGCGGATGGTCTGTTTGGCACTGGGTCTGGAGGCACAGGTGGACCAGGCTGTAGGTGGCGCTGTCGGGCTCTTGGAAGGCCAGGGCCAGCAGGGGCCCCAGCGTGGCGAGCTGGGTCAGGGGCCGCCCACAGAAGAGGCTGAGGTGCAGGCTGAGACACTCCTCCGCGAAGGGGCAAACCCTCCACACCAGCACCACCCTGTCCTCCCCTGGGGCAACAAGACAGGGTGCACACCTTCACCCCCCTCCAAATCACCAGCATATAAGTGGATCATTATATTATCATTATGATCATTATATCCATCCATCATTATATCCATTGTTATACGTGGATGTTGACAGTGCTCACAAAACCTACCACTTCATTAAGGATGGAAAATAACCCTCACTGCACTAAGCATGACTGAACAATTTAATTGATTTAATGATGGAGTCATATGTAAAGGTAATATATTGGAATAATATATTAATATTTAAATGTAGTTAAATGCTAGCCACACCGCTACACAGTGATGCATCCTAGTATAGACACACACATGTACACTGTATATGTATAATGTATATATACAGTGTACATACTTTAATATTTATATATTATATAGTATGTACATGTTAGTCACACTAGAAAAGGCTATCTGCTATGAATATATACGCACTGGACTCTGGTGGTAGGAGAGACAAAGGGGAATTACAGGGGTATTTTGTTTACCTGCAGAAAACAGGTAGCTGTTCTCTGGATCAGCCTGCAGGGCGGTGACATTCTGGCCACTGTGTGCAGGGGTCCTGTACTGCACCTCCCCTGAATCCCACCTCAGCACGGTCACATAACCCTGCTCCTGCCCCAGCACGACCAGGAACCTGCCCCAGAGCAGACGCACGCACAGACAGCAACACATGCCAGAAACACACGCAGCATCACTAGAAGTCTACGCCTCAAAACAGACAGACACACAACCACAGCCCCACGTGCTTCCACCCACCCCAGAGACAGACAGATGGACGGACAGACAGCCCCACTGTGTCATTACATCATCCCACAGAACAAACAGTCATCACCCCCCCTGCACATTCAGCATGGCAAGCTTTCAAATCCAATGCAAAAGCCAATGCAAAGGTTATCTCCCAGGGCCTGGAATTTGAATAGTTGAAAACAACTTGAAATTTAAAAGCATTATGTGCAAATAATGAAGGCTGTTGGAGGAGGATTCTTCATGGACAGACAGGGAGACTGACCAGTTCTTGGCATCATGCGGCACCTTCCTCCTCCTCACTTGCTGGCCACGTTGGTCCTGGAGCTCCTGCCAGTCATCGAGGGCCCGCTGGTGGTCAGTTATTGCAGTGTACAGTGCCAGACACATGGCTGGACCGGGGCTGGGGGGTTGATGCTCTCCCTTCCCCTCAGGCTGCTTTGCCTTGGGCCACGGTTCCTGCCCCTTCCCCTGCCACTCATCCAGGAGAGCAGCCGGATTGGTCAGTGTGCTGGCCCTGAGTACCGCCCCTTCCTCAGTCAGGACCAGTAGGGCTTCCTTATGCAGGCAGTAGTCCGCCCACCTCACCCTCTGTCCTGCGTCAAGGTTGAAGGTGGTGAGGACTGCTCCCGTCTCCACGGAGACCAGCGTGAGGTCACTGTCCCCGCTGATGCAGAGTGCGCGGGGAGGGTAGGGTGGGGGGCAGGGGGGCGCCACGATCTGCCGCACAGAGCCCCCCCCATCGCCCCCCAGCTTGCAGAGCAACCGGTACTGGCTACCCATGGTCCAAAAGTCCACGCCCCGGTTAGAGAAGGTGAAGAAGACGCCCCCTTTCCCCGGCCCCCCCAGGGCCAGCGGGGGGGCGCCCCCCTCGGCGTGCACCTCCTGAACCTGGTCGCCCTCCTCCAGGCTCCAGCAGCGCAGTGTCCCGTCCAGAGAGGCCGAGAGCAGAAGGCCGGACTGAGGGCAGCAGGTCAGGGACGTCACCGCCCCTGGGAACAGCGACACACGTGCCCTCAAACACAGGGTACACAAAACACACGTCCTCTGAAACAGACATACACCAAACACACATGGCCTCACACACAGACACACGCATTGCATTGCATTACATTATTGTCATTTAGCAGACGCTTCTACCTAGAGTGACTTACACAGGTTACAGTTTTTACATCGTAATCCATTTATATAGCAGGATATTTATTGAGGCAATTCTGGGTTAAGTATCTTGCCCAAGGGGACAGCACCAATGCCCCTGCTGGGAATTGAACCAGCAACCTTTCGGTGTGAGCCCTTACTACTATGCTGCGCTGCCGCCCCCAAACACACATCCCCTAACACACAGATACACCAAACATGCGTGGCCTCACACGCAGATACACACCAAAAACACATCCTCTCACACACTGAACAAAAGCAGGTAGGAACAGCGACACATATCCCATAATATTCAGGGTTGGTCAACCCTAGTTTTTGGAGAGAAATAACACACCAGGACAATACACCAGGTGCACACCTCAATCTCCACCTGACTAACTAACACCTTTAATAACAGGTGGTACGAGTTACTCACTCCTATCCGTAAACTATTTGCTCCTATTTTTTAATTAGAGACTGAGGTGGACTACATGCCCTGGACTGTGGGTCTCTAACAGCCGCAATGGCCACCCCAGACACAGACACTCATGCATAACAAGAAATCAGGAGTCACAAATGAGCAGATAGCTACAGAGGGTGCATTTGACACTACTAATTATGATGTTCATACAGACCTCTGGCAGCCCATTACAGCCTTCACTGTTTAAAGAGAGAATGAGAAGCTGCGCTTCGCCCTCACCTGTGTGGCCAACAAACACCGTGTGCAGGTCCCACTCGCTACCCCACACTCGAATGGACATGTCTCTGGATGCAGTGACCAGACAATCCAGCAGGGGGCAGTGCACCAAGCCCGTGATCTCCCTAAAGGCAGATTTTACAGACCTCTCAGTTTATTCTCATCCTAACAGGTGTGCGGATGAACTTCCATTTGTAGACAGACTATAGCTGCTGACATTTTTTTTCAGAATTGAAGCTGTCATTCTTTTCATGCAAAATATTTGATTATGAATATGAATATGATGAGTGTGAGATTCTGCAAAGGGGTTGTAGGGTTTAATGTTTTCAATTAAGCTGAGAAAATTAACAGCCAAACAAGCAGAGATTGAAAAGTGTGTTTCATGCCTGATCTCCAACACATTTCCTGTGCTTGGCATGAGGGATCTTGAAAATATGTGTGTCGAATATGTTTATTCAAGATGAAAAATAAGCACAGCAGTGCAGCACAAAACTAATGTACTTCATCTCAAAGCTGATGAACGCTCTGTATAAATGGGGGAAAATGTACTAATGCCTATCTGCATAGACAATAACACAAGCACGTGCACACAGGCTGCCACGCTGAGAATACATGAGGAATATCTCACAAAGAGGCTGTACACAAGCCTAGAAACAAATATGGCCAGTACAAATATGCAGACACGCAGACACACGTGCACGGACCCGCAGTGGACGTTCTTCCTCCGTTCCAGGAGGCGTCCCTCGGTGAGGTCGATGACCGAGACCTCCGTCCCGCACGCTGCGAAGGCCCGGTGTCCCCGTCCGGCAGTGGGTGGGGCCAGAGCCAGCTGGATGAAGACGTCGCTCTGGTCCAGCCCTTCCTGCACCCTCACCTTACACACCATGTGCGCCAGGCACCACACGCACACGTTCCCCGCCCCGGCTGTCACCAGCTCCGGGGACTGATCCGCAGGCTGGCACGTGCGGACGTCCAGGGGGTCCGCGGCGCGAGCCAGGGGCCGCAGCTCGGCATCCAGAAGGGCCAGGGTGGCCCCGGGCCCCCAGCCGGCGATGCGCCCGGGCAGCTGGGTGCTGGTCAGGCCCGTGAACTCGACAGAGGCGTGGGCTGTGCCACGGGGCTGCCCGTTGGGGTGGTAGAAGCTCACCTGACCCTGCCCGTGCAGGCTGAGGAAGCCTCCTGCCCCCTCCCCGCAGGTCATGTGACGCACCGGCTCATCGCAGGGCAGGTGGTGCAGGTGCTGAAGGCCGTGGGTGAGGATGCTGGGATTGACATCATCGCTTCTCAGCTGAGAGAAAGACTGGTGGGTAAAGTGGGTAAAAAAAGAGAGAGAGACACAGAGGGTATGGAACTTTAAATCTGTTAATAAAAAGGGAAGAGAAAGCACACATCCACACAAAAAAACAAACAAAACTGATTAATCAAGCGCAACAGGAAAACCACACCAAGAACTTGTTCTTCATTAACATCACACTTGCCCACTTATATGTAAAAACGTGTGAGTTTTTTCTCAGCCACGTTCAAACCGCAGCAGAGAAAGAGAGAGAGAGAGAGAGAGAGAGAGATAGAGAGAATAATAATCCCCTCACCAATTTACCGCAAATAAACTAAAATAAACTATTAGACTGGGATATATTTATATATACTGTATATGTGAGCCCAATTGAAGAGATACCATATGTTTTTAGAAACAAAAATCCCGTATTATTTTTTAAGAAAGCTACAACCATCCCCTTTGTTTATTGCTTTGACAAAACTTTCATGTCTTGCCGTTAAAGCCCCCTTGAAACCACAGTGATCTTGAACATGAAAATTTGGTGAGAGAGCTCCAATTCGCTGGTCGGATTGAATACAATTCTGGAAAAGGGAAGAGGGAACAGCCCTGAATAATCAATCCAGGAAAAAAAACAGAAGCAGCAGTAGTGAAATTGACAATATATACTTTGATTCAGCACCCACACCTTGTTTGGTGTAGACGTTTAGTCTAGTCTTGCCTAGCCTACACTTATTTCAGTCAACAAAAAGTTTATCATGTGATTTGCTATGGGTAAGTGTATCCGCTTTGCAAATTTATTTTTACTGTATCATCTACACACTGTTTTTTTCACATTACATTCTGTGCTTCACCGAGTGTCTCAGATTACTCCAATCACCTTACCTTTTCGCTACTGACCTTCTGTTCCGCTTCATCGTTCAGGGGGCGGCTGGACATTTGGAGCACTATCTCTGTATCGCCCATCTGAGACGTATGTGTCAGCATGGCTGCACAGTAAGGGCATTCTTTGCTTCACTGCGACTTTACAAATCCAGTCGGAGAGCACAGTGGAACCATAGTAGCAAGCGGGCGAGCAAACGAATGCTAATATATTTTAGCTAACGTTGCGAACAACCTCTCTGACTTGCTATATGCAATGATGTAATTGTAGCTGTAATTTACCGCTATTTACCTAGCTGTAGTGTAAAGTGCTACTGATTTATGAAGACACCTAGCTAGGTCCAATAAGTAGCTTTACATTTTGTATAGATCAAATCGTAACCATAAAGACACGGTACAGATGGTAGGCTACAGGAATCCATATTGTATGGCTATTTGTTTGAGTTGGAAACTGTAGCTACGCTGTTCCAAATTCCTTTGTAGTAGCTCTGCAATCTCGGCAAGTTCAGAGCTTTGTTGGTTGCTAGGATACTGGTCGCGTCTATGAAATAGCACCAGCAAACTAGCTTGGCTACTTATGGAGAGGCCGAACCAAGCCGAAGTGTTTTAGGTCTAAGCATCTATTTAACCGTTTTCGTGATTTATCTAAGAAAGATTCACTCCCTGTCAAGTTAGGTCAAACAAAGTCATGCTCGAGCGGCAAATTTCGGGTGATCAACATCAACAGTTACATTATTGTAGAAAACAAGTAACCACAGGCTTAGAAGGAACATTCAATGCAATCGCTATTGCACATGGTTCTTGACATTGAATAAACAACTTACACAATACGATTTTTTTCCGTCCCTGAAAATAACGAATACTGCATGCCTTAGAGAGTTAAGGTGATGGAATTCGTTGTCCGACATTGAATTAGGGGAGCGCGGGGCACAGCCGATCACATTCTGGTTTTTGCGAAATAATTTTTAAAATATTTAAGTTGGAATAATCATGTTTTTATACAAGCAACATATACATCTCTGCTACAAATGAACACTTGAACTTTGTTTCTAGCACCTACCGTTCATGTACAATTCCACCGAAAATGACGGGAGGTGCAATGTTACAACTTACCCCATGGGTAGGGTTACTTGTAACAGAGGGTTAGTTGTAACACTTGCTGTAGTAAAGTGGGTTTATTTGCAAGGTTGCGCATCCACTAGATGGCGCCAGTAGTTCGGGTTGGTGAGTTTTTTGTCGGTGCGTAGAGTGAAGAACTTGTGTTAGAAAATACATGGCCAAGAGGCTGTAGGCTGTCATTTGTTCGTGTTAGCATTTGGTTACAAATAAATACTTTCTTGTGTGAACATGGAATCAGTTACTACACTTGCTAAGTCTGATAAATTAGTGCAAACAAAGTTAATTCAATATAATTCTATACTGTATGAAACAAATTTATTTTCTAACCATACTGCATTATATATTATCTATCTATATGACAGACAGATCAATCGATAGATACACACACACACGTCAAATTACATATGAATTATTATAAATTATATATGAATACTGACATGAGACTCCTTTATCTGTTTTTCTTATTCGATGTCTCATTCTGTGAATAAAAAGTTACATGAAATCAGTTGTTTTTGATTTTTATGAGAGAGAAATAACTTCTTGTCATTGTTTACGAAAGGTGGCTTAGTTGTAACGCCGTGTAACAAATAACCCCGCAGTATGGAGGCTGTACTTAAGCCTACCTAGTACTTGCTGTGAGCTCGTCACATGTGTCAAAACGGTGCTACATTATAAGCAATAAGATGGTGATTAAAGTAATATAAGGTTGGATTTTGTGATTTACACACACAGCTCAGTAACTGAAAAACATTTGTGATGAAAAAAATTACTCGCATGCCCTGAAAACACTCTTTGGCGCAGATTTCTTCAAAACGCTGACGAATCTTTCTGAATTTTCGCGGGAGACCGTGGCTAGGAAATGTGGTAATGTGGCCAGAAGCACAGGCTGCTTGACCTTGTATATAAAATAAAAAGTCCGTGTTATATTTTACCCGTTAGGTTGTTCCCCCGCGCTCCCCTACTCCTGTTTACTGTCTAGTATTTTGGCTCTTATTTTGAATTGAATAAACCCGTAGTCAATAAGAAATGAACAGACAATACAAGACAGGTGAATAGTGTTTATTATTACTGCTCCTCCAACATTTAATTGATCATTCTGTTCATACATTGTCGATACAAAGCAGCCTACAAGCAAACAAAAGTCCCACAACAACAATTAATGGATAAACATTGAAATGGATTAATATGTCATAGTTGGTATGAAAAATAAAAGTGAATAATTATTGACTAATTTGTAAGATATGCTCTTCAACACATCTAGGTTGAAAAATATAGCCTGAATATTTGTCAATGTGTGTGTGTCTCAATATTTGCAATTCACAATTTCATGCTCTCTGCTGTCATCCTAGATTTTTAATGCCATTAAAAATAATTACTCTGCTATTTTCTGTCCAGACTTTGGAGATCTTATTAAACACAAATTCATGTTCTGAAAGGACCTCTTGGATTACACCAAAACTGTAATGTTTACCCAAGGAATAGACTAAAACTTATGCAAAAATATGCATACCAACATACCCAACATACACACATGTTGCATAGATCCATTTTTATGCATGTCTATATTGTAATTACTAGCATCTTCTTTCTTTAGTTAGCAAATTCTCTTTCCCCAGAGTGACTTGAAAGGCTAACATGGCATGGTACCTACAATGCACATCACAGGAGCATTAAGAACAGTTATGCTATAAGTGCAGAACAGCCAGAATTATAATTAACAGACATCAAGTGGAAAAATAGCACTAAAAACAATAGTAAAAACTTGCTGCCCAACAAGTGCCCCATAAGGGAAAACCTTCCCTTTAATCATTTACATGGCATAAAACAGTGATTCACAACAACAGCGTTAATCTGGATTATACTACCATAGCCATAGTGATTAACAGTGAAGCAAGAAAGGTGTGGTACACTGCGTCTGAATTCCCTTCAGAATGCTGTGAACGGTGATGTGGTCGGTAGGCGAAGGACAAATCAGACAAATCGGACATCCAGTCTCCATCTCGTGCTAATCTGTTTCCGCTTTGCCCTCTTCTTCCTCTCTTGCCTGCTGCATCACGGCTCGTCTTCTGTCTTCATTTTCAAACATGTTGTAAAATTCAAGAAGGTTTTCTTGTGTGCCTTGTACCAAAACCGTGTTGCTGTTGTAGAAGTTGACATTGACAAATTTCTCATCATTCCTGGTGATGGTCAGTTGTTTTCCATCCTGAATGGCTCTCATGTTTAAATTTCGGCATACATTCTGTATGTCATCTATCCACCTTTGTGTGTCATTGGTGTAAAAGACCAGATTGGTCAATACACTTCTTTGGTTGCGATCTCCATAGAAAACTTCTGGATGTTGCCTGAGATGTTGCCGTCGATGATCCCTGTATTCATCATCATTAGCTCCCTCAAAGTCAGGAATCTGTGGAATCAAGGCAGCGTTAGTCAGTCTAGCCATGATTTCGTGTCACTGGAAGCAATACAGAAATCTGCGTTTTGCATCTTCTTGTGTCTCTATATATATTGTTTACCCTCCTTCCCCTGCTCCTCCTCATCTGACATAAAACATCACCTGTACCTGGTAATAATGACACTACAAACAATCAGGAAGAGAGCGATGCCATTGGCTTGTTGCCCAGCACCGCACACATTTGTTACCTGATTTTCATGTACAGTGGCCTAATCTGATATATTTCCACACCCTATAGTTTCACATAGACTATATGATATATAGTCTATACACAATACACTATTCATATACATCATAGTTTCATAACTTACTTTCACTTCTAGTGAATCAAAATTTATGACAGCATACCTTCTTTAAATATCTTTTTTATTGTGACAATCTCAGTTTTGTATTGAATAATTTGAGATTTATCCATCTTTGAATTTTTGTTGAACTGGGGCAACTTGAAACAGTGTACAAGTCTTTGAAGTGTTCCTTGCAGCCTGGTTCAATCATGTTTCTTTAAAACACCACCTTGACTTGGCAACATTGAAGTCACAAACATAAACCTGAATGAGGAATAGAATGAATAGAACCACAAACCACTGTAGCATTGCATACAACTTTACAATTCAATTTTTTTAAATTAAGGTGGGAATGAAAGTCACGAAAATTCCTAAAAGATTCCTGTATTTATTCCATTTTATCCTGTAAGTGTAACTCACCAAATAATGTGGTAAATATTCTTTGCATTATTATATTCTTAGCTTTGTATAAATATTTTTGGTCAGCATAAGAATATTGTGTGCTAATTGTTAAGTCTAAACAGTATGGGATGTGATTAAAACTTGCCTTACTGGTAGGCTTTGTTATTTATATGCTCAGTGGTTTCATTTTTATAGTCATACTTTTGTATAGTAAAGCTTGCCCAATTATTCCTGGGTTCTGTACGTATGTCGCATAACTGGATTTAGGCCAGCTCAGAGACGCTATGTTGTCCCACTAGCCAGTCACTCCATCCACTCCCCATACCCTCTTGACCCTGGTCTCACACTTCAGTTGACTTTAGGGTAACACTGTCATCTGGTTATCGTTGATCGGTTCTCCAGAGCATGCCACTCTGTAGCCCTGCCCAACCTCCCCTAAGCTTGACAGACTGCTGAATATCTGCTACAACATGTCTTCCATATGCATGGTATCAGAGATGGGCAGTATTTCCGTTACTTGTATTTGAAATACGTATTTCAATTACTTTTGAGTATTTTGTCATTTGTATTTGACAGGGCTGAAAAAATTCAAAGGTAATTTGTAACAAGATACTTTAGAGTGGAGTAATTTTGTATTTTCAAAATACTGAAAATACTTTCTCCATGATTCATAAAACATAAAAAAATCACATAAATATGTGTGATATGTGGGATAACAGGTTTTAGGCCAGCACAGTGATGCCAAGTTGGCTGACTAACCAACCACAAATGACAGAAAGCTAGGAGGTGAATCTGATGAATTGATTGTCATCAAACCATACAAGATTCCATTAACCATCAACTACTCAGTGCTATGACACTGCAAAGTTTTATCTTGTTTGTTTCCTTAAACAGGGTAATGTTTTGAAAATACAAAATACACTGGTTGAGGCAGGAAGCATGTGCTGGCTGGCTGCTGGCACAGTGAAGCAAGAAAGGTGTGGTACACTGCGTCTGAATTCCCTTCAGAATGCTGTGAACGGTGATGTGGTCGGTAGGCGAAGGACAAATCAGACAAATCGGACATCCAGTCTCCATCTCGTGCTAATCTGTTTCCGCTTTGCCCTCTTCTTCCTCTCTTGCCTGCTGCATCACGGCTCGTCTTCTGTCTTCATTTTCAAACATGTTGTAAAATTCAAGAAGGTTTTCTTGTGTGCCTTGTACCAAAACCGTGTTGCTGTTGTAGAAGTTGACATTGACAAATTTCTCATCATTCCTGGTGGTGGTCAGTTGTTTTCCATCCTGAATGATTTTCACTTTGAAATGTTGGCTTATATTCTGTATGTCATCTATCCATCTTTGTTTGTCAGTGGTGTAAAAGATCAGATTGGTCAATAAACCTCTTTTCTTGCGATCTCCACAGAGAACCTCTGGATGGTGCCTGAGATATTCAATACAATGTTCCTTCCTTGTATCCTTGTCAGCTCCCTCAATGTCATGAATCTGTGGAATCAAGGTAGCTTTAGTCAGTGTAGCCAGTATTTAGTCTCCCTGGAAGTAATGCATAAATACGTGTTATGTCTTTCTATATATACCTTTCCCCTTCTTTTCCTTGCTCCTCCTCATCTGACATAAAACATTATCTGTACCTAATGTACAACTGCCTAATCTGAGGCCTCTACGTGACTAATCACATTTGGTCATAATGCTTGCATTGCAGCTATAGTTTCACATCTACTGAGTCTAAATTTGTGGCAACAGTTTCCACCAGTTTAAGAGTTTTAAAAGTCTATCTTATTATTGTGAAAATCTTTGTAAATATTGTGAAGTTTTATCTGATACCGATTCATTTGATATTTATCTATCTTTGAATTTTTGAGGAATTGAGGATGCTTGAAGCAGTGTACAAGTCTTTGATGTATTCCCAGCAGCCTGTTTCTATAATGTTTCATAATCTATTGTAGAACACCACCCTTACCTGGCAACATCGAAGTCACAAACAAAAACCTGAATGAAGAATAGAATGATATTACAAACCAGTGGCCCAGCATTGCATACAATTTCACAATTCCAATCACTGTTTTTTAGATTAAGGTGGGAATTCAAGTCACGCAAATTCCTGAACTGTTGTTGTATTTATTCATTTCTATCCTGTATGTGTAACTCACCAAACTGTGGTGATTAATGTGGTAAATATTTTTGCAATCTTATATTCGCTTTGTATGAATATTTTTGGTGTGCTTAAGAATACTCATTGTCAAGTTTAAACAATATGGGGTGTGAATAAAACTTGCCTTACTGGTAGGCTTTGCTATTTATATATAACTCAATGGTTTCATTTTTAGTCATACTGTTGTTTTGTAAAGCTTGCCTAATTATGCCTGGATTCTGTCCAGAACACGTGACATCACAGGCTTCAGGCCAGCACTGAGCCATGTTGCTCCACTAGCCAGTGAGAACTGGGATGGGTATAGCTTCTTTTTTATACATTTCCTACAATGCACTAGGAGCGTCTTTGTTATACAAAATAACTCACTGAATATCCCTGTAGCACTGCAGAACAAGTGCTTTTGTGATCAGTTCAAAAAATGAATTTAAAGAATGTATGCAGTTTAACAGAAACTCCATATCAGATATGAGATTTATTAGAGGTTGCCATCATCTCATTAAAAAATCAATGATAAAAATATAACTGAATTTATTACTCTGACAGAGATTGGAATTCCTGTTTCATCAACATAGACAAATATATTCCCTGGATGGCAATAGACCTAGCTATTTATTGGCTGGTGAATTACTTAATAATGATAGTCTTGCTGATAGTGTAGCCATCCAATCGGTTTATGGTGTGTTGTTTCATGAACCATGATCAATTAATTTATAATTTACAACTTTCTATGAGAAACTTTATTGCTTAAAATCGCTCATGTCTAAAGGTAAGTTAGAGGCTTTTTTTGAAAAGCTAATTTTACCTCAGCTCCTCAAAGTCCCATTGAATCAAGCAGGTTTAGAAAAAAGTTTAGAAAAAAGTTTTCCCAGCACGGATGACAGCAGCTAGAAAACCAAAACCTTACATTTGAGATGGGAGCTTCCATACGCCCTCTTTGTCAGCCATTTTCCTAGATGTACTGTTGCTGGAGCTGTCTATAGCTAGAATGAATAGTGTCAAAGGAAACCATTGAAGGTTTAACAATTGCAATGGAAAAGATGAAATCAGGTTATGATGCCATAGATTGTTGAACACTACATTTATTGGAAATACTTAGAAATAGGTGGGCAGACATTATAACAGCAGTAAGCAATTCTTCACTTTGGTTTTGTTATGAACCAAAATGAACAGCTGACTGAAACAATTAGGTTTACCACTGAATGAACAATGATGTTTACAGGTGTCATCATAAATAAAGAAAATAAAATGAACATGAAACAAAAAAGTACGTATACAATATCTTGTCAATCCATTTTCTGATCTTATATATGATCTTATGTATGATCTTATATTTCCATATATATATATATATGTATATATATATATGGAAAGGGAAATGAAAGATGTATGAAATGAAAAAGGGAAATGAAAAATGTATGAGTACCTAGTATTGTATTGTCGTATTGTTATGTACCTCACATACTTGACTGTTGGTAAAGCAATTTCCTTTTTGGATTAATAAAGCACTATCTATCTGTGGCAGATCTGAAGTGAGTAGCTCGTGTGAGCCCAGCGTAAAACCTGTGGGGTAGCATGTAGCAGGTACCCAAGGGGTTGCAGCGATTTTGTCACTCCCTGAGACATGGTTAACTAGAGTTGTTGCTAATAGGCTAGGGGCAAGTTGCCTTCAGCTCAACTGGTAACGACACTGGCTGTAAGGGGTAGGTAGTAAGCAGTGAGAACTCCGGTTCAAAACTCACCTGCTCCTGACCCACATAACATCTAGTCAAATACACAACGCAGTCTACACCTGTTACATATCCATCTATCAATCTCTCTATTCAGGGCAGGGCCAGTACTATGGGAGTGCTTATGGGTATATCCCCAGTTGTCTCCTTATATCCTGATGCCTACATAGTAGAGGAGGTGACCCCTCTGTTTGCTCATCTTTTTGCATTGATGAACACGGGGCCCCTGTGTTTGATCATGTTTTCACAGCTGAACCGCCGATATGTTGGGTGTCGCAGCCTGCCGTTCTTGAGGCAAGGGTTCAACTGGAAAGGGGCCCCACCCAGGGTTCCAGGACGCAACCCCCAAGGTTACAGGCCCCAGATGCTACCCTGCATCCTAGTCATCCTAGTCTGAGTTGTTCAGGCATCTGCAGTTCATCTACATATCCATTGGAAAATACAACAGTAACAAAGTATACACAATTGGAAGTCAAAGCATAAAAGCACTTGCATCCTATTGCTTTGCTGGTCCTTTAGGCTATGTTCACACTGTCAGTCCAAATCCGATTCATATTTATGGGACGCAACCCCAAAGGTTACCAAATGCCCCAGATGCTACCCTGCATTACCACACGCCTTAAAAAGCTAACTTAGTTGAAGGCTGACTATTACCAGGGCTGCCAACTCTCACGCTCAATGCAATACTCACGCAATTGACTCCGATCTCACGCCACACATGCCTTTTCTCACGCTAACTTAGAGCTGGCCTACGTAGAGCAAGGTTAGCAAGCACTTATTTACATCGTTTTATGCTTAAAAACACGATAAAACATATGGTACCAGACAAACACCTGGACATGCCTAGTAGTTAATGTTAGCAGCTAATTGTTGTTTTCTAAAGAAGACCACGGCTGTCAACGACAGCTCAGCTCAAATGATCTTATTTATATATAATAATTTCATTTTCATGCTTCAAGTGGGAGCCATCCCAATCAATGATCAAGGCTGCAAAATCAGCCACCAGCACTTCAAACGGAGTAGGGATGAAAGGGTTACCGGTTTCACGGTAAACCATATTAAAATTCCCGACAGTTAGTATTACTGTTTCAAATTTTAATTATCATTAAAACCTCGGTTGATTACCGCGCTTTAATACTGTTCAGCATCAACCAAAGTCAGCAAGTCTCCAAGACACAAAAGCGCAGGCGCAGCATGCAAGGCGGGTTTGTTCTGTGTCAGTGAAAACATGGCGGAAGGCAGTGACAGCGCACCGGAGATTTTTCAGCCTTCTAGAGGACTAATTTGCTATCAAGAATGAATTCCGTGTATGTTTGTATTTTCATATTCTTGAAACAGAACACTGTTTAGACCAGTTTATTTCCTCCTTCTGTATGAATTTTCCAGCGTAACTACGATGTGACAGCATAATTTGTATTTGTCTGAAGTTCAGTAAATAGTTGAACTCTTGAGTCAATTAGCCTACTTTGCTGTCAGGGGGAACTGAACATTGGAAAACACTTCTATTTAATTTGCCCTCTTCAGCATTATCATGATATTCTGAAATGACCTGCAAATTAGCCTATATTATACCAAGACTTTTAGAAAACAACATGCACAAGCAGACTCGACTCTTCCCTTTGCGCTTATGGCAAGCCGTTTTAACATTTAATGGAGCCACACTCCAATCTGTAATTACATTTTAGATATTCACAACAGCATTTCTCTTATTTATAATTACACTTTAGACATCCATAATAGCATTTCTGCTAGTCAAAATTGTATTCTCACTAGTCAGAATGGGAATTAAAGAGATCCACAATAACATTTTACTAGTATAAATTCTATTTCAAGATGTACAACTTTGATTGTACTAGTCAAAACTAAATTTAAGATATCTAAAAATCCTTAAAAAGTGTAAGTGGCCGCAGGGCTGGCCCAAGCCTTTATGGGGCCCTAAGCAAAATTTGATTTGGGGGGCCCCCACTGCCTCCGCGCCACCAATACTATTGACTATTGTCAATGCTTGATCATTCGCACACTATGATTACCATTGCCATAATATTATTAGGGCTGGGCGATATGGACCAAAAATCATATCTCTGTATTTTTAGGCTGAATGGCGATACACAATATATGTAAGAGCCAACTTGAGAAGAATTATTATGTTCTTATTTAGAATATTGTTTTTATTTACTTAAATATGTAAATTCATAATTTCATGTACGTAGGAATATTATTTAATTTATTACTGTAATTGTATCTCTTAGTTTAACTAACATTTGGAATGCACTAGAATCCAGCAATGTAGCCATGTAAGTCACGTGACGCATGTGCAGTGTTCAGTTTTGAGACGGTCAGGCTCAGAAGTAACACAGTTTTCCTGACCGACAACCACTAGGCTAAGAATATGCTAACTGAGAGCAAACTAGTGTATGGAAACAGAAGATAAAGCCAAATGATTGATACTTTGTATTTGATATTTTTATTTAGTAAACTTTTTTTACTGAAGATTGTGAACTTTGGATTTTGTCGCGTCAGACTGGTTGCCGAAAGCCTGCTCCGTTAGTGGCATATGGAACAAGAAGGGGTGCCACTTACAATATATATCTCGGTATTTTCTACGAAGTGGGCTAAATGTTCAGTTGTAACTTAAGTCAAAGCCACATGCAAGATGTCACCAGCACTTTTATTAAAACAGACTGTGATCAAAATGAAATGCAAAGGCAGGGTTTCCTTCCCTGTTTGAAAATATGCAGCTGCAAAACATTTAAATGAAAAATTATATGAAATAAATAGCCTATATTAAACAAAAATAGGCCTGTCTCTGAGAATGTTCTTGCAGTTGTTTTCAACAACAATAACAGACTAATTAAAATAGAGTACAGTGACAGGTTTTCCTCGCCTGCTTAACAAAACACACAACTGTGCAAATAACAATAAAAATGTAAACAGAACAAAAATAACAACAGGCCTACCCTGTTTGAAAATGAGCAGGGTAACTCTTCAGTCAGCATCTCTGGCAAAGTGGACCAAAAGTTTAACGTGTGGCTGTATCTACCTTTTGAAGAAATAGAACAAAAATGGCCAGATGGGTCAGAAAAGATCCCTAAACAATTCAAAAGAGATACAGTTGCTGGATTTAAAGTTATATCCACTAATGAATGAATGACCTGGCACACTTAACGCTAGCTAGTTAGCCAGCTAACGTTAAGTTGCTAGCTAGCTAGCATACGGTACTTACGATCAGAAGTTAATACCTTGGCTTGCAGTATGAATGTTAAAATGAACTATTTGTTCATAAGAGACATGATGAAGCTGTATTGGTTTGATAGCTAGCAGTGCGTGAAATCCAGATTAGTTAGCTACTTGCACATTCAGCTGAAAAGTACAAATAGGCTACTACCTTACAAAGACAAATCTAGCTAGCTACAATACAAACAAAATAATAAACGTAAATAGGTAGTTACTATCACATTCCGCTGACAAATACAAATATCATCTTGCAAACAAACACATAGCTAGCTAGCTATAATAAAAACAACATAGAAAGCTAGATAGCTTGCTAGCTAATTTGGCTTTCAGGCACTTTGCTCAGCTGTCATATTACAAAGAGCTAGCTAGGTATCAAACTAATAAAGCCTCATCACGTCTCTTCTGACCAAATGACCACCATTCAATACAAATGAATGGCAAAATTGGCGTCATTTGTCCTAGGAAGAATGACGTTGTGGTTATCTGAAATGACAATTGTGGACAGGAAGAATGTCACTGTGCGTATCTGAAATGTTCATTTTGACTAGGAAGAACTGAATTACGAATATTTGCAATGCATAACCAGTCTAGCTATTAAATGTTAAAACGGCTTGCCATATGCCTTGATTTGCGAATAACGCATCCTTTGCGTCCTCACTCGGAAATTCACGTCTTCCTTACAAGCTCATTGAAGCAACTGGAGCCCTGCATGGGAATGGTGGACCAGGTAACTTAAGTTTTGCAAACACGTATCTGCACTTCGTCTTAGAGTGTTTTTGTAGCCTGAGAAAGTAATGCCATCTATAAAAGACCTAGCAGACTATTGTACACTTCATTGGCTTTGTTATTATTTTAATGTTTATGCAAATAAAAACTGCATAGTGCTGCTAATTTTATTTGTGGGTTTTCAACATAAAACTTTGTGAAATGATTTCAGTTTGTGTATCAGTACTTTTTGAACATTTTCAGCACATTTTAACGATACTGCGATAATACTGATAACCGTGATAATTTTGGTCACTATAAACGTGATAGTAAATTCTCATACCGTTTCATCTCTAATTGCATTGTCCTATATTCCTTCCTCATTTATCACAGCCCGATTATCTTTCCTTCATAGTAACAGACACAATGTATGCAACGTTGGTGCACTGTCAGGATCAAGGGAAGGAATGAGAAGACAGTTTTGCAATTGCAGTGCACCTGGGTGTCAGAGCTGGTGCGTGTTGCCTTGTGTAAGTGCTGCTTCTCTCATTTCACATGTAGCATGGGTGTCAAACACACTATAGTGCTCAGCCTTCCTTCTTTCTCAGAAAATAACTTTATTTTATTTCTGCTACTCTGACAAAACTTCAGAAAACTATGTGTGTGTGTCTGTGTGTGTGTGTGTGTGTGTGTGTGTGTGTGTGCGTGTGTGTGTGTGCTGGTAGCCTGGGTTGTTCAGGCATCTGCAGTTCATCTACAAATCCACTGGTAAATCCACTAGTCAAAGCATAAAAACACTTGCATCCTATTGCTTTACTGGTCCTGTAGGGCCCCCTACGTCTTATAACGAGTCAGTGCAGAACGCTTGAACCGCTAACGCTTCGTTCAAGAAAACGAACAACAGAGAATAACGAAATTTGTTCGCTTTGTGTGGGGGTAAGCTCGACGCCAGCCAGAGGTTCTCTATATGCCCAAACTTGCATGGCATGGTTAGCTCCCCCGCGGGATTGCGATTTACAGCTACTTAGCAATTACGCAGTATCAGACAGCGGGAGAATGCGTTTGATGTCTGTTCTCCTTTCATCCGCTCCGCCCCCTCCAGAGAAGTTCTTTTCCTTGAGGTCAGCGAACATTTAGACGTTGCAGACCTAAGACGCTGGACGAGGTGCTCAGGCTCAGATAGGAGTCTGTCGTAGTTTTTACATCGGTCGTTTGGGGATTTAAGAATGGGAAGTAAACTATTCTAAGACAGGATGTGGAATCAGTGCTGAACAAACTTGGTGGGGGTGGGCTGCGGTGTGAAACGCCTGCAATTTGGGATACTGGTACGGGCGCTGTTGGCCACACATTATCGTGCTCTCTTAAGGTATTCAAACTATTTATTTAACGTATCCATCTGTATTATTTATTTGTTCTTCTTTTACGTGTTTCTTAACATAAGCAAATCATTCATCTCTGTGTTTTGGACGTTCTTCTTATGTAATGTAAACTCGTGAAGAATAACATTTCAAACAACAACGGTAATGTCGATCGTACTGTACTTATCGTACAGTACATCGCCACTTTAACAATACAGAAACTTTTCGGTAGCCTATTAAGTTCGAGGTTAGTTAAACAGAAGCTCATGTTTAAGTACAAATGATGCTGTGAACTTAACGTTGTCCTACTCTCATCATCTCGATGTACGTTAGTGTTAAGTGAGCAAGCGTGTTAAGGATTTTTTGGCTCAAGTGAGGCATTTCTTCGTTGCGCCGCGGCCAATGCAAAGGAATTTCTCGTTTTATGTCTCGATTTAGCTTGGGATTCACTATTTAGTGTTAATTTCAAATGCACTGAACAATAACTGTCTCAAGACAGCTCAATGGTGTGCAACTGGGTAAAAAAGTTGATAGTAGGTTGCCTGTCCGTTATAGTTAATTGCACTGATGCCATGTGCCTCAACATGATCCCTGGGGCTAGAACATATCTGCTCTGTCTTTGTAAATTGTTGTCACCATGGTGACAATTTTTTGTCAAATTTAATGCTGTGCTCAGCTGAGAAGTTCTTGTAAACACACCAACTTGCACAGCCTCATACCATCTTTCTGTTTGGGTACCACATTTCATGGGGCACCTTTGAATGGACAGGACATGACTCTCCCTTGGGGACCCCTTCTGTCGCTGCTGGCTGCGCTGTCTGCTGCAGAGACCCTGACAACCCCCCAGGCCAGCTCCAATGAGGTCCTAAAACACCATGAGCCAGGACTCACCGAGAGTCAGGTCAGTGACTCCTCTGTCAGCTGTACCTCTAACACCATCATTATTTTTAATTAGTCACAGCATTTGCTTTTGTCTCCTGATTCAAAGTGGCAGCTCACTTATTTACACAATGTCAGCACATTTGTACCTCCTCCAGAGTACCTTTTGGTCAAGTGCTCAGAACCTTGACTATGAGTCAGCATAGAGTGTTTGCCTATGATTATTATCAAAACCTACAGTGAGCTCTTATGAATGAGTTTTACCAGATTTTTTGAGGTCTTCACCTTCCTCATTGTGTTTACACCATACTGCTCTCCTAAAAAAGAGCACAGTGAATATTGTGTTTATTGCTAATGTGCCAAAACAAAATGCAATAGATTTATAGACTGGTGGACACTGTTGAATGCTGATTGCACAGGTTTAATTTCGAATTTTTTTAAGAATCTGGTGATAGGGAACGCCCTTGTAAACCTTCGTGGTAGCGAGCCGAATGAGACGGGCACAGGTGAGTGTGGGCCTGGGAAATGGAAACCTCTTTCCTTTTCTGACATGAGTTGCATTTTCATCATACATTACATATTACATTTCACATTTACATTCTTACATCCGTTCATTCTGCAGTTGACCTTATCCAGAGTGACTTACAAAGCACAAACATAGATAATTACCTGTAGTAAGGACATATGAACAACAGTATACACACATAATGTCAAACCACACCTGGCCAAGGGTCAGTGTAGTACTACAATATCCGGTGCCATACTGAATACACACTAAGTGCTCCAATAATCAAAAATTTCATCAACAAGTGTCAAAGAGTGATAATACCCTACAGTAATATGCAAGATTGAAGTGCTTTAAGTTGGTAAGAGAGGCAAAATAAAGTCTAAAGAGGTGGGTCTTCAACCTCTGGTGGACAACAGCTTTTGCTTTCCTGACATATAATTCCCCACAAACTGTACCTGTACAGTACTTCTCACACATGAGGACACAGGACGTTGCCTGTCTTCCCAGATTGCATTTAGTGTCCAGTTCCTCATTTATGAATACAACTCTTCTACCATCATTAAATAGTCTAAATGGTGAATAATGTTCCATTAATATTTTAAATGGGAATGTTTACATGAAGTTGTGTATTGGAAGTCATGAATTGTAAAGTGCTCTATGGATTTGTCCTATGTTTGTCTCCACAGTATCATAGAATAATACATGCATTTTATTTTGCATTCCCCTTTTTGCCTCTCTCTTTGGCTCCACCTGCCTGTCTCTCCAGCTCCTTCCCCCACTACAGGGGCCCCAGGCCCTGCCCTAGAGCTGACCCCTGTGTGCCCAAAGGGCCAGGTGCCCCTGGGGGGTGGCGAAGGTTGTAGTTGTCCTGGAGAGCTGGTAAAACAGGGGGAGAGCTGTGCCTGTCCTGCAGGGTTCAGACAGCAGGGGGCAGCAGAGTGCCAGGGTGAGTCATATTGGTGCCGCTTCTCCCTTTCTCTCACTCCTTGTTCCATCCTTTCTCTTACCCTTCCTCTCCTTCTTTCTGTCACAGTTCCTCACTATTTTCCTCTCTCTTTTCATTTCATTCATCTCTTTCTCTTCCTCCCATTTCCTCTTTAGATGTGGATGAGTGTGCGGGGGAGGCCCCGGGCCCCTGCGGGCTCCACGCCAACTGTACAAACACGCGGGGCTCCTACACATGCAGCTGTCACCGTGGTTACCTGAAGGGGCCGGGGGGTTGCCAGGGTGAGTAAAGAGAGGTGTCAAACAGTGGGGTTTGATGGAGCAGGTGTTGGTTTTGTAGTCAGAGTGAGTGAGGGTTGGAGGTGGGACAGAGGCTTAGGTATAGGGGAGCTGGAGCGGGTAGGGGAGGAAACAATAATAGCATTCCTATCAGGATTGTACGGACAGATAGTAGTGTGTGTGTGGCATTTGATGTGCTTGTTGTGGTTTAATATCTCATGTTGTGTTTGTCCTTCTGATGTAAAGTCTGTCTGGATGTATGAGTGTTATATTGCACTCTGTGTGTATCAGGCATTGTAAAGTGTGTGTTTGTGTTGTGTGTCCCACAGATGCTGTGAAGTGTTAATGAATGTCTGGGTTGTGTTGCTGTTGCTGTGTTGTGTGGTGACACGATCATGAAATGTCTGTAACAGTATTTATAAGTTCTAACACAATATTTTTCAGTAGTTTCAGTGAGCAGTGAACTTGACCCATTTTGTTTCCTTATCTAAATGTAGAAAAATGCAACACCTGCTTAAATTTAAAGCGAAAGTTAACGATAACGAACTTCACTGCATAGACTGAGTGCTCTCCCCAGATGTTTTTGTGTGTGGAATGATAAGTATGTCTACTCGTTTCTGTGTGTGAAAGATGTTGAAATGTATTTCTAAACAAGTGCGTGTTGGGTGTATTACAGATGTCCAGAAGAATGTCTGTGTGTGTTGTGTTATATGTATCATAGGTGTTGAAAACATGTCTCAATATATGTGTTATGTTGTGTGTTACAGATGTGGAAAAGCATGTCTAAATAACTTTGTTGTGTTTTGTGTGTCTCAGACATTCAAAAGCATGTGTAAATAAGTGTGCATTGTGTGTGTCACAAATTTTAAAAAGCATTGCTAAATGCATGTTGAGTTATGTTGTGTGTGTCCCAGATATTGCACACCAGATCTTTGTGTTTCAAATGTTGAAAGGCATGTCTAAATTAGTTTGTTGTGTTGTGTGTGTCACCAATTTTAAAAGGCATGGCTAAACATGTGTGTGTTGTGTTTTGTTCTGTGTTTGAGACATTGGTAAGAAGGTCTAAATGGACTGTGCATGTTTCATGTTTCAGATGTGGATGAGTGCGCTCTGGCTGAGGTGACTGGCCTGCAGGCTTGTCGGGGCGGGGCTGAGTGCAGGAACTCCCCCGGGTCTTTCTCCTGCTCCTGTGCGGTGGGGTACGTCCTGGCTCTGGATGGACACACCTGCGTCGGTGAGGACCTCAGACCAGCAACAGGGGCGAATTCAGCTTGGGAATTTGAACCTGAATCCCTCTGGTTGCAAGACCCAATCCTAGATTTCTGCAGTGTGTCAGAACGTATATGTTTATCATTTAATGTATGTAATGGATGCTATTGCATGTAGAAACTCTTATCCAGAGCAGCTTACATAGGTTACAGTTTTAGCCATTTATACAAGCGGATATTTACTGACTTACTTAAGCAGCTTGCCCAGGAATAAAACAACAATGGCCCAGCAGGGAACTGAACAAGCAACCTTTTGTTACAAGCCCTGCTCCTTACCAGTACATCATACTGCTGCATATGAAATGTGTATTGTGTATGTCAGGGTCTGGGTGTCTGTGTTTGCCTTGTGTGTGTGTGTGTGTGTGAGGATTGTATGCTGTGCGTACCTGGGTCAGGTGTATGTGCTTCCTATTTGCATGCCGCCTGCTTTTTGTCTGAGTGTGCGTGCAGGAGTGCTCTAGGTTGTTTACATTGCATGTGTGCGCATCAGGGATTGTGTTTACTCTCTCTGTCAGACATGGACGAGTGCACCTTCGAGGAGCAGTGCCGCAGAGAGTTCGGGAACGTTTGCATCAACACCCCGGGCAGCTACATCTGTCAGTGTCAGCCAGGGTTCAGAGCAGAGACTCCGGCGTGTGTGGGTAAGTCTGCCTGTCTGTAATTATGGAATGTGTGAGGGTGTGTTTGTCAGTGGTCCCAGTATTCCTCTGAGTCTCTCTCAAGTTTATATATGGGGGTAAAACACAAACTGGTTTTAGTGTATTTATGTACTTCCTCTGTGTACGTTGCTGTTCGGGATGTAGTTGCTCTTGATGCACGACCGGATGGCCTGCGGGAGTGACCCTGCTTCCTGTCACCAGGCACTAGGCATGTGTATCGCATGCTGCTCCTGCCCTGTTAAGCAGTGTGCTTGCAATTTGGCCTCTTTTTTTGCTATATTTTGCTTTGTGTTGTGCTTGTGAACATATTTGGCATGGCTCTGTAGGATGCTTGCTCATGTATTCACCATGTGATTGCATCACACATTGTTCTGCTGCATGCTGTGTGACAGGCTGTCAGGCCCAGCTTTAACCTGCTGCTTGGCTTTCTCTGTTCCCCTGTATATGTGCCCTGCATCCTCTGCTCTCTGCACTTCTCTCCTCTCTCTGTTCTTCTTTCCTGTCCTCTCATCTTCTTTCTTTTCTTCTTTCCTTTTCTTTTTCCATCCTGTCCTTTTCTTTTCACTCCCGTTCTTCTCTTCTCTTCTCTTCTCTTCTCTTCTCTTCTCTTCTCTTCTCTTCTCTTTTCTTCTCTTCTATTTCTTCGCCCTTCTCCTCTTCTGTTGTCTTCGCTTCTCCTCTTCTCCTGTTTTTCTCTCTTCTCGTTTCTCCTGTTTTCTTCTCCTCTATCTTCTCTCTTTCTCCTCTGCATTGCCTCTCAGGTCCTGTGTGTCCAGCATACAGAGTGTGTCAAGGTACTGTGCTCTTACACTCTTATTCTTTGGCTGCAAGGAAGGCTGCACACCATTTTAATACCTGCCCTGCATGGCTAACTGAGGGCTGAGAAGTGTTGCTATTCAACTGAGCCCAGATCGCTACTCATAAGCTGATATGTGGTGTTTCTCAGCTGCATTATTTCTGTGTTAGGTACTTGCCCTTGAGAGAAAACAAACCAAAGCCTATATACACACACATTAAAAACATAATTTAAACAGAACCTTATTCTCTTTAATCCCTCGAGCAGCTACCCAGCATAACATTCACAAAGAAATTTTGTAACAGTGAAAGAATGTTATGAGTGAACCAGGTGCCACCTTGTATCAGTAAAGTTCTCACTTCCTCCCTCTCTCATTCTCGACCCTCCTACTTTCTCCTCTCTCCTGCTGACTCGGTAGATGTAGACGAGTGCAGGGAAAGCCCAGATGTGTGCGCTGGTCAGGGCGTCTGTGAGAACACCCTGGGGAGCTACAGGTGTGTGTGCCAACTGGGGTACAAGGGCAACGGCACTCACTGTGAAGGTAAGAGGGGGTTCAGTCCGGGAGAATAAGAGGACTGTGGGCATAAGAAGGGTTCACTCTGTTAGCGTCAGGGTTTCAGTCTCTCCTTTCTCACTATCCCTCTCTTTTTCTCTTCCACTCCAGATGAGAATGAGTGTGCTTCAGGCCGTCATGGCTGTGACAGTAACGCCCGCTGCGGCAACATCATCGGCTCCTACTTCTGCCAGTGTTACCAGGGCTTCAACGGGGACGGCTACTCCTGCTTTGGTGGGTGAGACACGAGTTTGAGGGGTTCCTCTGTCACTGTCCCCACCTTCTGTGCTGGCTGTCGTACTCAGAAATGGGTATGTATTGGGCGGCAGCATAACATAGTGGTAAGGAGGAGGGCTTGTAACCGAAAGTTTGCAGGTTTGATTCCCCTATGGGGCACTGCTGTTGTATCCCTGGGCAAGTCACTTAACCCAGAATTGCCTCAGTAAATATCCAGTTGTATAAATGGATAACAATGTAAAAACTGTAACCTATGTAAGTTGCTCTGGATCAGAGCATCTTCTAAATGACAATAAAGTAATGTAATGTTATATATAGCACAAAAACCCTTTGGACTAGCATCACTACTGTTATTTCATTGCTTTGGTTACCATCAGAAATTTACTTGGCAGCAGAGTTGTATCAGGAATTATTTTTACCAGATGTGCCATGGCAGGTAAGTTTTCAATTAGGAACAGAATGAGCTTGGACAGACCTGTCCAGATGAATAGGCCCTGATACTGGTCAGGTGTTCATTATTACTCCCTTCTGCTGGGTCACAGGGTTCTCTGTTCTCTCCTCTTTTCCTATTGGTGGGTTATCTTGGGCATGGCTCCAGACGTGGATGAGTGCACTGTGAACAATGGGAACTGCCAGCACAACTGTAGTAATGAAGCTGGTGGTTACCAATGCCACTGTCTGCCTGGGTATGAGCTCACTCCGGATGGGCATAATTGCACAGGTAGGGGGCGCTCTTGTTCAACTCGTCACCTTCGACTTTAAGATCTGTCTAAAAAAACCTGCATGATCTTCAAAAGACTTTGAAGTGATAATGCCTGTCAGGTAAGATGACATCACCAGGAAGACAGCATGATACTCCCACTTCACTTAGAGTCCAGGCCTTTTAGGAATGTGGTAACATCACTACACTGTGGAGTAGAGTGAGGACCAGGGTTCTGTTCCCTGGAAATTAAGGCTGTGGGGTCCTCAAAAGCCTCTGCTCACAGCAAAGTTATACATCACAGCAAAGTTATACCTATCATAACCTGGATTTATTCAGTATGACCTGGGTTGTTACCTCATTGGGGCACTCAGCAAATTCTACACATTGGGTTGTATGACCATAAAAGCTGTAGAAAGAACAGTTCCACAGCTCCTCACATAGCTGGGGATCCCTGTGATACGTCTACAGCCTATTATCTTAGTGTTTCTCATATGTGGTGTTAAGACAGGGTAAGAAAAAAATCTGTGTTTCAATGATTGATACTCAAGTATCTTTTGCTCTCCCAATGCCCCCCAGATGTGAACGAGTGTGTGACTCTGAACAGGACGTGCGATCAGGTCTGCATGAACACGGCCGGCTCCTTCCTCTGCTCCTGCCTACCTGGCTACCAGCTGCACATCGACGGCCAGAGCTGTGTGGGTCAGTACTGCGGCCCAGACCGCCCCAGTGTCTGTGCTGGGTATCAGTCAGAGTGTGTCATACTAAGCGTCAGTGCTGGATATCAGTCACAGTAAATCATACTAATACGCCACTCCACTGCTTTGTTTGGGTCACACTGCAAAAAATGAATTTCAAGAAAGTTAAAATGGCTTATTTTTAGGAAATTAATCTAAAAATGGAAAATTATCTTATCATGGTAAGAAAAGTAATCTTTTTAGAATTTAATGCTAGTTTGAAGAAAGGTTTGCTTGCCCCATTGGCAGAAAAAAATATCTTAAATGTAGTAAAAGTCTCTTGTTTCTGCCAACCGGGCAAGCATTTTTTTCATCTTTAAACTAGCATTAAATTCTGAAGATTACTTTTTCTTACCATGATAAGATAATTTTCCATTTTTAGATTAATTTCCTAAAAATAAGCCATTTTAACTTTTTTATTTGGTTTTTAGTGACAGATAGCCCAGACCAACCCAGCGTCTGTGCTGAATATCAGTCGCAGTACATCACACCACCATGCCACTTTACTGTTCTGTTTGGTTCTCATTCCCCAGTATCTGTGTTTAATTTCAGCAGGCCTTACACAATGAGGCCAGAGCTGGATCTTGTAATGTAAACCAGCTATGAAAATATTACTTTTATTTGGTTTATATGACAGATATCTTGAAATAATACACATGATTTTTAAATATGTGTTGACTGGGATTCATTTACAAAGCATTTGTAAAGAGTGTCATAAATGGATGTAATAACTCATTCAATTCCAAAATAGAGGCAGATCTTTTCTATATTATATTACCTTTATCCATATGATGTCTGTATATTCCTCTCACAGTGTTACACTATTCAAAGCTCGTCATGCAGTTGCCATACTGTACATGTTGCTTATCAGGTGGTGTTGTGTCCCTCTCAGATATTGACGAGTGTAAGCTTCAGAAGGGGGGCTGTTCCCATGAGTGCACCAACACCCTCGGGGGACACACCTGTCACTGTCCTGAACCGCTGCTTCTCGACCTGGACAATGCCACCTGCGTCAGTATGTCCCTCACCTTTGTTAGCCTTGTCTGCGGAGAGCTGGGTGTGTGTCTGTGTCTGTGTCTGTCTGTGTCAGGGGCTCGGGCAAGGACTCAGTCGCAGACCTCAAAACCGTTGAATTCAGGCAGATATATTAAAGTCCACAAGCAAGAATCGAAGTCACAAAAACCAGGCAGGGTCAAAAACCAGAAAGGCAGTCCGAGGGGCAAATCCAGGTACGGGTAAACGGAGCAGGCAGGGTCAAACACCAGGCAGGCAGATAAACAGGCAACAGGGCAAAGCGGCAGGCAAAAACAGGTCGGAAAAAACAGGCAGGTCAAAAACGGAAAAGCAGCAATAAACACGGGTAACAAACAGCAGGGACGAAACAGGCAAAGCAACTGTGACGAACTAGCAATGAGACATGAAACAAGCAGGGTATAAGTAGGGAAATGCTGATGAGGAGATGGGATGCAGGTGCGCAGGCAGGCAGGTGGGGATGATCAGGTAATCAGGTGGGTGGAGACAGGGCGGAGAGCAGGGCAGGGCTGAACACAGGAAAAACAAAAGCACATGGACAGAAAAAACACAAAACACCACGGCTAGGGGGCGGGAGCACTGACAGTCTGTGTCTGTCTGGGTAATTCATGTTGATATCTTTATATTATTTCATTTTCATGGTCTCCCTGCAGCGTATATAGTATACCTTGTTTTTCTCTGTGTATGTAGCTTCTTTCTTTATATCTGTCCCTTTGCCTGTATTGCGTCTATTCAACTGATCAGTTTGATTCAGCATGTTTGGCTGTTTCAGTACAGTTTCCAGTTAGTTTCCAGTCCTATCTGTCTGTCCCATCGTGTCCCTTGATTACTGGGTGTTAATCACTCTTGTCATTGACTCTGGCCCCCCCTGCCAGATGTGACGTCATGTGACCTCAGGAATGGAGGCTGTGCGCATGTCTGCACTGTCCGCTCTGAGGGGAGTGTCCACTGCAGCTGCAAGATAGGCTGGGAGCTGGCGGAGGACCAGAGGAGCTGTCTGGGTGAGAGAGGGGAGAAGAGGGAGGGAGAGGAAAGCAGAGGAGAGGTGGGAGGAGGAAGGCCAGGAGAGGAAAAGGAAGAGGAGGAGGTCAGGTGATGGGGCGGGAGGCTGGGGGCGGGTGATGAGAGGGACGGAGAAGAAGACAAGGAGGAAGAGGAAGGATGGAGGAGAGAACAGGTGAGAACAGGTTGCAGAAGAATCATTTGGCAGAGGAATCATTTGGGAGTTTATTTCTCTGTAAATGATCTTGCAGCTGTTGTACCTGTGAGCTTCCTTTGGTTGTGAGGATGCCACCACATTCGAGACTGTAAGAGCCGTAGAGAGGATAGCGTAGGGTAACGCACAAGAAGCTGGAGTTTCAGGAGCATGTGTGGGGTCCACCTATTTCTGAAGTGGCAAAAAAGAGCTGAAGAGTTGGGGAGAGATGGAAAGAGTGAGTGAAGGAGAGTGAGAGGAAGGGCAGGTGTATGTTGAGAGGTGCTGTCTGCCCGCCCCAGATGTGGACGAGTGCGGCGACTTCAATGGTGGCTGTGAGCAGGTGTGTATGAACCATCCTGGGGCCTTCAACTGCAGCTGCCGGGAGGGGTACGAGCCCCGCACCGACGACCCCACCAGGTGCCAGCGTGAGTGTCCCCCACTGGCATGGATCCCCACTGTCTGCAGGCACTGGTCTGTGGCCGTGTTGTGCAGGTTTCTGTTGTGGTATCAGCACCTTCATCTGCAAGCCATTTCAACACCCCCTATGCACACACGTATGCACACATGCAAGCACACGCATACGCACACACACAGACACACACACACACACACACACACACACACACTTGCACACATGCACACACACAGACATTCACACACACATGAACACACACACACGCATGCACGCATGCACACACACAGACATGCACACACACACGCATGCAAGCACACACACACACATGCACACACACTGTCTCTTCTCTTGGCCTGCTTTCCTTCAATTTTTCTGCTTGTCCTCTTTATGCACCCGTACAGGACATCCTCAAAGATGGGGAGATGCCTCATCTCAAGGAGTGCATCCTGTTCAGCACCTCTCTAAATAAAGTTAGATATGGATGTTTACTTAGAGCAGCTGGCCTTCACTGACCCAGGTGTTTCCATTTCTCTGCTGTCACAGCTGTGTGCGACCCCCCCTGTCAGAACTACGGGGTCTGTGTGGGCCCCAATTCCTGTGACTGCCCTGCTGGTTACCCCGGACCTGGCTGCTCAGGTAAATCCTAGGTTTTGTGTGTGTGTGTGTGTGTGTGTGTGTGTGCGCGTGTGACCATACAGACACTACACACACACACACACAAACACACACACACACACACACACACACACACACACACACACACATATCCATACAAATACGTGAACCTACACACCTGTTCTTGTAATCAACTAAATTGATTTCACAACTGCTCTTTGAAACAGGCAATTGGACCTTTAACCTTGATCTAGTGTATTTAGTCTGTGGGGTGTGTTGAGCTGAACAGGTCTGAATGAAGCATGTGTGACTGCGTGTTTGACTGTAATGTATGATGTGTGTGCATGTGTGTGCATTTGATCATCATGTGTCTGCATGTTTCAGCCATGTGCTCCCCACCATGTGCCCACGGAGGCACCTGTATGCGCTGGAACATGTGTCTGTGTCCCCCTGGCTGGACTGGGCCCGGATGTCACACAGGTAACTCTGTCTTTTCTCCCCGTCATAGAGGTATGATTCTCATTTTCCTCTGCCACCCAGGTAATTCTCTCTGTTCCCTATCACACTGGTAAGTATCACTGTCCCCCATTGCCCAGGTGATTCTCTCTGTCCCCATAGCACAGGGAACTCTTTGACCATCCCCTGTAACACATGTAACTCTCAGACTGTCCCCTAAAGCATAGGTATCTTTCTGACTGTCTCCTAAAGCACAGATAACCATCTGGCCATCCCCTATAACACAGGTAACTCTCTGACTGTCCCCTATAGCTCATGTAACTCTCAATTGTACCCTAAAGCACAGTAAACCCTCTGACTGTCCCCTGCAACACAGGTAATTCACTGACTCATAACACACAGGTCTTTGCTAATAACCTGCTCTCTTCCTGACAGCCCCCCTGCAGACAGAAAAAGCCCTCCTCCATCTCTCACTCTTCTCTCTGCCCCCCAGCGGTGTGTGAACTTCCCTGTGCAAACGGCGGCCGCTGTGTGGGCCCAGACTCCTGCCAGTGCCCCTCTGACTACACCGGATCTCAGTGCCTCACCCGTGAGTACCTGCAGGGGGCCACATTCATATACAGCAGACTATGTAATGCTATGAAATTGACTCAAGACAGACCAGGGATACTCTAAACTTTCTCTGGAGGGCCAAAATCCTGCCTGTTTGCAGTGTCTGAAAAGTCCCCTCTTCTTTCTCTGTCACCTTTCTCCCTGTCTCCCCCTCTCTGCCTGTCTCTCCAGCCCTCTGCACTCCGCCCTGTCAGAACGGAGGGAGATGTGTTGATGTCAACAAGTGCACCTGCAGTGGAGGATGGCAGGGTGCCCGGTGTCAGATAGGTAACCAGAGACAACACTGCCATCTGTGGCTGGAGGTCTAATTACACTGTTGAGAAACACAGTTGTGTTCCTTAATCAGTTATATCCTTTCCAAGGACTGTTTCTTTTAGTGAGGAAGCACATCACTGATGATCTAAAATGTTTGAACATCTCCTAATGTGTGTGTATGTGTGTGTGTGTGTGTGTGTCTCAGAGCCAGTTCAATGCCAGACAGCATGTAAGAATGGTGGAGTGTGTGTGGGACTCAACAGGTGTCGCTGTGCCAGTGGATTCACAGGAGACCTGTGTGAGACAGGTGAGTGTGAAAAGGGAGTGAAAACAGGTGGTCTGAGACAGATCTGAAACAGGTGAGCGAGAGTAAGCCGAGTGTCAAAGGTGTGAGAGGGATGAATCACAGACAGGTGAGTTTGAGGCATCTGAGACAAAAGACAGACAGGTATGAGACAAGTGACTGTGAAAGACATTAATGAGAGAGGGGAGTGAGACACAGGTGAGGGTGAGACAGCAGAGAGACAAACAGGTCAGAGACAGGTAAATGTGAAAGACATTAATGAGACAGAAGTGAGACAGGTGAGTTTGAGACAGCAGCGAAATAGACAGGTATGAAACAGGTGAGTGTTAGAGACATTAATGAGAAACAAGTGACACACAGTTGAGTATGAGACAGCAGGGAGACAGACAGGTATGAGACAGGTGGGTGTGAGAGACATTGAGATATAGGTGACTGTTAGAATCCTTGTCCTGCAGTTCCTTTACTCTCAGAGTTTGTGCTCTGATCACAGCGGTGATGACACCTTGTGTGCCACCTTGCCAGCACGGCGCCACCTGCAGCCCGCACAACAAGTGCACCTGTCCAGAGGGCACTGCTGGCCTGCGCTGTGAAAAGCTGTGAGTACCGGCCTCCTGCCACATGGGGGCAACAGTCAGGGACAACCCCAGAGAAAGGGAAACCTGTACTTAATTTCATATGGAGCTGTCAATCTTAAATGGAAATATTGTTGCATGCTGTCAGAAAGGTCTTGGGACCTTTGTATCTTTGGACTTGAAGTGTTTGAGCAGGAGCATCTGAAATCTTTCATTCTGAACAGTTAGGATCTTTCTTATTTGCTCTATTTTTATTAATGGAAAAACTCATACTGAGATATGCCTGTACATCTTGGACTGTATACCAGTCTGTAACTTGCTCTTTCCATTCCCTTGTGTCCACGTCTTATTCTCCATGTTGGTCCCAGGACGTGTCCGGTGGTGACCACTGTGGTCAGTATGGCTCGGGCGGTGCGCAAGGGAGTGAGAGAGAGTTACGTGGACCGCTGTGGACCCCTGGGAGTCCAGCTCTGCACCAAGTACAGGTGACACACCCATATGTGTGCAACTACAGACACTCCCCCACACACACACACACAGACCACACCTAGTACATTCATATATGTGTGACCCTGGAGCACTGATGTTACTTTTGCTGTTTCCAGGATCAACCAGGCACGTGTGTACCTGCAGGCCTACCGGGTAGGATACAAAATCCAGTGCCCTGAGAAAAAAGGGAGATGAGATCAACCCCCCACACCCCCACTACAGAAAACTGCACTGCGATTGAACAACCTACAGCATTGACCTCTGTGTGATCCTTGTGAAACCAGACTTCACCCAACTGAGCTGAGTTAGGCTTAAGGATCCAGAGGAATACCACAGTGAGAACAGGAGCAAACCGCATTCTGTTCCAGAAGGGACAACTCGTTTGCAATGTCAAACCTGGACGACCAATGACTTTCTTAAAAAGCCTTCATTTAACGCAGTGGATGAAAAATTAACCTCTCCACATGACCCAGCACATTTGTCAATGAGAAACACCGAAGTACTGTAATCATGTGAAGTGCATTTTGCATGTCCCTACATTGCCTGGACTGTGAGTTGCAATTCTACAATTCTATACCACAATTCGTATATAGTTCGTTACCCCTGAAAAACAGCATTAACTGAATAAAAACTATCTGTGTTTTTGTAAGGGACGTCTGTGTGTCACTTTGTCACACCCAGCATTGAGTGTTCTTGTCCTTGTGTTTCAGCATTTGTAAAAAATTAATCTCTAACCTCCGATTGTACAAGCATCCGCTTATTTTAGCTTGTGGTTATTTATTGCTGTCTTGACCCCTCATCTAGAATTCATTGCTACTTTGCTGTCTGTCACAGTATCCAGATGCTTTCTGTGTAATGTAATTTGTTTTTACCGAGGAAATCAGTGATGATGATGGTGATGATGATGATGACAATGATGACGTTTGCTATGGTCACAAAAGAACTGTATAATAACACCATATATAACTGTATAATAGCACCTTATAATATCAATACCTTTCCTACAGCAGCCATTGTCACAGGTCTCAGGTAACTAGCTGAGTGGATGATGTTAATGAATGTCTTTGTGAAACACCTTTGCTCTATAATATGAGAAGACTAACACCTTCAGGCAGGCAGCAGAAGGTCTGTGCTGAACTGGGGCAGTGCATGAAGGGGTGGGGTGGGTGGGGGTGGTGTTTTCCATGAACGTGTCCCACACAGGTTTATCTTTCACAGGATGGAAAGCCTTAAATACAGAAAGGAACTGCAGAACGGACAATGTAAAATTCCCCAGTTATTCCTCTGCACCCTAGAGCGTAGACCCTCACAGGGTAGCACCTGCACTGGCTTAGAAATCAAGAAAAACCGGGGGTTCCCAGGAGGGTTGCCATAGGTTGAGGCTTTGAGCGGAAGGAGGGATACTGCGTGGAAAGGGCAACCCAGGGGCTGACAATGGGAGATGAGGGTGAAAGCTCACCTGGTAAGAGCACTACAGGGAAAGCTTCTCAGAAGGAAACAGATCAACCAGCAGGGGTTGAGCCCAGGAGGATGACTGGCCTTAAGGAGATCAACCCCAGGGTGAGAGAAATCCGACCCCCCTGGGGGGATGTGCTGCTGAGACTAGCTGATCAGATCAGAGCTGAGCTACAGCAGGTGAGACACTGTAGCGCACCTGAGCCAGGATGGGACTCACTGTCTAAACTGCTTAGAGAACAGGCTGTTTCTTAGAGAGCTGCATCAGTGAACAGACATTTGCTGCTGCAGTGAGAGACATTTCAATTAGACAGGGAAATCAAATACTCTGCTTTTATCCTTTATCTTTATTTTTATATTTGCAATTACATTAAATTACATTATTGTCATTTAGCAGGCACTCTTATCCAAAGCGACTTACAGTTTTTTACATGTTACCCATTCATACAGCTGGATATTTACTGAGGCAATTCTGGATTAAGTACCTTGCCCAAGGGTACAGCAGCAGTGCCCCAGGGGGGAATTGAACAAGCAACCC
Source organism: Megalops atlanticus (assembly GCA_019176425.1). Classification (NCBI taxonomy): domain Eukaryota; kingdom Metazoa; phylum Chordata; class Actinopteri; order Elopiformes; family Megalopidae; genus Megalops; species Megalops atlanticus. The sequence continues at coordinate 47,674,807 of CM032876.1, forward strand.
CTCACTTATGAGCCCTGCTCCTTAGCACTATGTTACACTGCCATCTTACAGCAATGCATACATAGTTTATCTGGAGTGACGACACAATGCTGTTACACTTCAATACTAATTGCAGTGTTTGAGTCTTGTATTGGTTTCATTGCAAAGCTCACTTTTTGGGTTGAGGAGGGCTAACCATTTTATTTTTTCAAAAAGTATTCATTACGTTTGCATGGATTTGACTCAATAATCTTCTACAAAATCCCACAGCAATACTACAACAACATTACTGTACATATTCACTATTATGTAACTTACTTGATGGACTGTCCTATGATCCACAGGGTGTGAAAAAGCCTTATAAGGAGGTGATTGACATCTCCCGGGATGAATCCCACAGTGCCGGAATGAGACCCCTCTCCTTCGTTCGTCAGGTACCCCTGTTTCACACCACTCCTTCCATGTGCTGGCATTCAGTGTCAAATAGATTAAGAGCAGTGGGTATGTTGATTTACCGGTGGGTGTGTCAAGCTGTGAAATGATATGGTAATGCCATCAACATTACCTTGGACAGGATATCCACATCCTATGCTGTGAACTTTTGTCACTTTCCTGAAACCTACGACTCTCTTTTTCTTGGTTTGTATATTTCTGTCATTCTTCTTCTGTTATTGACAAGAATCTGTCTGTCCCCTTTTCTCTGAATCTCTGACAATAAATATTATCCTGTCTCTCAGTCAGTCTTTTGTTATCGGAATCTGTTTATCCAACTCTCACTCTTTAAATCTTCCTCTGAATTTGACTCTCTCACTGTCCATCTGTTTCTCTGTCAGTCTGTTTTCATCAACCTATTTATCCACCTCTCTCTAACCTCTGAATTTGACCGTCTCATTGTCCGTCTGTCACTCCATATGAATCTGCATGTCTGTCTCTGGATCTGTCCCAGTGCGTGTCTCTCTGAACCTGTCTGTCTCTCTGTTGCAGGTCATGGCTGCCTGCCTGCATCCGGAGCTCCTTCACAGTGGCAAACTGCCTGCTGATGTGTGTCAGAGAGCACAGAGGCTGCTGAGAGAGTGTGATGGGGACAGTGTGGGTAAGGACTCTGTGTGTGTGTGTGTGTGTGTGTGTGTGTGTGTGTGTGTGTGTGTGTGTGTGTGTGTGTGTGTGTGTGTGTGTGTGTGTGTGTGTGTGTGTGTGTGTGTGTGTGTGTGTGTGTGTGAAAGGCTGTATTTGACCCTGTATTCATACTTGTTTGTGTGCGACTGTGTGATTGTGCATTGGTCTATTTGAATTGGTGTGTGTGTGTTTTTGTTTGTGTGTGTGTGTGTGAATGAAAGACTTTATTTGACCCTGTATTCATACCTGTATGTGTGTGACTGTGTGCTTTTGCGAGTGACAGTGCATTTGTGTATTTGTGTGTGTGTTTGCATGTGTGTGCGTGTGCGTGCTTGTATGCATTTGTGTGAGTGTCTGAATCTATTGATGGGTATGTGTGTATGTATGTGTCTGTGTTTGTTTGAATGCTTGCATGTGGATGCGTGCATGCTTGTGCATGTGTCTCTGCATTGATTGCATGTGGACTCGCGTCTGTGCCTGTGTGTTTGTGCATTCAGGCTCGTACTCGGACACCTGTGGTATCCCACATGTGCAACGCACCGTGGCGGAGTTCATCACACGGCGGGACGGGGGTGTGCCCTCCTTCCCCGAAAACATCTTCATCTCCTCTGGCTCCCAGAGGGCGCTGATGGTGAGACACACATTAAAAAAAACAAAAAAAAAACCCCAGAAATTGCTGTAATCATCAGGCGATGTTCTTCATGGCAGTTTTTTTGGAGGTGAATATGAATATAAATGTGAATATAAGTGAATATGATTATCCAAAAACGTTGTTTAGGAAATACTGAATACATACATACCCATTGTGTTGATGCTTTTCCTTACTTTAAAATAAAAACAAAACATAAAATTGATAGAAGAAAAATTGAAAAAGCACAAATTAATAAATACAGCACTGATTACAAGTCCTCACAGTCATCCTCATCAGTCCAGATCCTGTCTTTTCATATTGCCCCTTCATCACACAGGTGGTACTGAAGCTGCTGGCACAGGGTGAGGGTGTGTCTCAGACAGGTGTTCTGACCCCAGTGCCCACCTGTTACACCTTCCCCATGGTGCTGGCTGAGGTGGGGGCGGTTATGGTGCCCTATCAGCTGTGTGAGGAGCAGGGGTGGGCACTGCAAGTGGAAGAGCTCCGCAGGGTCCTCCAAGCCTCTAGGGGGCACTGTGACCCCAGGGTGCTGTATGTCATCAACCCAGGGAATCCCACAGGTGCATAAATGTCTATCTGCTAAACAAGACACATGGTAAATTGTACGTCAGAGACCCTCAGCCAATGTTCTTGAGAGTTCTGACCTATTTTGAAATAAAGATCACCACAAGTCTAATCTGATTCTAAACTAATCACTAGTCTCTGAAGGCTGGGGACACCTGCTGATAACTGGAAATCAGACCATCTCAGATGAAAAATGATTTGGAGCCCTAACAACCAATCTAGTGTGTTTTAAAAATGTCCTTATTCTCACCTCCCAAAAGGTCATGTGCAGAGCAGGAAATCAATAGAGGATGTGATTCGATTGGCTGCTGAGGAGAGGCTCTTCCTGTTAGCCAATGAGGTGACCACACGTTTGAATTTTCTGTCAGCATGTGGCTTCTGTTTTTCATCTCCCCTTGGCTGTTTATCATCTTTCCTCAGAAATCAGCTGTTCTCCAAAAAACTGAAATTGTGGGTTTACCTGAGGACAGCTAGCTTTTAGCTATATATGACTTTCGGTTAGAGAGCAGAATTCAGCCTCCTGAAACATCCAGGCATTGAATGAAAATCAACTGTTTGACTACAGGATAAATAAATAATAGTTTGGTTTCTTACCTTTTCATGGAGAGAAGCAAGCCAATATGTCTCTGTTAGCAGCTAATCAACATCTAATGTCTTTTGGAATTCCCAGCTAATCAGTGTCTCCTATGATATGAGATGTACAGTCTTGGATCTAGCATTAAACAGCAATCTGTCCTTCCTGTCCTACTCTCTGTCCTTCTCCTTTCATGTGTCTCTCTCTCTCTGTCTTCTTCTGTTTCTCTTTCTTTTGTTCTGTCATCCTGATTCTGCCTCCATCTTTCTCCTTTCTCTTTTTGCTCCCTCTCCCTCTCTTGTCACCTTGCCCCTCCCTCTCTCTCCTCCATCTGTCCTTCCTTCCTAATTCTGCCTCACTCTCTCTCAACCTTCCTCCTCTCTTTTCACCCTCTCCCTCATTTCTTCTCTCTTCACTTCTCTCCTCCCCCTCTCTCCCTCTTTCTCTCCTTCCTTTCTCTCTCTTTTCCTTCCCCTCCCTCTCTCTTTCTGTCTGCAGGTTTACCAGGATACTGTGCACGGTGAAGGAGTAGAGTTTGTCTCTTATAAGAGGGTGCTGTCTGAGATGGGCCCACGGTACTCGGACACAGTGCAGCTGGCCTCCTTCAACTCCATCTCCAATGGCATAGGAGAGTGAGTGACGACTCTGTTTGCGCAAATCTATTCAGGAACAAGACTCCAACCTCTACCATTCTATACACCTGTCCATGTCAGTCTACCCTTAAAGACGATTAATTCTCTCCCCTATAGAGCTTGTACTTTTTGATGTCGTTGTTGTGGTTATCGAAAGGGGAAGTGGTCAAAAGTGTTCTCCAAAGCAGTCACACCAAATTAACATACTGCAGTTTGGACCCACTGGCAAAACCCAGGGACATTCACAGGATTGAGGCAAAGTTTAGCCACCTGGTTAATCGATGACCCTCATATGTCCAGAGCTCTTGAAAGTGGAGCAGAACTGGAGCAAAGGCTCTCGGGCCAAAGTATGACCAACCACTGGGACATAAGCATGCACTCATGTAGGAAAATTATTACATTACATTACTGTCATTTGGCAGACACTCTTATCCAGAGCACCTTAGATTTGTGAAAGTTTTTACATGTTGCCCATTTATGCAGCTGGATATTTACTGAGGCAATTGTGAGCTAAGTACCTTGCCCAAGGGTACAGCAGCAGTGCCCCAGCAGTGAACCGCATAGCAAAGTGGCACCTTACCACTACACTGCCACTACAAGTCAAAAGTCTACGTAAATGTCATGTATCCAAACAATACATTCTTCTATTGTTGTAATAAAGGGAAAAATAGGTTTGCCAGTGTCGGGCCAGGAGCCAAAGTGTTCTCTCTTTTCCCAGGGGCGGTCTGCGAGCCGGGTACGTGGAGCTGCTCAACATTGACCCTGCTGTTGCACTGTTTGCCGAAATATTGCTCTGCACTGACATATGCGCCCCCGTGACCGGTCAGATTGGCCTCGACATCATGGCTGACCCCCCGCGGCCTGGAGATCCCTCCTACGGCCAATACGCAGAGGTTAGGTCTCAGAGCGCAGAGGCAGCCCTTAAACACAAATCATTACACACACACCTACCCTGCTCACCCCCAAATCTGTGTTTGTTCAAATTCTGCTCTGACTCCAGGAAGTCCAGGCAAGCTGGGAAACTCTGATCCGGAATGTCCGTCGGGTTGAGGAGGTTCTGAGCGCCCTGCCGGGGGTCAGCTGCCAGCCAGCGGTGGGGGGTGTTAATGTCTTCCCCCGCCTATACCTCCCACCAGGAGCAGTGGAGCAGGCCAAGGTGAGCATGGGGCCCAGGGATGCTGTCTCTGTGTGGCCCCTCTGGTAGGAACCAGGAGGGTTCAGGGAATGAAGGGGTTTAGAAAGATGGGGGGGACGGAAGCAAACGGCACTGGAGGGACCACGTCGTGTTTTAAAATCAGAATGATTAATGAACAGGTGCCCGAAGGTCAGGTATGAAGCTGGGTTTCAGGAGGTCACATGAGGAGAACTGGAAGATGTGGGGTGGGGGGACTGTCTCGGAATTGCTATTTTATTCAGTCTGAAGTGGTGGGGGGTTCCTGCTGGACTCAGGGTGTGATTTAGGGATTTAAACTGACCCAGTATAAGTTGGTGTGCTCTCTTTTTCTCTCTTTCTCTGTCTTTCCTTGTCTCTCTTGGTTTTTTCTTTCACTGTGTCTCTCTTTCTCTTGGTTGCACTCCCTGTCTGTCTATCTCCTTTTTCTGTCCCTTTTGTTCTCCCTCTCCCTTGGTCTGTCTCTCTCGCACTGCCTCCCTTTCTCTCTCTCTCTCTCTCTCTCTCTCTCTCTCACACACACTCCCTCTCTCCAGGAGGCAGGGGTCGAGGCAGACCAATTGTACTGCAGAAGGCTGCTGGAGGAGGCAGGGCTGTGTGTTGGACCCGGGTGCGAGTCTGGGCAGAAGGAGGGCATTCACCACATCAGGTACCTCTCAAAACCCTTACATGTTTGCTGGGCATATAGACTTCACCATATAGATTATAGGGGAGAAATGGAAAACCAAGCTAAGAAAACAAGAAACCAAGCTAGAAACACAGTGTAGCATCCTCTACTAGCATCCATTCAGCTGGAGCCAAGTTTGAAGCAAAGTCTCAGCTGAATTGAAAATACAGCTGGATAGTTACAATTTTATTACTTTAAAGCAATTACAATTACAGATGAATTTTCGCAGGTTTAGAAATATGTATATTTAATCTGATGGTGTTCACAAATAAAACAACACCAGCCTCCTAAACAAACATGTTCTTGAAGCTAATGGTTTTACAGTAGTGCTAGCGAAACATATTGTTGCGTTCTTAGCTAGTGTTCTAGCACGCACCCGTTTGACGTAGTTTCTGTAGTTCAGTGTCCCTTCTCCCCCGTTCAGATCATTCCCACTTATGTCTGTGTCATTTGCGCCCTCTGCTGGTCATATCTTAGGTTACACGTGAAGGTTCCCGCTGAAGTCATGGAGGAGGCGCTTGGGCGTTTGAGGACGTTCCACCTCAGGTTCATGAGCGAATTCTCCTGACCTGGTTGCTGTCATCGCACTTCTCCTGCCATCTCACCTTGAGGAAACAGCCACTCAGCTTTAACGATGCGTTAAAATCCAACCTCACCCCACCCTTCACGCAAATCATTTACCTAGGCTATGCCAAGATACTTATCTGACAGCAACTAAAAACTCAAAGACAAGTGCTGACAAAGAACTGCTGTTATGTACTCCAGCCCAGGAACACGGTTTAATAATAGATTATACATATTTCACATTTCAGATTATTCATATTTGATTAAAGTATTTTAGTGAACAATATATATTTTTCTTAGATTAGAATATTAGACATTAGAAGGTACAATGACAAATAAGTAAGGTATATTTGTGAAATATATGTGGATCTGTAATTTTAGAGTATATCAAAGCAGGAAGGGAGTGCACTGGAATGGAGTTTTGAACTGTTTAATCTATTAATCAAACATACTCATCTTACAAGGTGGAGGGTTATGGAAGATAGATTTAATACACTGCAACAGGTAACCAGTGTCTTTAAAACAGCATCACTCCCAGTGTGTAAAGTTGCATTTTTGGTGCCTTGAAGTGGGTGATTTAGGCAGATTTGCAGGATCATTAATTGAGCCATAAAAATTAATGACCTTCTTAAGTGCATGTATCAGTTCTGGTATGATCACTCATTCAGATAACTTCTCATTAAGTTCTGAGTGAATAAGCAGACCACTGACCTCAGTGCTGAACATGTGTGTTATTTTAGTTTCAAATTTTATTTCTGGTGCTAAAATAGCATACGGAGACTCACAGTGTGTAGCTATGGGGAAGAAAAAAGAAGAATATAAAGATGAGAGAGAGAAGGAAAAGAACAGACTTTTAAGATAAAAAGATAGCCAGACATTCAGAACAATGTCAGCACATGTGGGGATATAATTTCAAACTTTTGCAAGAGGCATTGAGAACAGGGACCCTATAATCTAACAACAGCACAGCCAGTACACGCAGTAATAGGTGGAGTAATGGACTTTGCACCAGAAGGCTGTGAGATTGACTCCTGATCAGGATAACGATTTTATAATCTTTGTCGACGTGCTTTTTCAGACATCTGGTAAAAGGGGGCTGCAGAAGGATGTGGAACGTAGAATTGGACACACTGCAAGTCACCTTGGGTGAACTGATCCAGGAGCCACAGGGTAGCTTTTGTGGTCAGGACAGGTAGTGTCACAACAGCCAGATGAAACCAAAGGTCCTATCAGCCAACATACACCTGGCTGAAGCTTCTCACACTTTACCATTCAAATCAAGTTTTTCTCCAGCACATCTGGACATCTGGAATTTGCATTTTGAGACAGTAGAGCAAATGCATAATAAACAAGTAAAGAATTATTATTGTTATAATCACTATCATTGTATAATTATTATTCTTTCTTTGTTTGTTTAGTTGATTTAAAGCTTAAAGAGTGTGGGATGAAAAAATCAAGAGTGTGCTGGCTGCTTATTTCAAGGACAATGATTTTGAATTAAAACCAACTCAAATATGTCTTTACCTTATCAGACAGGAATAGTAACAGTGAAGTGTGATAGTTTCTATCTCTGGGATAGAAACATCTGTCCTTAACCTACCCTGAAATTCACAGTTGACTTTGGTCATTGTGAATCCAAGCTAAATGCACCTACAGTACATCATGAAATCCAAACAAATACACAACCCCATCAGGGAAAGATTTATATGGCATTCATTAAGATGAGCACAAAGCATCAAAGATTAAAAATGTTTGTCGCAGGTTTCTTGGTGCACGGTTTGCTAATGATCCCACTCCTTGAAAACTCTACTGACTTTATTTGATTTGTGGTCACTGTGGACCTATACTGAATATAACATTAGCATTTGTTAATCTCTCATTGCTAAAGCAACCCAAGCCCAGGCTGCAGAAAAGACATTACATTGTGTTAAAGGTAAAATGTGAGACAGGTACAGGATCCAGTGACTGAGGGGAGTTTGTGCAGGTAGCATCAGGAGCCCTTTCCTCCCACTCTGACTCCCTCACAGCTCTTACTGTTTGCTCTTCCATCTCACCTAGTTGGCTTTCTCCAGGGATTACTTCAGTTTTGCCAGTGTTGGTCATATAATCACAAAAATCCCTCATACACTTACTTTAGTCTCACTGACACATCACAGGCTGTGACCCATAACAGACAGCAGTAGTTCTTCAATTATCTCCCCAGTTGAAGAGAATAGTTTTTTTTTATCATTGTAGTATAATTTTTAAACAACAATGGGGAATATCATTTGAGTAACTCTTTTCTTTGCAGAATGTTCTAAAAGTAATTTCCAGTGCTGGATTAAAGCAAATATGACCCAAAAGCAAATGGTAAAACAAGATATGATGGAAAAACAGAGAAAAGAAACAGCTTGCCTACTGAAGATCAGCTTCATCCAAAGAACACCTGGTAGAGTTTTCAGCTATTCCCAGCTAATATTAGAACCTGGCGCCAGATAAGAGGCTCAGCAGCCAGGAGAGCAGGGACAGAGGGGAGGGTATAAAAGCCCCAGGTTTGAGCTCCGGGCCCCACCAGAGGGAAGATGCTGAAACTTGGACTTGTACTGCTGCTGGCGGCCACTGGTGAGTAGCAGGCCAGGGCCTGGCCCTGACCCGTCCGTCTGGGGGACCGGGCTGGAGTTGGAGTTGGAATCGCCAAAGCAGCTCAGAGAGGAGTGTCCTGTCTAGCACTGGGATCCAGGGAGTGATTTTCCTGCATTCCATCCTCCCACCCCAACCCTCCAAATCGCTCTGCTTCTTAGCAAACGTGAAACATTGCTATGCATAATCCCCATTAATTTCCGAGATGCATAGCACTGAACTAGAACGACTCGTTATTGATTATATGGGTGACACTTTCTCACATAAAGCCAATTTGAAGGGGAAAATAACGGGTCTGTTCTGTGTTCCAGTGTACGGCTGTGGCACGCCCACCTACCAGCCCAGCATCAGCAGGGTGGTGAACGGGGAGGACGCCCGCCCCTACAGCTGGCCCTGGCAGGTACACGGACACCGCCACCGCTGTCCTCAGAGAGAGAGCGCGCTTTTTCCAAAAGCGTAACGCAGTCGTTGCTCTGAAGGCAAAACGAGTTGTATTTATCTGTCGTCTCTAGATTTCGCTGCAGTACAAGAGTGGGAGCAACTTCTATCACACCTGTGGCGGCACCCTGATCGCCCCCAACTGGGTGATGACTGCGGGGCACTGTATCGGGTAAGTCACCACGAAAAGCCGCGCTCCGAGGAAACCCGACAGCACTGGCAAGGATGGAAGTAAGGGGCTGACAAAGAAAAAAAATTGCACGATTAATTGAATAATTCTAATCTCAAATAACTACATATGATTAAATTATTTTTGGATGAATGGCTGATGCATAGATTGCTCTAATGTACCTGGTTGAATGTGTAAACAATTAACACTCTTGAATTACAAAAAAAAAAAAAAAGAAAGAAAAAAGATTGCAACCGGGGTCGCGCCCTTGCTCGGTGCATCCGATGCAATGTGTGATTTTATTGCACACAAGGACAGTGATTCATAGCAAGAGCCTGTCGCCTTCATTGCATCTCCCGCACGGCCCGCGGAAGGGCGTCGGAGAACTGACTTTGAAGCCGTTTTGATGTAATACCTCCCCATTCCCGCCTTCCGTCAGGTCTCGCACCTACCGCGTGGTTCTGGGCGAGTACGACCTTACCCAGCAGGAGTACAACGAGCAGATCAAGGACGTGCTGAGGATCGTGGTGCACCCCGGCTGGAACAACAACTGCGTGGCGTGCGGGTGAGGACGCATCTCCTCGGCTTCACACATTCACACAAGCTGGGGAATTACGCCACGCAACAGAACAGCGCATCGTTGCCCTGTAGGGGAGATTTAGTCTTGCAGCAATTTCAAACATGCTGGACAGGAATAGTTAAATGAATGCACCGTCAGAGCTGTGGCTCTAAACTACACGATCAAACCATATACTGCGTGCCATTGCTCTGTTATTTGTGAGTTACAGAAAAAACAACATATTGCTGGTGTAAAGTAGGGGCTAGTAGACATGTGTAAGTACGTTGCAACTCTAGAAATAGGCCTACTATGTCGCTCATTTTTTGTGATTGTTTTTTGTGTTTGACCCCTTAGCAATGATGTTGCCCTGATCAAGCTGGCTTCCAGTGCCACCATCAACGACAAGGTGCAGGTTTCCTGCATTCCCCCTGAGGGCGACCGCGTGGCCCACAATGAGCCCTGCTACATCACTGGCTGGGGCCGCCTGTACAGTAAGCCACTTTATCTCATGTCGTAGCCTTGCACACTAACTACGCGCCTCTGACTGTATAGCAACCACTGTGATTTATACAGTATCTTAGCCTTGGTCGCTAGCTGGGTGCCTCTTACTGTACAGTAAGCCACTATGTCTTAAATGCTAGCCACCACCCTTACATCCTAGCCTTCCCCGCTAGCTGCGTGTCTCCGGCTGTTCAGCAAGCCACTGTGTCTCATAGACTAACCACCGTGTCTTACACCATGTGTTATATCCTAGCCTGTTTCGCTAGCTGTATGTCTCCGGCTATGTAGTAAGTCACTGTGATTTATATCCTAGCTACCGTGTTGTATCCTAGCCTCGCTCACTAGTTGCATGCAGTAAGCTTCCATGTCTTAACATCCTAGCTACCATGTCACAGTCCAATTGCATGGTGTTCTTAGTGGTTGACTGTGTTCAGAATGGTTATGTTCTCGGTAGCTGAATACTCAGGGTTTCTGACTTGCGTTCTCTCCCTGGCAGCCGGCGGACCCCTCGCCTCCAAGCTCCAGCAGGCCCTGCTGCCCGTGGTAGACCACCCTGTGTGCAGCCAGAGTGACTGGTGGGGCAGCTCGGTAAAGCCTAGCATGATCTGCGCTGGGGGAGACATCCGCTCAGGCTGTAACGTGAGTAATAAGCAAACCCCACCCCTGTAGTGGGGCTCCTGAGTGGCTCACTGGCGAGGGGCTCATCCTGAGCCCTATAGACCAGTGTAAAAAATTGACCTTGTTTTGCCAGGGTTGAGGGTTAGGTTAGGTTGGCCAAGCCTTGTCTCATCACCCTCAGGCACCCTGTGACACATCAAGTACCTGCAAGTCGCTGGCATGGCATCTCTCACTGGGGTGCACCGTGTGACTTGTAATGCAAAAAAGAGCTATTGCCTGCCTGTGCACATATAAAGAGATTGCATTTGTCTTGCTCCAGTGAGCAAGTGATGTATAAATGATGATTCCAAAACAAGGCTGCAAGAAGTGGAGAGAAGCATAGCCCCCAGCAGGGTTCCTAATTCTGTCATCATCGGAGGTCATCCTGGAATAAGCTGCCCATTTTTAAAAAGCACTATGGCCCTGTGCCAAAACTTCTGGGGCTGGATTGTGGCCTTCCTTTACTCAATAAATTGCTTTCACTTAAATCATCATCATCACCATCATCATCATCATCATCATCACAGGAACCTCTCCCTCTCTCTTTCTCTTCCCAGTATAACACCATGAAAGCTTTTCTGTAACACTGAGAGAACTGTAAGCACTGTGTATGCCCCTTCATGCAGTAATCTCTTTTCTGTTTCCACCCCTTTCCCTCTCTGTCTCTCCCCCTCCATCTCCAGGGAGACTCAGGTGGTCCCCTGAACTGCAAGGGCAGGGATGGCAGGTGGTATGTGCAGGGCGTGACCAGCTTTGTGTCGTCCCGCGGCTGCAACACCATCAAGAAGCCCACCGTCTTCACACGCACCTCCTCCTTCACCAAGTGGATCACCGAAGTAAGTCAGAAAGACCCCCGGTAATGCTGAGCCTGGTCAGTAGCAGCACGCAAGCCCAGTGACCCCATGCAAATAAATCACTGTTTGTGTCTATTAGGGGTGGAGCCGAATCCAAATACGGTATTCGGCAAAGCACAAATAGTGGGTTTTTACAAATATTTATTTTGTACAAATATTTTTTAAATTATTTGTTTTTGGGAAACACTAATAAATCACTGTTTGTGTCTATAACACATCTCTCATAGAGTTCTAACACACCACACAGCATATGTGAACATCTCCAATACATCCTTTGTTTTCCTCCAGCATAAATGATCATTTTCTTTTTTCATTCCTTTGGCATAAATGATTTATGTTCTGCCCATGGCAAAACCTCAAGAAAATCACTGTTTATGTCTTTTCTTTTTAGACCATGCTGTACTATTGAGGAGCTACTAAAGATACCCCTGGATCTATGGCGGACCACTTGTTATAAAAAAAAGAACTCACCTGACAATAAACCCACCTGATGCATTTGTGGTGTTCAACATGCCTGGTTATTTTGCCTGGTAAATCTTTACGATACGTTGGCCGAAACATTGTTTGCTCCATGTCCTTTTCCTGATGTACAATCACACACCACATGTAAGGGCACCAGCCTGTTTCTACTGATGATCAACACCAAGCAGAGAGAGAGAGATCTTTGGTTTATGAGCATGTTATATGGGAAACGTGAGTTTTCTTGTTTTTGAGGGTGCATGTATAGCACAAGCTATTAAATAGTGCGTCATCTCCAAAGTTACGATTTGGTGTGTGTGTGTGTGTGTGTGTGTGGGGGGGTTATGGGGGACGGGTAATCAGTTCACCAGTTTTTGGGGGGTACACAATACTGCATCATCAGCTGCATGGCTTAAATTGTTCAAAATAATTTTCAACTAACATTCTAACATTACTCCACCTATTAAATGCAGTGTTTTCAAGCATGCTCCAGTTTTTCACTAGTTGAGAATGTGGCATATTTCTTATTGTAACTTATGGGCAAAACAAAAAGAGTACAGCTTACATTGGGCAGTGAAATGTCAGGTATTTGGGTCCTTTTCGAGGACAGTGCCAATAAAGACAACTAAATTTAATCAAATTGAACTGAGTGGAGGAGAAAGTTAAATTGGGGCAGGCTGCTATCCAGAGAGTGCTTCAGAAATATCAGGCCACCAAGTATAAACGCCACCAAGCACCAAATGAAACAGCATACTCTGCTCTGCTGCTGCTCATGATCTGATGGTTGGTGCCTGTAGTTTGGAGTTCATCCACTTCTTTCAGTTTCTGACTATGTGGGTCTAAGGGAGTTCATGGACCCACTATTGATTTGTTCAGTTAATTCCAGTTTATGCGGTTTTCTGAGTACTTTCAGTACATGTCTGTTTAAATCTTGTCCAGTATGTTCAGTGTATTGCCTTCTCTAACCACAGACTCTGTCTGCGCTGGTAGTTGGCTTTTTGGCACATACAGAAATGTTTTATCATGGACAATGTCATACATAGCAGCATGTAAACCTAACACCATGATTTTACATAGTTACTAATGAAACTAGATAATAAATTTGCGTTAATTATTGAAGTAGTACCTTATTTTATAGCAGGATCATTGCTATTAAACTTCAAGTAAAAATTACTTAGGAAAAAAAAGGGTTCAACATTCATTATTAATTTGTGATTAGTTTGTTCTTTTGTGATGTCGAGTGCATACATCTTGTGTCAAATTGGCATTGCATTGTCAGAGACAACTGGAGGAAGTGAATGACTCAGTGAGTCAGTAAACTGGATCATTGTGGTCACTGAAGTGAAAGAACTAGAGCAGTGCTATTCAAACTGTGAAGTATGCAAGGAAACTGCAGGGGTTTTGTCATGTGCATGAAGAAATCAATGTCAAAGATTTTAAAAATCAAAAAAGCCTCAAAATGTGGAATCCATTATTTTTGTGTGAAATGAATGATGAATGATTTTTGAGGAACTGAATAAATCAGTGATTCCGTGAACTCAATGCTTGTGATGAACTGAAAAATGATTCAGTTCAGTAAAACGCTCTGAAATGCCCATTTCAATCTGTGATCGAAAAAGTAAAAAAATAAGTCTGAATCTGAGAAATTCTCTGCAGATTTATTAGAAGGAACAGCAAAAAGTAGCAGAAACAAAGCTTTTAGTATAGATATTTACCATTTTAGTTGTTTAGCATATTGCTTTACATCTGGTCTACTGTCTACTGTTAATTGCTGGTTAATGTGCTTTACATACACACTACCATTACAACTTTGGTAAGCACTGATTGTTAACTGTAAAATTACTGCCGCACAAGCATATTTTCATATAAAGGATCTGTCTGGTGAAACAATCTTTAATGGCCTCTGTACAGGCCACGCCTTCAAGGTGAGGAAAACCTGCCCAAGAACAGGATGCTCCTGGACTTGTTGTGCCTGATGAAGAAGAGGAAGGGGTGATCTGCGGTGAAATGCTCCTCCCGAACCATGCAGAAAGCTATGAGCCCGGCCGTCGCGGCTGCGGCCTCTGTGCCCTCCTCATTCACCTCGATGAACGACTTGTGGACAACTGCGGACAGGAAGAGGCCACCCGACCCACTCATGCCAGACAGGTCAGCCTGGGCCCCGTCGAATATGTTGGTCATCCCCAGACGGGTCAGGGGCTCGTTCAGTGTGTAGTTCTCCTCCAGTTTGAACTTGGGCAGGTGCACTATGATGTCTGTGTTTGTGTCCATGTTGCTCCTGTTTGTCCACTCCTCGATCTGCTGCAGGGTCAGCTCTTTCTCCAGCTGTGACATGCAGAGGATGGAACCAGATCAAATAAGGGAAGAACACAGATGATCTGCTTCTCCAAAAATGTGCTCTTCAAAAGCAGCTCTATCATATATTGAGCCATGCACTTTTCAATATTTTCAGAAAAGAATCTGCATGCATCACAGTTAGGAATAAAAGAAAATCCACATTGCATAATCACATGACAATGATTTCTCAGATTTAGAACAAGAAACAATACTACAAATACTGAAAAACACTTAAACAAAGGAGTTCTTACAAGCCTAACTGGGGAAAAGTAAAGGTTCTAAATGGTTAGTAGGTTAGTAAATACTGTTAAGTGCTGCAGTGATCATAGTAACTCCCCTATCGTACAGTATGTGCCCTCTTACATGTGGCGAGATGTGATAAAGTCTGCAAACTGGTGGAAATAATGTCAAAGCACAAACTTAAATAACACCTGTGTTATGTTACCTGTCGCAGTCTGCTGTTATCGCTAGACTCCTCCGGCAGCAGGATGAACATGCTCAGCTCTTCCCCTTGGTATGGGAGCTCCAGGATCTGCAGTTTGTAGTCAGGGATGTAGTTGAAGGGGAACTTCTTCATCTGGTACATCATCTGCACCGGCTTGCTCTCATTCTGACATCACAGAGAAACAATGCGTCAGATCCAGTTAACACTTCTGTTACTGTTTATATCCGACTTAATCAGAGTTTACGTTTCCTGCCTTATTTGCTTTAACCAGCCCAGACGTGTTTAAATTCCCATCTGTCTGCTTCGGTGGTTGCAAGACTGCAAAACTAATTGTTTGTTTCCACTCTGTTTGGGCTTCTGTAGCTTTAAAGAGCAAAAACTGTCAAAAGACAGTCCTATCCAGATCACACTCTTATCATATTAATCATTTACACAGCTGCATATTTACAGAGGCAGTTCAGATTAAGCACCATGCTCAGGAGGTGCCACAGCAGTACCCACACATGGGATTTGAACTTTTTGGCGTCAAATTCGGTTCCCAAACCCACTGGCCTGGACAATACATTGAATGTTGTTACAGACTTACTTGGTTGATTTTGAAGGGCATTTCTTTGGTGTCATTTCCATCAAATTTATGCAGCCAGCTTCCTTTGAAGTAGATAGCGTTCACAAGAGCCAGTCTTGTCATGGCGGTGACCATTCCTGGTTGCAGAAGGTCCTTGATTTTACCTGTGGAATTTCAGAAAAAACTTCATATTCCCACATAGAAGAGAGTGGATTCTGAATTCATAAGTTATTAACGTTGCTGCAGGTGGTTGATGTTCCATGGAATTGTAATGGCTCTTACTCTCGGTCTGCTCCTCCACCCATTGGTTAATCTGTTTCCGTGACTCCTCTGCAGCACCTATGAAGTTCAAGGCCACCAGGTCTGCATGGTAGAACTTCTGTGTGGATTCTATGAACTCCTACAGTAGAGTTACAAACTCTATCAGTCCCAGCTGTTCCTGTTACTCTTAACATAAGGAAAGCATTGTGGTATGTTGACCATTACTTTACAGCTGGCCTGGTTCCCACACTTGCATGTAATGATTCAATTATTATATGCCTTGGCTCCACAACAGAATGGTACCAACTGTCCATGAGCTGATCAGTAAGCCTACTGCAAGGATCTCTAACCTGATAGGGTGAATACTGCTGAGGACCAAGACAGAAATCCCATCAATCTGGGTGATCTTACAAAACACAACACATTTAATGGGGGCAGCCATGGCAGTCTAGCAGACACCAATGAATACACTGGCATTTACAATGTCATTGTGTAAGTGTTAAACCCCGTGAAAATTGATCTTGTCAAAAAGCAATGTAAACAAGAAAGACAAGTGAGGAAGGGAAACTCACTTTGAGGAAATTGAAGGTTTTCTCCCCATAGAGACGGTTGGCGAGTCTCAGGATGTAGGAGGCAGTTGGTTTGTTGATGTCAGAACTAAGAGCCTGGAAATCTGAGTGAATGGTTGTGGATTCATCGAAATGAAGAGCCTGAGAGAGACAGACATCAGCAGACGAGGAAAGGGGTGAGAGGGTAAAAATCGAAGTTCCGTGCAAGTGTCATATAGAATGCATTCACAAATCATCCCATCAGTGAGGTCATAATGATCAGTAGAATTTTATAGTCTTCTCCTAGGTCCCATCCAATAGTAGCTTTATGTAGAAGGCAGTCCCTGGACAGGACACCTCTTCACAGTGGGGCTATAGAGAAATACACTGATGTGCAAAAGTCGACAGACATCTTCCATTATCATACTAAGACGCATAAGGAAAATAAAACTGAGTTTTAATATATTTCATCATAGTTCTCTTCCCCTTTTTACCAGAGGTGCTTTCACTGCACCACATTTTATGTCCCAGAAACCACAGCTTGAAACTGAAGTGATGAAAGCTATTGCAGTCAACGTTTTTCCTTCCTTATGCAACAGCACAAATCTATAACGATCTTCGTATCCACATAAAAAGATATGATCTTGTATTGCAACTCTTGAATACATCTAATCTATTGCAGTGTAACTGTAGAGTAATAATCATTTCAGTTTGGGCAGTGCAACAGCAAAACATTACCAAGGGAACTACACACACCCCCAGTGTAAATGCATTACTTGCAGAATGGCAAGCACATGTTGCACAGGGACTGGTTTATGGCCAACCAAAGTACACGTAATATCATCTTGTGGTAAGGGAGTAGTGAGGTACAGACCAGTGAAGCAGCTTAGCTGGAACAAAACTGTGAGGAACACTTTTGCGTTGTCACTGATAACATTATGACTCAGGTATGATTTAGTTTAAAAAACTGACAAGAGCTTGCTGTCTTTGAGGCCTAGTCCTCATACACTGTTCCTCACACCATTCTCTCCCTTCCATTTCAGTTTAGTTGTTTAGCAGAGTCTCTGGCACAGAGTGAGTTACAGAGCCGTTTTATAAAGTGCAAATGGTGCCAATCAAGTTGCTGGAGCAACAGCAATGCACTGAACACCAAACACGCCCAAACCTATGTCCTTTGCGCAATGCAACAGTAACAAGAGCAACTGTTAACATACATGCCACAATAAATTTGGAATTTCAATCATTCAAAAGTTTAGTACACCGATATATCATACAATTAATATGACAACAACACAAATAACAGAAAACTGAGATAAGATGAGGTAGGGGAGCCATGTCTGGGGGGGTAGGTCTTCTATCTGTGATGGAAGACAGCCAGACACTGCTCTGCTTACTGTTATGGGAAGCTCATGTATCTTTTAGTACATAGAAGACTTTTCCCTTGTATTCCTCTGGTTCAATAAGAGTGAATTTCTTTCATTTAAATCTGTAATATGAAATGAAACGAGTCTGCAACACAGACCTAGACTTGCCTCAATAGTTCCATTAGTTCCCAATGCTGTCAACGGTGCAAGTAATTTTGGATGTACCGCACACTTGAAATGAGATGGTGGGTGTGTCTGGCTGCACAAAGAGCTATAAAACAAGGTGGCTCCTTGCGTAACCAGAAGGTGGAATACTTCTATTGAACTCCTACAATGAGACATAAGTCCTACCTTATTCAGCTCAGGCCTTGGATAAAAGGCTCTCGTTGTGTATCTGTGTGCCTAGCTGCATCTGTTTAAGACAGAAATAATATCCAGGAGAGCACACAGATCCTGTCTGTGCCATATCTGTGTGCTCTCCTAGCAAACAGATAAGCCCTGCCTGTTTCATCAAGCCTGTCTTACGCACTAACATGAGGCTGGTAAACTTATATAAAAATAACGTAACCTGTATTTAAGACACTAAAGACATTTTGTGCTGTACTCATGGTGACATGTTCACACTGCTAAAGTTTCAGTAAAAAATGTTAAGTGTGAACCCTTAAGACCATACTCAACCATTAAAGCAAACGGTCAAAGCAAACAAACCTATACTATAGCACTGAGGTCTTGATGTGACCTACCTTTGCCATTTGGTCGGCGGTGTTTCCTTTTGCCCCCATAAAGACCATAGCTAAGGCCGAGGTGATGCTCATGGGAGAGATGAAGATGTTCCCATCAGCCCTGGTTTCGCTCAAAGTGCGGAAAAGGTCCAAGGCAAACATTGTGTTGGCGCTGCAAAGACTGGCCATGGCTGGTTCCTCTAAAATCTCAAAGGACAGGTGCAAGAAAGCTTGTCAAAGAAAGTTATCCAATGGTTCATATACACAACACTTCAGAACGAACACGGATGGAAGGTAGAGTCTCCTTGTGGTTCTCCTTAAATCAGGCTGTGTATAGGACCTCACCGATTCAATTTCAAAACCACCATCCTATGTATTGTGATCGAATCGAGTACAGCATTGCTTCCCAGTTTCATGTCGGCGGATTTAACCGAGTGCTTCTAAGACGTTAGAAACCCGATTATTTGCAAGCTGGCTGTACTATGCAATTTGTGAATGCGACCTCCACCTACGTAAAGCCACTTGTTCTAAAACAATTTACGTGCGATTATGACTATTCGGGCTTCCGCATTTACATATAATGCCTCCTGTACTGCATTCATAGCATGGCTTATATTCTATCGCATATAAGTATGACAACTCGCAAACCGAAAAAATTGAACTCAGTGTGCTTTAGCTTTTACGTCGATCTCATTTTGAGAACTGTGCCATATTTTTTGAATACTGTGATAGTTAACTACGAGAAAAAGAAAAATATATTGCTTACATGTTACAATACACGTTCGGGTGTGCCTCCTGGTCGATAGTTCGAGTCATCTCAGAAACCGAAAGCGATATACGCACTTTCAAGTACAAACGCCCTCTTCCGGCTAGTGGGCAGGCTCGGCGCCAGGAGAAAATACAGAGGGGTGCAATTGAAATCTGGGATATAAGGAATCGACTGGCGGTGCACTGAGGTCCGTCTGGTTAACCTATCATCTGTCTATCATTTAAGCCATTCATGCAGGTGACATAAAACCTAAACTCCCCTTTGCATTGAATCTATTCTGAAAAATTCTCACTTTCATCAGTGATGTCAATTTTGTTTGCTGTCTTTGCTGTTATCTTCATCTGATCACATGGTGACATGCTGATGTCGCTCACGGAGTCAAGGCAACCTAACCACTGGTTTTACCGCAGAGTTATAGTTTTATAAATATAAGTATCTATAGCACTACTTCTAACAAACTTGATTCAAAAATGAATCTCCATGGAGAGGTAACTATAGCTTGCACTAACAAAGAAGTAAACTAATTAACGAGGTGCAACATAGCATGCTGTAAAAATCTACTTGTCCTACTGGTTCCTATTAGCATGCTATGTACTCCTTACTGTATTACTTTTTGAAACAACTGGCCCAATGTTTTCTGTGATTTTTTTACCTGGTCTTTGAGAGAGCACACAGCTCCACACAATCCTCTATTCACTGCCCAATAGCAAAGAAAAGTTGTCCTACCATCCCTAACAATTTACACTCTTTCACACTCACATGGGTCATGAATCCGGTCATATCCAGTAATATCCAGTTCAGGCTGGTGTGCACTAATTCAGCACTATTTCATGGGTAGGCAACTTTTCAACATGAATGGCATTGCTGCATTTCTGCTGAAATGCTCGAAAGTACTGCAGCCATGCTCCTCCCTGAATCCCTTTGAACAGATTAAAAAAGAGTGGTGACAGGGGGAGGGGTGTTGTGCTTGTGGTGGGGAGTTCCATAGAACAGTTTAAGCAAATTAAAGCTTCACGCCCCACCTAGGAGTTCAGCAGGGTTTATTTGGTTTATCACAGGGAGTGGGTCGTGGGTCGTGGGGGGGGGGAATGGGTGTGTGTGGGAAAACTAGCGGGCTAGTCTCTGGCTGAACCTGTCCTGGGGCTGTCCTGTCCTTATAGATTCTGCACAGATTCAGTGATTGGCGAGTCCAGAAAAAAAGTGAAAAATTCTCAGAATGAGACACAGACAAGAATGCTAATGTACACATACCACACCCTCTCCTCCTTCCAAACCCTTTGTTCAATGAAACACACTCTGTCCTCTTGTAGATTTTCCAACCAGGTCACCTGTCTTTCATGGGCCTCCATTACTGCATGAAATGTTCTGTGCACTGATGTCATCCACATCTTTCAGTTCCTGGCTATATGTGCCTGATGGAATTCATGAACCTCCTACTGATTTGTTTGGTTGATTCCAGTATATACAATTTCCTTAGTACTTTCAGTTTGTTCAGTGCATTGCCTTCTCTGACAATGGACACTGTCTGTGCTGATACTCTGCTTTTTAGCACATACAGAAACATTGTATCATGGAAAATGTTGCACATAACAGCATGCAAAACTTCCAACATTCAGTAAGAACTACTACCATATTTAAGCTAGTTACTAATGAAGCTAAATAATAAGTCTTGAATAATAGGAACAGGGAAACTGCAAATGTGTTGTGGTGTGCACAAAGAAATTAAAGTCAAAAATTTCAATAATCGAAGAAACATCAAAATGTGGAATTCATTATTTCTGTGTGGAATGACTGAAGGAACTGAACAAATCAGTGAATTGAAAGCACTGAAATACCCATCACTATCTGTGATCAAAAAAGTAAGAAAAATAAATAAAAAGTCTGGATCTGAGAAAATCTCGGCAGATTTATTAGAGGGAAAAGCACAAAAGCTGCAGAAACAAAGCTTTTACTACATACATTTACCATTTTAGTCATTTAGCATATTGTTTCACATCTGGTCAGCAATGGCATATATTCATGCTCACATTTCAAAGGATACCCGAATAATCTGAACATTTTTCTATTATTAATTTGTAGGGGATCAAGCCTACGATTAGTCTTCCTTACGTGGGGCACCAACTATGTAAGGAATTAAATTAAACACATGGAGGCGCCATACAGAATATGGCATCTACCACAGTGGTTAAAATAAAATATCAGTCTCAGTTTTGTATATCAGTCTCATAAAATATACTAAACTATCAATTTGGAACTTCAATTAATAATTAAATTAATAATCATAATCAAAATTACCACATCAATAGTTAAATCTTAATCAAATTACAATATTATCTATTTAGCTAACTAAACAAATAACACTGATAATTCAACTAAGAGGTGAAGGCATTTAGAATTCTGATCAGCAGAGGTTGGCGGTATTCATTGCACGTGTAACATTACAACACACACAACCTTGGAAAAATAATGCATTTATTGAGATATAAAATCAAAGTAGCAAGGCACATGTGTCATATGTACAATGAGTGAAACGCGTATGTATTTACACTTATGTATAGATATGAGTGAATGTCTTATGCTAGTGTGTGTGCGTGTCATAGGGTGTGTGTTTGCTGAACACGTGTTCAAAGAGAACAAAGGAACATGCGTGTGGCGGCGAGTTTGAGTTGGTTATGTGCATGTGTGAGCGAACATCACGTCTGTCTGGTACAGGGTGTGTTCGGACAATTGATAATGCAAGGTTATTCTGTGCAGAATAAAAGAAGGTACTGGGGTTAGTAAGACGATACGCATGCAAAGACCCTCTGTGTGGTATCTCAACTGACGCTGCGCGGTGAATTGTGTGTGACAAATCAGCTAGGAACAACGCAACATAGCTAGTTACATTACTCGTAATGACCTGAAACACATGGATGTACAAACATTCATAAATGTAGCTAACAGTGTTCGTTTAACTGTGCAAAGTCCTATGCCCAGAGATGATAGCCTACTGTAGGTCATGAAATGAGGTCCAAATCTTGCGGTTCCGTGGGTGGTTTCGCTGGCGGTTTCGTCGTCTGGGAGCCAGGGCTGGTCTGGTTCGGTCTGGATGAGTGTTTCCTTCGGGAGACACGCTGGGGTGGATCTGGTCGCACCTTTGTCTCCGGCTGGTAGCGAGTTTGTGGGCTTCTTGCGGGCGCTGAAACTCGGCTCTTACTTTATTGATCTCCGCTAGCAATGCGTCGCTAGCTCGGAGAATCTACGCCAGGACAGGGCCTTTGGCTCGGCTGTCCGTGTCCCGTCCGCGTGGTGCGGCCTCCGGGAACGAGAGAGATACGTCCGTCTTGTTCGGACGTGTGAAGCAAGAGAGATACGTCCGTCTCCTTCGGACGTATGGGGCGAGAGGAAGAAGAAAGATAGTAAAAGGAATGCACCCGGTTTTTAGTGGCATCACTGCAGGGGGCATTTCCTGTTTATTGTACTGGTCCTTGGTTGGGTGAGAGGTCGTAAAACTGCAACATCACTTCCCGTGAGATCGCGTTTCACGTTAAAAGCGATTTATGCGTTATTGTCCGTAAAAGTTGAACAAATAAAATGAACAAATCTATCTGTGGACGGCGCTGTACCTACAAATTGTTGCTTGGTGTATGTTACATATACACTGATTACATGACACCTGAAAGACATTCAACCCATACCATTACAACTTTGGTAAGTAATGATTGTTACCTGTGAAATACTGCCGCACATGCATATTTTGATATAAAGGATCTGTCTGGTGAAATGATCTTTAATGGCCTCTGCACTGGCCATGCCTTCACGGTGAGGAAAACCTGCCCAAGAACAGGATGCTCCTGGACTTGTTGTGCCTGATGAAGAAGAGGAAGGGGTGATCTGCGGTGAAATGCTCCCTCCGAGGCATGCACATCAGAACCACCATCCAGGCCATTGCGGCTGCGGCCTCTGTGCCCTCCTCATTCACCTCGATGAATGACTTGTGGACGACTGTGGACACATAGAGGTTGCCCGACCCATTCATGCCAGACAGGTCGGCCCGGACCTCATCAAACACATCGGTCATCCCCAGACGGGCCAGGGGCTTGTTCAGTGTGTAATTCTCCTCCAGTTTGAACTTGGGCAGGTGCACTATGATGTCTGTGTTTGTGTCCATGTTGCTCCTGTTTGTCCACTCCTCGATCTGCTGCAGGGTCAGCTCTTTCTCCAGCTGTGACATGCAGAGGATGGAACCGGATCAAATAAGGGAAGAACACAGATGATCTGCTTCTCCAAAAATGTGCTCTTCAAAAGCAGCTCTATCATATATTGAGCCATGCACTTTTCAATATTTTCAGAAAAGAATCTGCATGCATCACAGTTAGGAATAAAAGAAAATCCACATTGCATAATCACATGACAATGATTTCTCAGATTTAGAACAGGAAGCAATACTACAAATACTGAAAAACACTTAAACAAAGGAGTTCTTACAAGCTTAATTGGGGAAAAGTAAAGGTTATAAATGGTTAGTAGGTTAGTAAATACTGTTAAGCGCTGCAGTGATCATAGTAACTCCCCTATTGTACAGTATGTGCCCTCTTATGTGGCGAGGTGTGATAAAGTCTGCAAACTAGTGGAAATGACGTCAAAGCACAAGCTTAAATAACATCTGTGTTATGTTACCTTTCGCAGTCTGCTGTTGTCGCCAGACTCCTCTGGCAGCAGGATGAACATGCTCAGCTCCTCCCCTTGGTACGGGAGCTCCAGGATCTGCAGTTTGTAGTCAGGGATGTAGTTGAAGGGGAACTTCTTCATCTGGTACATCATCTGCACCGGCTTGATCTCGTTCTGACACCACAGAGGAATGTGTCAGATCCAGTTAAAATTTCCGTGACTGTGTGAACTCCAACTTAATCATAGTTTATGTTTCATGCTTTAAGCAGCCAAATGGGTTTAGATTCCCATCTGTCTGCTTCTGTGGTTGAAAGACGTACAGTTTGTGCACAGTTTGATTCTTCAGTGTTTCAGTTTATGTTGTTTTAAAGAGCAAAAACTGTCAAAAGACAATCCTATCCAGATCACACTCATCATATTAATTATTTCCACAGCTGCATATTTACAGAGGCAGTTCAGATTAAGCACCATGCTCAGGAGGCGCCACAGCAGTGCCCACACATGGGATTTGAACTTTTTGGTGTCAAATTCAGTTCTGAAAACCAGTGACCTGAGCAATACATTGTTTTTACAGACTTACTTGGCTGATTTTGAATGGCATTTCTTTGGTGTCTTTTCTATCAAATTTATGCAGCCAGCTTCCTTTGAAGTAGATAGCGTTCACAAGAGCCAGTCTTGTCATGGCGGTGGCCATTCCTGGTTGCAGAAGGTCCTTGATTTTACCTGTGGAATTTCACAAAAAAACTTCATATTCCCACATAGAAGAGAGTGGATTCTGAATTTATAAGTTATTAAAATTGCTGCAGATGGTTGATGTTCCATGGAATTGTAATGGCTCTTACTCTCGGTCTGCTCCTCCACCCATTGGTTAATCTGTTTCCGTGACTCCTCTGCAGCACCTATGAAGTTCAAGGCCACCAGGTCTGCATGGTAGAACTTCTGTGTGGATTCTATGAACTCCTACAGTAGAGTTACAAACTCTATCAGTCCCAGCTGTTCCTGTTACTCTTAACATAAGGAAAGCATTGTGGTATGTTGACCATTACTTTACAGCTGGCCTGGTTCCCACACTTGCATGTAATGATTCAATTATTATATGCCTTGGCTCCACAACAGAATGGCAGCAACTGTCTGTGAGTTGATCAGTAAGTCTACTGCATGTATTTCTACACTAACAGGGTGAATGCTGCTGAGGGACAGGACAGAAATCCCACCAATCTGGGTGATCTTACAAACAACAACACATTTAATGGTGGCAGACATGGCAATCTAGCAGACACCAATGAATACACTGGCATTTAAAATGTGTTAAACCCTGAGAAAGTTGGTCTTGTGAGAAAGTAATGCAAACAGGAAACATTTGAGGCAGGCAAACACCTTGAGGAAGTCGAAGGTTTTCTCCCCATAGAGACGGTTGGCGAGTCTCAGGATGTAGGAGGCAGTTGGTTTGTTGATATCAGAACTAAGAGCCTGGAAATCTGAGTGAATGGTTGTGGATTCATCGAAATGAAGAGCCTGAGAGAGACATTAAAAGACAAGGAAAGGGGTGGGAGGTTAGAAACCAAGGTTAAAAGTTCAGTGCAACTGTCACATAGAATTCATTCACAAATCATCCCATCTGTGAGTTTATAATGGTTCTACACTGTCCTCTCAGGCACCAGTAGCAGGTTGATGTAGAAGACAGTCCCTGGACAGGACACCTCTTCACAGTAGGGCCATACAGAAATACAGAGCTGTGCAAAAGTCTTCAGACGTTTTCATACTATGATGCATAAGACTTAGATTTTAAGTTGACTTTGTCTGTAGTTTTCTTCCCCTTTTTTACCAGAGGTGCTTTCACTGCACCACACTTTACATCCCAATTTCAAGAGTAAAGTGTCTTTATGCTTGGTGATGTCCTCAAAATTAAAAACCTAGCTGCTTGTTTGTTGTTTCTTGGGGGGCTAGCTACCTGCTTGTTCACCTCAATACTCTCTGCTCCACTGCCCCTTATTATTCTTTTGCGATCGTAAATACTGAATACAACCTGTTGTAATTGTCAGATACTTGTTGGATATCCATGTGAGAGCAGTATAGACACTTTTCTGTTCTTGTTGATTAAGCTTCGGAAACCACTACTTGAAAATTAAGTGATGGAAGCTAGTGCACTTAATGTTGTTCCTTCTGTATGCAGCAGCACAAATCTATAGTGATCTTCGTATCCACATAAAAAGATATGACCACGTATTGCAACTCCTGAATATGTCTAATGTATTGCAGTATAGATGTAAATTTTCATTTCAGTTTGGATCAGTGCTGTTAGAACACACTACCAAGGAAACTACACCCGCCCTCAATGTGAGTGCATTACTCACAGAATGACAAACACGTTACACAGAGATTGGGTATAATATCCAACCAAAGCACATGTAATATCACTTTTTGGTAAGGGATCATTTCTTCTTCCCCAGGTCAGGAATGAAAAGACAATGTATAATCAAAATACTGAGGTATAGATCAGTGAAGCAGCTTAGATGGAATAAGCACTGAGAACACTCGTGCTTTATTACTGATAACATTATGACTCAGGTATGATTTAGTTTAAAAAACTGACTAGAGCTTGCTGTCTTTGAGGCCTAGTCCTCATACACTGTTCCTCACACCATTCTCTCCCTTCCATTTCAGTTTAGTTGTTTAGCAGAGTCTCTGGCCCAGAGTGACTTACAGAGCAGTTTCATAAAGTGCAAAAGGTGCCAATAAAGTTGTTGGAGCAACAGCAATGCACTGAACACCAAACACGCCCAAACCTATGTTCTTGTGCAGTGCAACAATAACAAGAGAAACTGTGCACATGCATGCAACAACAAAGTTGTATTTTCAATAATTCAAATGTTTAGTACACCAATACATCATACAATTAATATGACAACAACACAAATAACAGAAAACTGAGATAAGATGAGGTAGGGGAGCCATGTCTGGAGGGGTAGGTCTTCTATCTGTGATGGAAGACAGCCAGACACTGCTCTGCTTACTGTTATGGGAAGCTCATGTATCCTTTAGCACATAGAAGACTTTTCTGTTGTGTTCCTCTGTTTCAATAAGTGTGAATTTCTTTAATTTCGATCTGTACATAATAAATACAATGAGTCTGCAACACAGACCTAAATTTGCCTTAATACTTCTATCAATTCCCAATGCTAGCAACAGTGCAAGTAATTTTGGATGGACTGCACACTTGAAATGAGATGGCAGGTGTGTCTGGCTAGAAGGTATAAATTTGATTTAACTCCTACAGTCAGTTATAAGTCCCACCTCCTTCAGCTCAGACCGGGGTTAAAGACCCTTCAGTTTGCATCTGTGTGCTTAACTGCACTCTTTAAGACAAAGATGCTATCCAGGATAGCACACAGATCCTGTCAGTACTGTATCTTTTTGCTTTCCTAGCGAAGACATAAGCCTAGGCTTTGGCTCTCTCATCTCTAACCCGTCTTACGCACTAACATGGGGCTGGTAAACTTGGCAAAAAGAAGGTAACTTGCATGCAAGACACTAAAGACTAGTGATGGGAATTCTGGCTGTTTTTAGTGAGCCAGATCATTTGGCTCAGCTCAGTAATAAGAGCCAGCTCTTTCGGCTCCCAAACGGCTCTTCATTTAGTACCACTTCATAATTATATATAATTCAGCCAAATTTAGCAATATTTTGACCTATGATTGGCATGTGTGCACGTATATCACTTAAATTATTCAATGTAATTATACTAAACCTTAAAATTTCCAGAATACCATTATTTTACATTATGTTTGGTATAAAAACATTAATGTAAAAACATCAAACACTATAACACATTGTGTATTGAACGTTTTATTTATATTACACTAAACAGTGCATCTGGTCGTTGCGCATAAATGTATGTTACAATTCTAATGGTACTGTGATGTCCATATCAAATCAAATAAAATAATAAACGATCCAAAACACAAACCATTCCAAACAAATCACACTCAAAACAGAACACGGTGTGCCATATAACAAATAAAAAATAAGTAAGTATGATCCGATTCCTTGTCTGTCATCACACGTGATTGGTCGCACGGCACTCACAACATTCAGTCAGTGCATGGAGTGCCCGTGGCCGAGCAGTGTGGCGAAAAGATCATCCTTTTATTCCGTCTTGTATTAATTAACCAAAAAAAAAAAAAGAAAAAGAAATCGGCTCTCAGACGGGAGCCGGCTCATAGAGCCGACTCATTCGGGACCAACACAATACCACTAAACACAGTTAAGTGCTGTAGGCTACTCACGGACCGCGGAAAGCATTTCGAATTGGTCGGGCCCATTAGCCCCGCCCCCCCCCCGAGCCACTTTTGCGATCGTTACGATATCACAGACTAAAGGCCTTTGCACACCAAGTCCGTATTTTTCGTATGCGTTTTTTTTTTAAATCCGTGATCCGACAAAAATCGCTACGCACAGAAACATTGCACACAGTGTCCGATGCGTTTTATTATTCTATTCCGTGCGAAAATTCGCAGTACGAGGCAAAATGGAGTCGTCAAGCAGTGAGGATGATCTTGTGGTCCTTTCACTTCTTGAAAGCAGAAAAAGAAAAAGAAAATACTGGGTCCATCCAATCCTGAGAATGCGTCGGGAGGAAGGAGAGTTTCACCTGCTAATTAAGGAGCTGCGGAATTATCCCGATCGTTTTCGCGTCTATTTCAGGATGTCAGTGGTCCAGTTTGATACGCTGCTAGCAAAACTGGAACCACACATTAAAAAGAAGACCACCAATTACCGCGATCCAATTGATCCCGAACAGCGGCTGGCAGTATGTCTAAGGTAGACACAGACAGACACACACGTAACGGGTGGGAACTTGCGTTGTGTTTAATTCGATGTTATGAGGATCAGCGAGCGAGCGAGTTTCGAACCGAGGCTCTCACTGCTCGCCGCCAACCCCTACGGCCAGCGTCGTTGCCAGTTGAGCTAAAGGCAAATTGCCGTTAGCCTGTCGGCAACAACGCTACGTAGCCGCTGCAACCGCTCGGCTACCTGCTACCCGCTACCAAGGCTTTACACAGGACTCACACGAGCTTACTTCAGCTCTGCCACACACACACACGTTTGTTCGCTCATCAATTCATTTGCTATAACAACCTTTGTATGATTTTAGATATCTCAGCACTGGGGACTCATTTACCACCATTGCCAGCAGTTTCAGGTTGGGCATCAGCACTGTTGGGAAGATTGTGAGGGAGACCTGTGACCAAATCTGGCTGCAACTTAAGGAAAAATACATGCCAGCTCCAACAGAGGAGATCTGGAAGTACACAGCAAGGAGGTTCAATGAGAGATGGAACTTCCCTAATTGCCTTGGAGCTCTGGATGGGAAGCATGTCAGAATTGAGGCCCCTGCAAACACAGGTTCCCTTTTTTTTTTAATTATAAAGGTCCCTTTTCCACTGTCCTCCTCGCCTTAGTGGATGCGGATTACCGTTTCCTTGCCATAGATGTGGGGAGCTATGGTGGGAATAGCGACGGAGGCATATTTGCAGATTCTGCACTGGGACGGGCCCTCCAGTGTGGAACACTGAATGTTCCACCCCCATTGGAGCTCCCGTCTGCACCTGAATTGGGGAAGGTCAATCATGTTATTGTGGCGGACGAGGCCTTTCCCATGAAGCCATACCTTCTCCGACCCTACCCTGGAAAGCGTCTTGAAGAGGACAAGCGCATCTTCAACCTCCGCCTGTCAAAAGCGTGCATTCTGACCCAACGTTTCAGGGTTTATAAAAGGCCAATGGAGGTGAACCCTGACCTGGCAGACAGCATCGTCAAAGCAACCTGCATATTATGCAACTACCTGCGCCACGAAGTAGAGGGACAAGCCGGCCAGGATGACAGCTTTGACGATGCTGAAGGCAACGCATGTCTACAGGAGATCCAGAGGCCAAGGGGCAACCGAGCATCTGCAGAGGCTCTGCGCATTCGAGACACATTTAAGCAATATTTTGTCTCACCTGCTGGCCAACTACCATGGCAATACGACCGTGTGCGCCGTGGACTCTGATTAGAGAGAGATACAGCAATGCAACCATAGAAGATGAAAGATTTCAGATATTAAATTTGTTTGAATGTTGTTGATAGTTTCAATACCGTATAGTTAAATAAACTGGCTGTTATTATGTCTTGTAAATACAACACTGAACCAAGAATTGTTATAGACTCATAGTGTACTTATTACTATTGTTATATTTTGTAAATACCACAGTGAACCAGAAATTGTTATACATACATATACATATAAAGTGAAAGAACAAAAGACCAATGAACTCATTCCCTATTTTGCATTCATAAATACACAAGAACCTGCTGCTCAGAAGAGCAGAACCTGAACCAATGCAAACAGAGTGAAAAAGTGCAATATTAATAATTCATCAATTTTTAAATCAATAATAAATTAACTATACTGCAACAAAACATTTCAGGCTCAGAATTTTAAAAAATCACATATTATGGTAGATTGGATCCTGGGAAAACTGCTGATAGAAGACCCCCCCAAAGGCAGCATCATGAATCAATTCCTGCATTTTGGTCTTTACATAGGATAGCTTCTCTGGGGTAAGTCTCCTCATGCTGGGGGCCAAGCTGGAGAGAAAGGCGGACACCTCATCTGTCTGCAGCTCCTGCAGGGCCTGACGCTGCTGTCGCTCTGTCTCTCGCTCTGTCTCTCGCTCCTTCCTTCTCATTTCCTCCCTTGCTTCTCTCCACTGGAGGTACCTCCCTAGGCTGTCGCCACTCTCTGCCCGTGTCTTGTACTGGGTACCACGGCTACACGGAAGGGCTGAACTCTGTCTCCACACTGTCGCTTTCCCTCTCTGTCTGTATGCTGTCCTCATCCTCTATTTCATCCTCCCCCTCCTCATCATCATCCACCTGAATATTACTATGACCTGTTGAAAGTAGGCTAACTGTTATGTCATTATGAAATGTTACTGTGCGGCTATTAAATTGCACTCTGCTATAAGCATCATCATTGCTGTCGTGCATTTCTGGATAGGCTAACGCAGTGGCGGCTGGTGAGCTGGAAACGGGAAGCCCGAACACTACCTTTAAATCTATCATTACTTTCAACCTGTTCCCCTTTATCCTCCTTGATTAACAATAAAACAAATAATTCACAGAATAATTGTAGCTTGTGTGCTTGCGAAAGCTACAACATGAGATTGTTTAAATAACAAGGATGGCATTTATCGAATTAAATTACATTAAATGCTCATGACACATCACAGCTTTTGTGAGGTCTGTGTTCTAAACGTTATTGTTTATTGCACTCAACCGAACATAAAAGTGTATTCTCAGTAATTTAAATCGATCTAACTAAATTTAGCTCCGTTTTGTAATTTGAATTTTGTAACACAAGAAAGCTATACTGTGAAACATTTAAGAGAAAGCTTTGGGATTACTTGCCACTTAATTATTCAAATTGCCATCCTTGTTAATTAAACAACCTCATGCTGTAGCTTCCGCAATAGCGCACAAACTACAGACAATCTGCGCTGTTTCGTGAGCATAATCATTTACTCTATTTACGCATTGGTGTCAATTATTCTGTGAATTATTTGATTTATTGTTAATCAAGGAGGATAAAGGGGAACAGGTTGAAAGTAATGATAGATTTAAAGGTAGTGTTCGGGCTTCCCCTGTTTCCAGCTCCCCAGCTGCCACTGGGCTAACGTTATCTTCTCTTTGTCGTGGTAGATTTCAAGAAGGACATTGCTTCCATATACTTCCACGTCTTTTTCTTGCTGGCCCCCTGTCCACTTCTGCCCTGTTCCTCTCTCTTGTTGCGGATGTATGTGTCTCGCAGGTTACGCCACATTTTCTTCACTGCTTCAACTAACGTTATACCAAACAAGGCAAATTAATAGCTATCGTTTGGCTGCCTAACAACAACAACAACAATAATAATAAATTTCATTTAATGGCGCCTTTCATTGCCACTCAGGCCACCTTACATCGCGTAAGATCAATAGAGCAGTAGAGCACAATCACTACTGTAATCTCTCGTACATCCTTTGTTTTGCGATCAGTACCTACCATCCCCAATTCCAAGCAATCACCTGCCACAATCTATCTTTGAATTCCGCATCTCTGTATTCTCTGCATTGTTTGTCATAAAGTGCTTTGTTTTGGGAGACGAAGTGAATCAGTTCATCGGATGCCATTTTGGATGATAACGTTTGCATGTACAGTGGCTCTGAGATATCAAACAACTCTCTAAACGCTTTTGACGGTGCGAAAAAACGCAGAAAATCGAACCTGTTCCGAAAACTTTAATGACGGACGAAAGTTTCGGAGTCGGTGTGTAAACGTGATTGACACAACGTGAGGTCGTATTTATTTTTAAACGTGAGTCAATTTCGGAAGAAAAATAGGGACTTGGTGTGCAAAGGCCTTAAAGAATAAGTCCTATCGTATAGAATTTGAAAAGAAACGTCAAACTTACCACTGCTCTTTAAATATTGCCGAAGAACTGTCTCCGTCTGTCGTTGTGCAGGGTGAAGTCCCTGGCAATCCCCAAAACATCCACTGTTGCCAAAAAATCCCTGTGTGTGGGCGCACATCAAACGATTTAGTCTTTTTTGGGTCATCGTTGACGTTAGGTTTTTAAACGACAGAGGGACGAGAAATACGAGATACGTGTTTTGTCCGTCATTGATTAAAACGGTCGCATCTGAGGCAGTAATTGCATCGCATTACGTTATCATCAACTTACAGGTTACAAAGTTTATTGTAGCTACGTGTGCGCTATGCTATTGAAGACAGTATTGGCTATGACTAGACGGCAAATGCTAGACTAAACTGAATAGAATAGAATAGAATAGAATAATTCTTTATTGTCATTGTAACGTTTTACAACGAAATTTGAGTGCAAGCCTCAACAGTGCAAAAGATCAATAGAAGTAAAAAGAGCTTATAAACTGTAAAAAATAATCTAAAAAGTAAGGCTGTATAAAAGTAAAAAGAGGTAGAACACAAGTAAAACACACAGATATCTACATTCTGCCAGAAAAAATTGCACAGATCCCTTATTTTAGAGTGAGAACCCTTATTGCACAGTGTAGAACCTTGAACATTTATTGCACAGATCAAAAACCTTATTGCACAGTATATGTGAAACATTTTATTTTAGTGGAGATATTTAAAGCTTGTACAGCTGTGGGATAAAAACTGTTTTTGAGTCGATTTGTCCTTGTTTTAATGGCTCTATACCATCTGCCTGACGGTAGCAGTTCGAACAAAGGGTGACCGGGGTGCGATGTGTCCTTTATGATGTCCTGGGCTCTCTTGAGGCAGCGGGAACTGCACTAACCTACCGTGGTTTGCCTGCACTCTTCTTCGCTCCCACGTCTCAGGCCTCAAATACATAAAACATTCGCCTTTATAGACTTGTGTTTCTTGAGTAAAGAAAACGCTGTACTTATTCAAACAACCAGTTCTTTATTTAGCCTTGCATTGCAAACAACCAGAGACAGTCTCCAAACAACTGCCTAATACTGCTGTGTATTCTTCTACAGTGTAGCTAGCTGCTATACTTAGGCTAATTTATCATCGCCGTTTCAATAATAGACAGTTTTAACTGAGTTTTCTAATAGCCTAAGCATTACTTTTGATGAAGTACGGATTGATCTAGCTAGCGAGAGAAAGGCAATGAATAATCTGACCATTTCTTGTCACATCGCTAGCTAGCTACGCTAGTCTCCTCAGCAAACACTTCCATCTATAATCACAATGTTAACAACAGAGCTAATTTTTATTAATAGGTACACTGCATAGTTTTAACTGAGTTTGCAAGCTAGGCGTCAGTTGAAAACATTTATTGAGCTATTTGCCTCAGACGAAATCCCCACTGGTTACCTTCAACTCTGCTTCATTCAAGATGGAGGCGGGGTGGAGCTATAAGGTTTTGCCGACAGTTTGAGGATCCAATGGAGTTACGATATTTAGTGACAAGCTCTTTTTAATACTTTTCATTGGTTAAATATTTGTAAAACCCACAGACAGACGTAAAGGGTGACCAATAGCATTGATTTATAAAAAAAATGACGAAATATGGAGATTCGAGGTTTCCGCCCGACAGCGAGGATATGTGGCTGCCGATAGATTGGAATTTTTTTTTTTACATGTTTGATGTTCAAAAGTAGGTAGGGCCCGGGCCCTACCGGTTCCGCGGTCCATGGCTGTACTCATGGTGACATGTCCACGCTGCTTAGGTTTTAGAAAATTGTTAAGACTATCATTAATCGTTAAAGCAAACAAACCTATACTATAGGTAGGTAACGTACCTTTTTCATTTGGTCAGCGGTGTTTCCTTTAGCCCCCATAAAGACCATAGCTAAGGCTGAGGTGATGCTCATGGGAGAGATGAAGATGTTCCCACCAGCGTTGGTTTCACTCAAAGTGCAGAAAAAGTCCAAGGCAAACATTGTGTTGGCGCTACAAAGACTGGCCATGGCGGGTTCTTCTGACAGGGATCGACGGGACAATCTCATTGTGGTTCTCGTTAAATAAAGGTTGTGTATAGAACCTCACTGAGTGAATTTTCAAACCACCACCGCATAATGTGTTGTAATGGCATCGACTGCAGCATGGCTCATATTTGCGGATTTAACCGGATGTGTGTAAAACGTTAGAAACCCGATTATTTGCAAGCTGGCTGTACTGTGCAGCTTGTGGAAGCTGCTTCTACCTATATAAAGAAACTTTTTCTGAAAGAATTTACGTGCGACTTTGACAATTTGGGCGTCCGCTTCTACATATACAGCCTCGTATACTACATTCTTAACTGTGACTATGACAACTCGGAAGATTAAAATTTTAAACCCAATGTTGGTAAACGTGCTTCAGCTTTTACGTCGATCCCATTTGAGAACTGTGGCATAAGCTATTTCCTGACTGTTGTGGTGCTTAACTAGGGATAAAAGAAAATAACAAAAATTGCACCCACGTGAACACACGTTTGGG
This sequence comes from Megalops atlanticus, assembly GCA_019176425.1. NCBI lineage: Eukaryota > Metazoa > Chordata > Actinopteri > Elopiformes > Megalopidae > Megalops > Megalops atlanticus. The sequence goes on from CM032876.1 coordinate 47,709,653, forward strand.
TCTGTCTTCTAGTAGATAGGCTACTTCGAGTCATCTAGGAAATCGAAAGTTGAAAGTACAAACTCCCCCTTCCGAGTTTATCCGTAAAAAATACGGAAATATTTCCTGTCTACCTCATGATCTAAAATCTATAATCGTAACTCAATAGCCGCAGGAGACGTTATATACCATACACACAGTATATTTAAAAAATGCTTTCATGGTGCTTTTCTTTTTGCATGCCTTTTAATTCCATAAGAATCTATTACGGAGAAAGTACAGTCTCAGATGTTTTCTGGCATTCTTGTTAAGTACCTGAGTAGACTCTGGAAGAAGTGTAGAAGAAGAAAACCATGCTTTCTATGTGACTCCATACAAGATAAAAACTTTCCCAGCTTGCTCGCAGATGCACAAGTGCTGTTGAGCTTGTGTTTTACTTGTGGGAGTCACTTAGTTATAATGCCTTTCACACCAAAGGTTTTTTTCCATTTCAAAAAATAACTGAGATTCACAGTCTTTTAAAAAAAATTAAACCGATCATTTTTAATGCATTGATCAAAACCACTCATTTCAATTCCCTTCAGTTTTTCCCTTGTTCCTCTACTGTAGCACCATCTAATGGCATGCTAGATTCCTCTGAAGGCTAATTGAGTGACCTCAGTGGGGATGTGTCCATCGTCTAACACAGTGTTTCTCAACCCTGCTCCTCGCGGCACCCTGTCCTGCATAGCTTCTGTCTATCCTTGCTGCTTGATTAAATCAGGTGTGCTCAGCTAATAAAATGTGCCACTGATGAGTTCAGTCAAGTAGGTAGAGCAAGGATAGATAGAAGATATGCAGGACAGGGTGCCGCGAGGAGCAGGGTTGAGAAACACTGGTCTAACAGGCTTCTGTTGCACTGTGGTGCACTGTGGGACTTGCAGTGTGACAAATAACCATTGGCTATGACTGAGCTTGCTGGAGGATTGCACTCACCTCACTAAGGCATAGCGAGTATGCCTAAAGTACACCTGGCGATTCCAAAAGAGAAAATGTTATTTTTGTGTACATATTCCCTCTGAGTCAGTGTTAATAAACTGGAACATGAACCTCTGAAATAAACAGGAAAACAGGCTTCATGGCAGCTCTCACACATTATTTATAGCTGGTCCTCAAAAGGTGCAATGCCAGATAAACAGCTCTCATTTCTAACCTTGGTGGCTGTAGCAAAACAACTCGACTTCTCTGTAGCAGTCTGGGCAGCTTTCTGTCCCGTTCTAAAACCCAGAGTTGTTAGCGTGCATCTTCCAGCCTCTGGGTCTCTAAGGCAATCATAAGGCCATCCCTGTGTCCTCTCTATCTATCATTTAAGCCATTCATATAGGTGACATGAAATGTAAAGTCCCATTTGAATTGAATTGACTCAATTTGATGTCATTTTTGCCCACTATCATTGCTGTCATCTTCATAGCTGATCTCAGTGGCATGCTGACCTCATTCAAGGTGTCACATTCACCTAACTATTGGTTTTGCTAAATATAAATATCTATAGCACTACATCTAACAAACCCGCATGAAAAACAAATCTCCATGGTGACTATAGTTCGCAGTAATTGACAAAGAACAAGATAGAATCTAACAGGGTTTAAAACAGCACGGTATCAAAAACTACTAGTCCTACTGGTTCATATTGGCGTGCTATGTATTAGCTCAGACTGCTATCGCTACAGGTTTTCCATGGTCTTAAACACGTCACCTTGAATTTATATACAGACGGGTGACAAATTAAAGGAAAACCCTGAATAAATGAGTGGAGAAAGATAACGAATGCAGATGCTTCCACACAGGTGTACTGCATGGCACAATTAAGCAATTAACATCCAATCATGCTCTGTGGCATGTATAAAAATGCTGAACAGGCCCAGTTGATCTCAATTTTGGATCAAGATGGAAAGAGGAAAAGGTCTAAGTGACTTTGAAAGAGGGTTCATTGTTGGGGCACGGATGGCAGGATCTTCAGTCACAAAGACTGCTCAACTGGCTGGTGTTTCAATAGCAACAGTGACTAAAGTGACAACTGCATTTAGATCTATGGGAAAGACATCAGTAAATAGTGTCGCAAATTGTGGTCGACAGCGCACATTCAATGACCGTGATGCTCGTGCATTAGTGCGATATGTAAGGAAAAATAGAAGAGCAGCTCTTCCTCAGGTGACTGACAATGTCAATGCAGGACGTGATCAGACTGTGTCAGCAAGAACAGAGAGGGATATTATAGTAGTGTTGCAGTGCATAAACCCCTCATTACAAAGATGAATGCACATTTGAGAGTTCAATGGTGCAAAAACCATAGGCGCTGGTCTACAGAGATGTGGAAAAATGAGTCATCCTTCACCATATTCTCGACAAGTGGGCAAGTGCATGTTTGGCGTACACCAAGAGAATGGTACAGGCCTGAATGCTTGACCTCTGCAGTGAGGGGGTCCGGTGGCTCTGTTATGCTGTGGGGGGCATTTTGCTGGCATGGTTTGGGTCCACTTGTCCCCTTAGAGGGAAGGGTCACTGCAAATCAATACAAAGTTGTTCTGAGTTATCACCTTTATCCTATGATGAAACATTTCTATCCTGATGGGAGTGGTCTCTTCCAGGATGACAATGCCTCCATCCATAGGGCACGAGGGGTCACTGAATGGTTTGATGAGTATGACAATGATGTGAATCATACGCTATGGCCTTTGCAGTCACCAGATCTCAACCAAATTGAACACCTATGGGAGATTTTGGGCCGACGTGTTAGACAGCACTCTCCACTACCATCATCAAAACACCAAATGAGGGAATATCTTTTGGAAGAATGGTGTTCTATCCCTCCAGTAGAGTTCCAGAGACTTGTAGAATCTATGCCAAGGCGCATTGAAGCTGTTCTGGTGGCTCGTGGTAGCCCAACACCTTACTAAGACACTTTATGTTGGTTTTTCCTTTAATTTGTCACCCGTCTGTATTACTAAATGTAATTAAAAACTTGTCAATGCATATCACTTGAGATTGATCGTTTTTTAAAGACTCGCTAGAATAACCATTTACTGTTTTTTTAATGTAAGAAAGGACATTAATACCAGAGCGTTATTAACTTTCATGTTGTAACTTGGCTTCATTGTGATGTCAGAATTTGAAGACCTATTTTTAGTGTTGTTTTAGTGAAATGTGCTGTTTACGAATACACGCTATATGATTTGTACACATCAATAATTGCTTTTGTACAATTAAATCATTTTGTTGGGACAAAGAACACAGTTTATGACACACCAGTGAAATGTCACTCTAAAATTTTACACCATCAAGGTCTTGTTTTTAGTCCTCCACAGTTTAAAGGTGAGGAGGACTAAAAACAAGACCAAAGGAACTGTTCATATTCCATCATATATTCCAGTATGTGAGGATCCCGATAACATCAGCCATTACTTTTTGAAACAACTGGTCTAATATTTTCTGTGATTACTTTATCTGGTCTCTGAGAGAACATAGTTCCACACAATCCTCTGTTATCTGTCCAATTCCAAAGAAAAATCATCCTACCATCCCTAATTATTTAAATCCTCTCACACCCACATCGGTCATGAATCCGGTCATATCCAGTATTATGTTGGTTTATTACATGGAAGTGGGTGTGGGTGTGTCCGGGCAGTGTCTAATTCCCATTATCAGCCCCAACAACAGGCCGTACTTTGCAACATACAGCATAGAGATATCTCACAGCTGCATACCCTCCCACAGTCTCCTGTACACTTCTGACCCTTCTTTCTGGTCACATGCATACAAAGTATAATAGGATATATATATATATATCGCTTATTTAAGGCTAACATATTGGATTGTCTGGTTTCCTTATACACTTCTAGACCTCCATATGCATAGTAGAGATAGAGTAAATGGCTGATTTAATATGTCAATAATTGTGATTAAAATCAAAAACTGACATTTATCTCCACCAAGTAACAAGCTTGATCGTACCATGTCAAGCTTTGCTTTTCTCTGGTGGGGTGAAAGTGGCAATGCTTATGAACTATTTTCCACCACACTCTCCTCCCTCCACACCTTCTATTCAACAAAACCACAATACACTCTGTCTTCTAGTCTGAGTAACATATACAAACAAGTGTTGCTTTTTTTAGACTTATGCCACATTTGTTATTAGCTTTATCAGACACAGAATTAATGATGTTCTGCAAGTCATTGTCAAGATGCCTTTTTAAAACACACAGCACTTTGAGGTTACAGGCCTTTATCCCATTATTGAATTAATTACTCAAATATGCTAAAATAGACTTGATTATACCAAATGGGTACTGTTTGAAGATATAGATGGTAATGGCACCTAAAATGTATGGTGTAAACCTCTACAGAAATCACCTTAGTGTATATACAGGGCACAGTTCGGCCTGTAGACACATGGGGCGCGAACCTAGTATACCTACTGAGCAACTACAAGGGACCCAGAGGAATGCCTCAGTCCAAACAGTGTTGATGTCCACTAATGACAGGGACAAATTGGTGACAATCAACATAAAACAAAAAATTACGAAAATGATGAAGAACATTCAGATCATATGGCATTTCCCTCAATAATAACGCAGTAACCATCAAAATTTTCCAAATAGACACTAATATTGCTGCTCTTGATGTCAGACATACCCTTCTGAACACTGCAGAAATTAAGATGTCAGGGCTGTATAAACACACACTCAACTTGACCTCTCTGCTGGCTGAACACCACGTTCTACTGAGATTCTGCTTTCCCATACAAAGAAAGAAGCTGATATTATTGTCCTTTACGGGACCACATAAAGTAATTGTATATGGGTTACAGGGAATGAGAGATCATCACTCGTGTGTTAAAATGGCCAGTACTTCAGATCTGGAAGTGTGACTGACCCTTTATTTTACGGGAACTCAACACAACCCCCTGGAAACTGACATGAAAGAGAAGAACCAATAAAACGGCCTGCTTTAGCCTGTTGTCAGAATCTTGTTTGGCTTTATCACTGAAGGAGGACGGGGGACTCACACATGTCTCATCTGACATTGAGCGCAGTTCGTCCTCTCTGCCGCCACAGGCCACCAGGTGTTTTAGAAACTTCACATAATGGAGGTCAGAACACACATGCATCCTTTTGGATTTTTACAGCTAGAAATCAAGACGTTAAACTGTCAGTGTTGTTTTGCTTACGTATTTTTAAACTGAATGGCCTGACCCCCAGGCTCAGAGAACCAAGTGGGCTGTTAGGTCCAGTGCCCCTGTAAAAGAGAGCCCTGTGGGATCTCAGCCACAGAGACATGCTTTATGGATTGTGTATGCAATGGTAAAACACAAGCTGTGATGTAAAATTGTCCTTATTTTAGAAGTAGAAGTGTGGATTGGCAGCAACTGGTGTGTAAACTGCCATCATGCTCCACTCTCCTGCTGAAAAGATTACCCTCTCTGCATATTGTCATTTCCCATCTAATGTTCATATCAGGTCACAGCTATGGGAGACTACAGTGTAAGCATACTGGTGCTGAGGAGCCTCTGAACACAGACATCCTGTTTTATTTTACCGGTTTTGATTGTTGTCTCTCATACCCACAAAATATGATTTTTATGACTGACGCAAGCTGATCTTTTTTTTTTTTTTATGAAAGACAAATTGTTTTCCTACTTTGCTGAGTCTTGTACAGAATACCACTGCAGTGAAAACAATACCATGTGTCTTCTGCCCTCTTAATAAATGGGCTGGTACTTATCAACGGTAATGTCCGAATCAGTGGGCAATTTCTCCACATGTACCCAGTAGAGGGCAGTGTTCTCCCTCAGGAGCCCCCTCAATGATTGGAGAAGGGTGTGGTTGTGCTGCTACTTCAGTCACATAATAACACACAACAGGGAGCAGAACAGGTTCATCATCTTCTCAAGCCCAGCTTTTTTCCTGTATGGGCTCTTAGCTCATTCCCATTAGTCATTCTTACGGTAAGCATTCATCGTACAAAAAAAGAGGCCTCTGGCTGCATTCTGTGGTTTTGGAGTCAGTGAAGCTCATTGCTCAAGCACTCTATAATTCCGGTTACATAACTGGCTGTTTGTGTGGCTGGCTGGCGTCAGCAGTCTCCAGCTGGTTCAAGACAATGAGTGATCCATAGACAGGACACTTGGTCGAGTCTTTTTTTTTAAGCCTGTAAAAGTCTGCCATGAGGATATTGGGTCCCCGCAAGGTTGGGTTTCACTGGCAGGCTTTCAAGAGGAGAGGCAAAAGAAGCTGACCATTGTCCGATAGATTAAAATGGACAAAAGGTAAAAAACTGGCTCAAAAGTTTTCTATAATTAAACTACAGTACCCCGAACCTCCAATTCAAATTAGCTGATGCTGTAAGGTACCTACTTTTAAAGCATTTCAAGTAGGCACCAGCTAAGAGGAATGATATTAGTTCTGATTAAAGTACAGTATATAATAGATATTCCACAGTATCTGGAGTTAGTGCATAAGTGGACTCCCTTCATGGGTATACTAATTTTTCTTAGGGTACCATGCAAAGCCCTATATTTATCCCAATAGGAGATATAGTGTAAAGCTAATTTTGAACTAGCATTCAGACCAGACCAGGCACACAGAAATATTGCTTATTTGGATCTGCATTATTGCAACATAACTTTCTTATCAAACCTGCAAACAAAAACCGAAAATGCTATAACCCTAAACAAAGAAATGAACCTAGCATAGCTTGAAGATTATTTTAACATTAAGCAGTCACACCTTTTACCATCTTTTACAATGCGGGAATGGGGCCATTACAGAGCAGCTCAGGATGGGAGGATTTGGGGGGGACGGTGACCCCCTGACCCCTGGGAGAGGAAGACCAGGCCAGCGTGTGGACAAGGGCTCTCCCTGTGCGTGACAGCTTTCCACTTCGCCCTGCTGCTGTAATCTCCGCATTGTTCCAGTTGTCGTTTCAGACAGACGCAGGATCGGCCTTCCTGTGCTCTCTTCCACTGTGCCACCCCATTCCCGCAGGCCTGTGGAGCGTAAGCATGTTGACTTTTCTATTTCGGACAGCCTCTCCCTTAGCGCCCCCCTTTCCCCCAACCCCCCTTTGGCTTCCCATGGTGGTCCAACACAAACAATGGTATGGCCGGCGGTGCAATATCAGCGCAGCTTTCCAGTTGAGCTGGCTGTAATGAGCCGACAGGTGGTGCTTCGCCGGAACCCTGGCACATAGCCCCGGGGGCCTCCTTTGGGGGGACCGCTCAGGAGTGGGCCGTCCAACCATGAAAGCCAAGGAGGGGCAGCGCTCAGAAGAGAGGCGGACCCCATGTCACGACCCCCATCCTCCTGCCATTCCCCTGACTGCCATTGCAAACGACATCGGTCCTGCTCTTCAGACAGCTGCTCAGCGTCACAGAGACTGGGGGATGGAGGGGCCCGAGGGGGGGGCGGGATGATAATCTAATTTAATTTGCTGCAGAGTCCTTGCAAAGGATCGCCAGCGACTGCCTGATCAGAAATGAGATAACACAGTTTGAACCTCATTGACGCACATCTTGACCGTTCTCACCGCGCCCTGGAAGCTGGGTGCCAGCGGCAGCGTGATGCCAGCCCTGCAGCATTATTTTTATACTGTTTCCCCCTGCGAAAGTTTTATTGGTCCACTCACCCTGAACTCGCTTTCCACAATTAGAGGATCCTTGAGGTGTTTATCTGTGTCAGGGCACTTTGTGTGGCTTGGCATGCCGCAGCACAGCGCACAACTTACATGGAGGAAAATGTGAATACTGGGATTTTACAAAAAAAGGTTCAAACAGTGCTGCTGTCTCCATGTCCCTGGCTGTCAAAATGAGTCTCTTCATTCCGCATTCATTCCCAGGTTCTCAGACAGACGCAGCCATCAACAGCCTGCAAAGGAATACCCCTGATGCAGCTGAGAAAAAAGGGAGCCCTATTTCTGGACCCTATTGTTAGACAACAGGTCATACAGTAAAACACCAACCAGTCTACCACCGGCCTCTGCCGCCAGGCTTTGGCACGTTCTTCCTGCCTTCTGCCGCCCTGAGCCGCACCACTGGCGCTTTGGGTGGCCCAGTTTGGCGGCACCAGTCCTGTATGTCAGCCCGAGTTCTCTGAACCCCACTGAGGCAGTGCCAGCTTACAGGTGTCTGGTTGTGCCAGCAGAACCTTGGTTCACTGGGTCCTCTCTGTAATGGCCCTTTAGAAAACATAAGAAATGGAAACTAGTCAATTGTGCTTACTGTAACTGTAAAGGCTGAAATGGCACGGTAAATGGTAGAATTAGAGCTAATTGGGTGGAAAATGAGAGGTTGAAGTCAGAGCGGGAGGGCTGACGAAACAGTGAAAAAAAAGTAACTGTAGGAAAAAAAGAACAGTTTGAGCCAAATTGTCTGTGACTGGAAAAAATTCTGTCATGGAAAAGTCCCTCATATCTGTAATATGTCTGACTTCAAGGGAAAGATCATGAAGGCTGTTCAAAGGTCATTATAGGCGACTGCTGACACACGAAGACACAGCCAGGGATGTAAATGGATCATGTTAAATGGTAGAATCACTATAACTATAACTATTATTGTGTAGAGGAGGAAAAGCGTGGTCAGCCGGGGGTGGTGATGGTGGAGGGTGGGTCGCTGTGGAAACAGTTTGGGACTGCAGACGGGTGCCGTCAGGAGAGGATGCGTTGTTGTATTACCCACGTTGCACCTGCTGACACTGGCTGCTCCCATGGCGTCATTGTCGCCAGGATCCCCTAGGTGTTATGGGAGTTCTGGCTTCCACTTCCTGAAGGTGTGATTCAGGAAAGTCTGTGGTTGGGGGACGGGGAAGATCCCAAGTACATATCCTATGACCCCCTCTCCCCTCCTCCTTACCCCGTGAGAAACATATTGCTGGATTCTAAACTTGCTAATTAGTCCCTCCATGAGTGTGATCTCGGCATAGCTTGGCTGGTGTGGCTCTCTTTAGTTACACTGGGACAGCCTCATTTAGGCCTGAGCCCAAAGGCCCGCTGCTTCTTCAATTTAAGGGAAGCAGCTTGAGTATCCCCTTAATATCATTGCGTGAATTCTGACACTTCAGCGTGCTGTTCTCTGATCGGGCTCCGGCCCTGCCAGGAGCTCCGGGGGTGACCTGTCGGACAGGGCTTTTAAAATCACGAGCGGTCCATTAAACAGAACACCGAAGACATGAAGGATAGGGAACCCCAAAAGGGACAGTGAATTCCACTCCTGGGGGGGATGACCCCTTGCCCAGGTGGTGTTTGAGTTTTCTCTTTATCAACCAGGCCCTCGCCCTACCCAGCTGACATCTTGGAGGTGAATGTCTTTTATGGAATGGCAGGGAAAGGTCCATACATAACATGTATTTCATGGTTAAATGTCATCTCTGTCTATAAGTAACAGACACTCATGGTCATCTCTATAAACTGAGACAAGACTTGTCAGGGCACAGTCACGGACTCAAACGCAGAACAGGGTATTCAGGTTCCAAGGGGGTTTTATTGGAATTGCAGGGCAAGTTCGTAGTGGTAGTACAGGCAGGGTCAAAAAACCGGGAAGGCAGTCCAAGGCAGGGCAAAACAGGAGCAGGGATCAAAAACAGAAACAGGCTGGGTCAAACCGGGTAGGCTGGCAGATCAGGCAACCAAGGCAGGACGGCAGGCAGTCAGGCAGGAGTCAAAACGAGATTCGTCAACACGCGTAAACAGGCGGGTAAGCAACAGGGAAAACACTGCAACAAACTGGCAGCAAGACAGAGACAAGCAGGGTATATATAGGGCTGGGCTGACGAGGAGATGGGAAGCAGGTGGGCAGGCAGGCAGGTGGAGATGATCAGGGAATCAGGTGGGCAGGGACAGGGCGGAGAGCGGGGCAGGGCTGGAACACATAAACAGTAACAGTACACAAAACAGGAACAGTAAACAAAAGCACATGGAGCTAGGGGGCCGGAGTACTGACAAGAATAACCTGTGGGCTGCAGGCTGAGATTGCATCAAGACTGTTCTGAATGAATAAACTTATCTCCTCCTGCTCCTTAGCTGCAACGTAATTCATAATCCTTCTGTTGTTACCCTGTGATAAAGAATAATTGTCTCCTGAATGGCTGTAGAATGTAGGCTCTTTTCCACCAGGGTGTAGTCGGCATTGACTCGATTGAACCACTGTAGCTTCCCTCTGCAGTTCTGAGAGTACTACTTTTAAGAGGATGGGGAGACCTAATGGACTTAAGCCCTCCAGGATCACAGGACAGCAGCGCTCTATGCTGAGCTCTATGCCCGGTTGTAACTCATTGCACATCCTCTCAGCTGGATCCCCTTGAGTGACTTGAGTCCCCCTGTTTACTGTAGCTTTCAGGGTGCATGACCATGGACAAAAATGGAGAGAGGCAGCTTACTGTTGATGCCACCGTTTTACCTCACAGAATGCTAATCCACCAATCTGAGCCCACTGGTCACTCTGCCAAAGGGCAAGGTAACAGTTATAAACTCAGAGAGCCAGGGGGGCTTCAAAGTTTTGTTTTTCCTGTCACAAATTATGAACGCATAAAGCCGTGACTGCTGACAGCATCTAAATTGGAGCAATTAAACCTTGGTTCTTTGATGCCACCGCAGAACATGACTCACTGACGTGTCCGGGAGTACACCAACCTAAACAAAGCCGGTTTTCAAGAGGAAGCCTTAACAGTTCCACGCCCAATAAAAGCAAGTGCCATAAAGAACTTACCCAGCACTTTTATTGCACAGCACTGGTGAAACTGTAAAACTGAACTAACCACGTAAAACCAACTGCAGAACATTAGAAAATTGCTGAACATTCTAATATTGTGGAACATTCTGTAAAAATTGAATATGAACCAGAAATGCACGAAAATCCTGTCTTAAATGAATCAGAAAATCTTTCGAACTGTACATACACTGTATACATGTACTTACACTGGATACCAGAAAAATAAATGCCATTAATAGTCCTTGGATAAACACCCCCCCCCCCTGGAAAAATCTCATATCACGGTTTAATGTGGTCAGGGATAAGGTCTGGAACGTGAACAGGATCACTCTCAGCAGGTGGCTTCACCATCAGCTCCTCGATGCCGCTTTATTTTTGTCTGTGTGCGTTCTCTGCCCTCGGAGACCATGTGAACATGCACTTAGGGCCCTGTCAGTCAGTGAGGCGAAAGAAACCCGGTATGGGGGATTCTGCACCCAAGGCTTGGAGCCCATCCACATGGGTGTCACAGATACACTCTGGGAAGAGGCTGCTTTTGGATGCATTCCACCCATCCAAGCCTTTTTCCAGGCCACATGCATGGGCATGAGTGGTCCTCAGTGCTTCCCCCTGTGTGGAGGAAATTACAAAATTGCTAACATTCATCTAGACCAGGTCTGAAGCAAGCCTACAAGGAAGGAGTATTAAAGAATTTAAGAAGGACTATTTTAGATTTCATGGAGGGAGCGGGGCTGCCGCTATTAGGGCATTATCATGGGGGAATATGAAATAAAAAAGTGACCAAATCACAAAGGGCTTTCAGCAAACGAGCGATAGTATAATATAATATTCAATACATGATCATTTGATCATCTTCTCAATCAGGATTTAGTATGTAATGATGGTATTTGTACAAGCATAACTGATACAGTGGTTGTGTTGTACAGGATCTTAATTTTAAGTACTTTTTTTGCTAATTGAATTACTATGATGGAATGAATGACTTTAAATTATGACATATTTAGAATAAATATAAAGCTCTGATTTAGAGTGCTCGATCTCTTCAGTACATTACATTATTGTCATTTAGCAGACACCTTATCCAAAGCGATACATAGGTTACAATTTATCCATTATACAGCTGGATATTTTCTGAGGTAATTGTGGGTTAAGTATCTTTCCCAAGGGTACAGCAGCAGTGCCCCAGTGCGGAATCAAACTGGAAAGCTATTGGTTTTGAGCCCTGCTCCTTTCCACTATGCTACCCTGCTGTAACTCCTCCTCTTGCTGTAGCTTACATAATTTTTAATGACACTATCAAAACCCCATTGATCTACATTCTGAGGCACTGTAATACTGTAATCTACCATTGGCCTACACTTCAAGCGCAGTGGAAACTTTATGAGTTTAAAGCCCAGAGCCAAGGGTTCTGAATAGAGATGACCCGCATGCGTTCTGTATAGATTTACTGCTGGGGCTGGGTTCTGTGTCCACGGTCGATAATCTCAGGATCAACGGGCACAGCAAAAATCAGGAAGCTATAAAACGTAATGGCCCTGTGCAAACGATACCTGGCTGATGTCAGACAACTAAATCGTCTTGACCGCCATGACATCACCTGTCTTGGGGTGTTCATCCTGAAATCGAACACAGGGATGCGGTTTGCATGATGTCATAGGAGAGAACTTAGGGATCTAGGGATCTGGAGGCCATCTGTTTCATAACTACTGGGGGGGGGGGTGTCCATAGTGACTTTGTACCCTCACTTGCCTTCTTGTTATTTTTAACATTGAATAGATGCTTAACTGATGCCATTGCCCAGGGAGATTTGCAACACTTACAATTTTATGCCCTGTTCATGTTGTAGCTTCATTTTAACAGCCATTGATGGTGTGAAGTGTCTTGATCAGGTATGCATGCACAGTGTTCCTGCTAGGGTTTGAATCCACCTTCAAGGGGTCAAGGTTACCTAACTCAGGGAACTTTGCTATTACCCTGCACACTGCCCTGTGCACCATATGCTGATTGTTACTGGAATTGATAGCCAAATACCCAGAGTAGAAGTGCTTGTGCTTCAAATCTACAGCAGCTAGAATGATCACAACTAGCAGATCAAAACACATCAAAACCACTACTGGTATGGAAACGAGAGTTGTCACAGATATTTTACGCGACCCAAAACACATTAGCAGTCAGATTTGTGTACTTTCTTTCACTACTCTTGCCCCTGGCAACGCCATTAAAAGCAGGTGCAGCACCAAAGGCCAAAACCTCATGAACACGTAACATACGTATTGTCTACTTAAGGATGATAGTGTCTCCATCAGTAAAAATATCACAGCAGTGATAATGTTTCACAGTAAGTACCTACTGAAAAATACAGCAGGTGTTTAAGTGAAGTGAAAGAGTTATAAATGAGGGCTGACTAATGCGCGGACCTTTGAGCCGCCTTAATGACGCGTATCACATTCTTCGTTAGGGACAGACAGGTCCTCTCACTTACAGCGACAAACCGTAACAGGGCTCCTCGGGAAATGGCACGCTGCAATACGCTGCAATACGCTCCACATACGCAGTTACCACAACATGCGGCGCATATGAAGTTTCCTGCAATCAAAGCGTAAAGGCTGCAACTGATGTGGGCATTGTGGTACTTACATTTGACTCTGAGTCCAATGAAGGGGCCGCACCTGGGTGCGGGTCGGGGTGGTTGATCCTCCTCTCGGGACGTCTTAAATGGGGCAAAAAAACAGGGGCAGGTAAGTTGGAGGAGGGATCCTGTGTCTGGCTGTTGTGGAAAGGAAGTGGTAAATGGACTTTTGAAAGTCATGGATGGGACCGGTTTGTTTCAGGTTTGGTTAACAGGAAGGATTGCCTGAAAAATCTCCCGTTAGGAACCTATATAATGTATAATTTAAAAGCTATACACATATACAAATAAGTAATGCTGAACTACTAAAAGCAGTAGATATAAATCTAGGTTGATCTAGATACTAGAAGTGCCGCCTGTGATGGCTGAGGTGAAGGAAACATGTACAAAAAGACTACCCCCCCCCCCCACTGTCCTACTTGGAACCCGCTAATAAAACATTGGCCAAATTCCTTTTCATCCACTTCATGCCATGCGTCAAGCTCCTGTTACTCCTGACAGGTGACGGTCCTATTAAATCTCATACTTCACAAGGGTGACCCAAGGCTGGCCAGGACTCCCCTCCCCACCCTCGGCTGACGCAGTGATGGAAAGTTTGTTACAGATTTCTTTATTCTCCCATAAAAGGGGGTAGGGTGACGGCTGCATACACAGTCCAGCCTGGAACAGAGCTATTAGAAATGCTATGCATGCATGCCTACGCAAATCACACAGCTGATGTTTGTAACATCCAGTCTGAAGACAGCTAGGGATTTTAACTACTTAAAGGACAACTTGGGCTGCTTCCTGAAAAAAAGTTCAGTTTTCTATCTTACAGTTATCCTCTAATAAGTACATCTAGGCCGGTCTTGATTACACCTGAGTCAGTGTCTTGATTAAAAGAAGTTAGTAAGTTTTTAGAACAGAACCACAGGGAAACATAGTTTCAGCTGAGCCCACACCAAGTCAATGGCCATCAATCACTCCCAGATGCTTCCAACAAAACACATTCCCTGGGGTTTTTTGTGTACAACTAACCTTGACTAAATTGAGACTAAAGAGCATTTTCTCAGACCCTGTGAACAGACCTACCTGAAGTAGAAGTTCTGCTTTCTTAATTAACTCATACCCAAGGGAATTTCTCGCTTGCTGTGATTTCATATGATGAAGGTGGAAAAGGGAGAGTAATGCTAAACTGGTAGAGGGCATATGTATTGAATCGGGTGACCTAAATGAGGAAACCCAGTAGGCAGTCTGAACTTTCCCAGTTTAAGGGCAGACAGAAGACTGCCATCCAGGCTGGTGAGTTGATCTGAAAGTACAGCAAGCCCATAGCAAGCTTATGTCCCAGAAATTGGGATTGCCACTGTAGAAACTTTCTGGTGACAAAAATATAAACCATTGGGATGTGTTAAGTGATTGGTGGAGAGTTTAATAAATTCAGCCTGGAAGCTCTTCAGTTTGCTGATCGAACTGGCAGTTAAAGGCTCTGTGTTTCGATGGTTCAAGGGGTGGACAAGTTTAAAAACAAGCAGATTACATTTTAGCATTGTATCACACAGGTACATTGCACATACACGGATTACATACGTACATTAGAATTTGGTTTCCGTGACAAAAAAATGACATATTTTATAATGACAGTGTAGTTCATGCTCATGTTCATTCATTGGACCAGTGATGCAGGGCAAAGAAACATACGATTAAGACAACATACCACAAATAAGAAAACTCTCTCACAAACACATGGGTTCACTCTTTAAAGTATATGTTTGAGACTAATTTTTTTTTATAAATGTTACTTATGTAGCACCTTGCACTACATCAAAGGACATTTCTCTACATAATTTACATTTACATAATGTTATTGTCATTTGGAAGATGGTCTTATCCAGAATGATTTCCACAGTGCATCTAATACAAGCCACAATATAAATCAGTTTTGGAAAACAATGACAAATTTTGCTGGGCAAGAGAGTTTCCCAGGATGACATCAGACAATTGCCCTGGGCGACCACTCCACTAATAGTACAATCAAACCTTTTATGAAGGTACTCAACGACACCTTTAACCTGTTACTAGGAAGGCTGCCACAAATGTGGCAGGCAGTGAAGTCTCAGACTTTAAACCACATACCAGCAGTAAACAATGGTGTCATTAAACAGAGAGAAAAAGAGGGGAGGGGTGGGAATGGGGGAGTGGGAGAGAGAGCGAATAGAGATCAGAAGCCTACAGTTTCTGCCGGTAGATCAGCCAGCTGGCACATAAATTAACCTACATAAATGGCCAGTCCAGGCAGGACCCAGGTGTAAGAAATCTTCCTGTGGCCCCCTCCACCCGCTCCAACTCCGCCCGCACCCATTCCCCCAGCCTGGCCCACCCCCCCCACCCCCCCCGGGTGACACATGGCTCTCTGAAATTCCACACGCTCCATGATAACAAGCTGCATTCCCCGTCACTTCCCCAGATCATCTAGAGTGGCTGTCTGAGCAGGCCCCCAGCCTACTGCCCCTCCGCCCTACACAGTGTGAACCTCTCTGACACAGCTGCACCCCGCTGCAGGGTCGTGCTGTAGCCATCGTCTCTGCAGACTGCCTCTACGAACTGCTTCTGCGAAGGACCCGTGCCCCGTTTCGAGGACACCCCCCCCCGAGAGGGAACGGATCTCCGCGCTCCGCCCGGACAGCAGGTCGCCAGCCCCCCCGCTCACAACCCCGGAACAACGGACGGGAGGAAGGAGTCCCGGAAAGAGATGGGGGGCAAGGAGAAGAAGGTGCTGGGCATCGCCAACATACCCAAATGCCAAGGGTGAGTCTGCTCTCTTCTCACCTTTGAGGTGGCATGCTCACCTATACGCTCTCCATGGTCTGGTTTCCCTGCCTTTTAATTCCTTAATGCATTTTCCCACAAAGATGTGCACTAGCTAATACCCTTATAAAACTGCAGCCCTCCCTTAGCACATATGGGCTACACTCACACAATGGATTGGTGCATATCAGCAATGTCACGCCTAAACAATAACCATGCTCAGAATTTTGGCAGCTCTTTCCCCACATGGGTTAAGGGACATCTGACACATAACACAAGGTATTAACTGCTAATTGATACACAGTCAATTCAAGAACACGGCACAATGGCAGTTTACAGTGTACCAGCACGTCAGGGTAAAGTGACCTACTTCTTTTAAAAAGTTTCAGAGTTGTGCTTGTTTGAAATGGCGGGAAAAATCTCAAGCACTACAGAGGAACAGTGCATCAATGAACTCTGCTAACAAGAACCACTGATAAATATGATCAAACCATATCTTTACGAGATATCAATGCAATTTTTATAGCAATGCAAAGAACGCACTGTTTATAAGCATCAGCTTAAGAGCCAAATCATGTTGTATAAGTGTGATTCTCAGGAGTGCACTGTGAACGTGACACCATAAAAAAATGACATATGTCCTCTACATTTTAGCCAGAATGTTGATCCCTTATTCAAAAACATCTTTCCAAGCTTCTGTTGAGAAAACAAATACGGTGGAGCAACAGGGGTTTTCTGTTTTCAAGGCGAGCCCTTTCACATTTGCCGCGCATCTGTTGCCCACAAAAATAGTCGCTCTGCATTGTTCTTTGGAAAGAACGGAAAATGTATCTTGGAGTTCTACAGTTACAGGTTCTTGCCGGTCCTCCATCACTCCACATGGCAGAGAGGGCAATATTAAATGGAGCTGTAACTTTAGACCACGAGAGCCCCTTTGCATTAGACAGCTCCGAGTCACAGCGATGATAGCCCGATCAGAGGGACGAGTGTGGTTTAGCAGCGATAAAAAGAGACTCTTGAAAGTCCCGCATGGATCAAGGAAAGAGCGTCTGGGTGAAAGAGAATGTCTGAGGCGGAGAAAATCGACCTGCAGGACTTTACACTCTGTTGCTAAACTCCACGGTTCATGTTCGAAATGATCAGCATTTGTGGACTCCTGCTGTTATCTCAGGCGTGTCAAAGTTATTCGGTTCCTCAAACTAAGTATACATTGTTCATGTGCAACATCACCACACAGTTGACACTGAGAGACAAGAAGCAGACGTATTTATTTTGGACAGTTGTTGATATATGCTTCATATAGTATTAACATCAGTTATGGGAATATATTGTATAATACAATTTGCAATTCATACTGTTTGACAGTATATACTGTATTATATATAATATAATAACAACTGTAATATATTAATAGACAAAAATATAGGAGTGAAGTTTATGCAACTGCAATACATTACACGTGTTCACTCATATATGGAATAAAAGTTTAGCTGCCCCTCCCTTTCATGACACATTTTAACATGTGCTGCATTTTCATGCAAGGAAAGTGCAAAGGTTGTGTATTGTATGAGTGGGTATTAGCTGAGCGTGTATTTTGAGATCTACACTGTTCTGAATGTTAAGACGCCGTAGGCTGCTAAAGTGCCATTCATAACCAGAGACCAGCTTATTGAGGTCTGTGAGCCTGTTGCCATGCTACGAACCCCAATGAAAAATAATATCCAGGCCGGGGCTGGGCGTGCAAAGCAGCCTGCATACTGCACAGCTCCCATGATCACTCGGGCCTCACATAATGGACAGCTTTATTGGCCCCACTAATCCCTTCTTCCATATGAACTGTTTACTTACCCCCCTACTGTAATGCTTGAGAAAATACAAAGGATGTTCTGGGATTATTGGCTGAGATGGGCCATTAAATATGCACTGAGACCAGGCAACAAACAGCTCATCTGCTCAACTGGTCCATTGCTATTGTGTTGATAGGCAACCTTGGTGATGTGGATGAATTATGTGTTTTGTCCATTTATCTCCATGCAAATGCAAAATAAAGCAAGCAAATAAAAGCAACCAGCGAAACATAACCCCTGAGAGCTGTGACCCCCCATAATACTGTCTACATGTTGCTTACAAATAACAGCTGGTCGCTGCTCACTCTCCAATACAACAATATGCAGGAAAGCATGCCTCATGTAAAACAGCAGAAGACTGTGGCATTGTATTACCGTATACCCACATAGCATAGGAATCATTGCTAATTACAAACACAATGGGCTCACGCCAAACAAATTCTATACACATTGTGTAAAACTAGCAGTGAAACAAAATCAAACTGTTGATGTAAGAATGAAACTAAAATTGTGACTTGTGCAGTGTTTATTAGAATGGGTGCACAAGAAACCCCACAAGAATGGTGAGGTTTAGCATTTGTTCTTCCATACCTTAGTTCACCACCTGTGCCTGCAGTGATGAAGTGGAAGAGAACAGTGTGCACACTATACAAGTTATGCATTTTAAAAGACGCCATCAGTAGGGAGGTCAGGAAGGGTGTTGGGGGTGATGCAAACATAATGGAGAGCAGTAGCTCTGTTATGGGTTGACATACGTATGGTACCTTCCCCATTCAATCACACCTCGGTCTGGACTCGCTTCACTTCGTCAGTGGAGGAGCAGGAGGGTGTGTCGAGGTGGGGGAACCTCCCTCATTGCTGAAAATAACAGGTCACCAGGGCAGCCTGTAGTGTGACACAGAGGGTAGCCAAATCGTACCTGTTCACTGTAATTCTGATTCTCTGCACTGCCATGGTACAGCCACAGATTCACCATTAGCAATCTTCTGGCTGTAACAGATCCTAATTCCAACAGCAGTGTAATATGATGGTTTTGGTTTTGTTTTGTTTCACAGTAAATGCCTTTCATAGTCAATGAAATCGATCTACTGCTAGAACAGTGGCAAAGAAAACTCAAAATTCCGTCTGGTGACAGCTGGGTGATTCACGACCGAAGCTTTTATAAGCCGTAATAAAATAATAACAACAACCATAATAAACTGAGGAAGTGGCTGATACAAAACCCGACCCCCGGCCAGGCTAGAGCGTCATGTTTTGACGGCAATCGCGGCTCTCAGCACCGTGCTCCTCAGGCATGGCCGGAATGCAGCTGGCCCAAGAGCTCAACCCCCCCATGTAGACTGGGCACGGTCTTAATGGCAGGATTCCTCCGGGCCGCCAAGGATAAAACCCCGGCCGCCAAAAAGTCTTCCCTCTCCACCAATGGACACTGGTGCTGTAGAAATGTGCAGGACGCCCCATCTGTGCCTGTCAGTTACCTGCCCATCCACCCCCCCCCCCACCACCCCACCACCCCTCAACACCCACCCCGCCCACTGAGACCACAGGGGATCAGGTGGCAGGGGGGCTTTAACAGAGGGAGAAATGAAAACACACAAACACAAACCGGGCACTGCCTGGACACCTCTTTGCTCCTGTGACCATTCTTCTGTGTGCTCTCTACGGGACTTCCATTTTCTCATAAACTCTCATTGGGACAATCCATTGCAGCTCTACCTAATTAGCCACTTATGTTCAATTACACAGCCGCCTGAATATCGAAAGGACTGCCATCCCTTCAGAGACCACTTATATAATGCTGATTACAACTGTATGATGACACTCAGATGTTGAAATGTATTGTTTCACTGTTCATAGAGGGGCTGTTCAATTTTGTCAGTCTGCATTTATCAGTCCACTGTCCTACACTAGTCAGTGGATCTTCACAATCAGAGACGGGTTTATGTAATGTTATCCTATCTTTAGACTCACCACCTACTGCTGGCTTAGTGAAAAGTCACTTTATGCAAAATGATTGCCATTCCTGGTGTTATCCCCATACCCCTAAAAATACTGTTCACTATAACAAATGGCACTAGGTCACTGAATACCCTAGCAGGAAAGCCTGAGTCTTTTCTGGAAGCTACCAAGAATCAATAAAAATACCATTATCCAAACACAAACAAGCAGCATGTCTATTTGAGCATGTGCCTAAACCATTAGATCACCATTGTTGCCAACCCTGTGTCTATCCAGTAAGAGTGGGAATAAGCCCTTATATACAGCATTAAAACTCCCTCTGATTCACTGATGGGCCCTCTAATACTGTAGGGGACAATACCCTATGGTCTTCCAGGAACATAAAATTCATAGATGTCTGCATTTACATTTACATTTATCCATTTGGCAGGTGCTTTTATCCAAAGCGACAGTTTCAACAGTTGGGCAGACAAGGTAAAAGCTAGCTGGTAGAGATATGAGTGCATGAAACCATAGGTTTGATTTCTTCACTGCTTCATCATAATCATATATACTGAAGGCAGGTTTGCTGGGGGTTTGTTACTGTAAGTGTTGCCGCCCGTGTGGCACACGGTAGAATTATTTCACTATACTGACTTGGTTCCAGATGTAGCGATAGCTGCGAAACTCTGAGGGGATCAGCACCTAGAGGCCTGGAGTCATTGAGCCTAATCGGGGGTCTTACCTTGGGTAGGCCATCGGATTAATCACCCTTTATGACTGTGCTAATCCTGAGCTTTCAGTGTGTCTTTGCGAGAGGGGAGTTTTTAGGTATCCGCCTGGCTTACAGCACTTTCACTTCAGGATTGTATTTTGCGATTCTGAGATGCCTACAAAAATCTGCAGCATTGTGATACTGCTGGATCAGGGTTTCCAACAGTATCACTTGGACGGGGTGCTTTAGACACTAAACCCTAGATTAGCTGAATACCCTGAGATTTTCAATATGCCATTTTAAGGCACTCAACCTAGCATTCAAGGGAAAGCAAAATGTACAGTATGATGAGGCTCTTTGAAACACTGATAGCTGTGCTCAGCTCCCTCCCCCCCTCATCATTTGGCTCCAGAAAAGAACCTGGTTTGATCTCCTTAAGGGTAATAATAGGCCAGGGCAGCTGCACCATCTTCCACGGCCTGTCAGCACCTGCTGTTATTCCAGTGCGGGAGGAAGGACAGGGGACCCGTTAAGGACACCGGCCGAGCCTGCCAGCTCCTCTCGGTTCGCGCTTCGCTCTCCAACAATCCCACGAGAGTTATCGGGAAAAGGGCAGGAGAATGAGCAAATCCGCCGCACCTCATTAATGTGATTGCCCTTTTGGCCGGTTTATTGGGATGCGGTGATGGAAACATCCTCTTCCCTATAAAACCCCGTGAATAGCAGCCCTGCTTTTTTTAACGGAAATGGAAATACTGATCGAGTTATTCTTAGGCATGCGGCGACACGAGCAAGAAAGTCTTTCTTGATGACAGGTGCTAGTCGGGCAGGTGCCGGTACACAGTAGCGCTACCGCTCTGAAATTTAACACCGAGAAAGTGACGCTTTGAATCGCGGAGGAAATTGAGATCGGGATGTGTTCACATGTTGAAGGAGCTTCATACTAATCTAATATAGAAGTCCATTTCGCTGACCCCAATAGCTAATTGTGAAACTTGTATAGCTATCGCGTTTACGCATTGCGGGTAAAGAGAGGTTACTTTGGCAATACACTTGGGACGGCTAGTCGCACGAATCTGATGTGGTTAGCGTGACAGTCTCATACTGTGACCTATTTATCTCATAAAGCAGTTCCTAAACTAGCTTAGGCTTTATACAGCAGCTTCGTTTGTCCGAAATACTATTCAATCGCAAGAGGACATACTTTGCGCTGTGACCGACCACTCAAGAGGAGTGTTTCTGCCTTCAGATCATGTTCAGGCACCAGCTCAACCAATGATAGAAGACAAAATAAGCTGCCAAATTATAACCTAAATAATCAACGTCCATAAAAAGTAGTCGGTTAAAAAAGCCTTTCCCAATTACATTTCACAACGATTATTCATTACAGGACATGTAATCCATCACTCATTATTGTACATATGCGCCAGGACCAGCGCTATGGGGGTGTTTAGGGATGCATTGCACCCCCAGACAGACCTCAGTGCACCCCCAGTTGTCTCCTTATATTCCAATGTCTACATAGTATTTATTACATTTTTTTAAGATATGACGTTTTGTCACTATGCCACACTGTTGCTACTTCACATCATAAGTAGGTATCTATTATTTCTCTCTTTTCATCTCAGTTTAGACAAAAAGCCGCAGGGCTGCGCGAGCCATTTGGATTTGACCCCCGCGGGGAGGAAGGAGAGGGGACAACATGATGGGGGTCAGGAACAGCAGGGGCCCCCATCTCCGTCCAGCAAGGTGGCCGGACTGAGGGTGATCCGGAACCGCTCCAACAGCCTGCGCCAGGGCAAGCTGGCCTTCTTCCACTACCTGGAGCGGGTGGAGACCCTGAGGTGCTTCTGGGAGCTGAAACACATCGAGCTGGAGGGAGGCTTACACCAGGTGCGTCACATCGCCGAACCGCGCTGCCAAGGACCCCGCATGGCGTCACCCTCGCTTGCATTTGAACCGTAAAGACAGTTACGTGACCTAGGGTTCAAGAGATCAGAAATATGAAACAGGGTGAAAAAAAGAAAACTTCAGCGCTGGTTTTTTCCAATATCGCGTAGCGAGGCAGGCTGCCAATGCAGCGCAATGTAGGACGTGGAGATGGGCAAGCTGCCCGCGCTGGAAAACAAGGACGAGAGAGCTTTTCCTAAGGACAAGTTACTTCGCTTACTTCACTTTGAGTTAATGCAGCAAAAACCATTCAAGGTGAAGGAATGCTGAAAGTTATGGTGATCTGTTGATTAAGTTGTGGATCCATTGAAATTTAAAACGCCTTTTTACGTGGAAAAAAATGGGCAAGGTTCGTAGTTCACATTGAGTGCTTTGGTGGTCGCTTCCTAAAAGTATGATAGAATTCAGTATATGCATTTTGGACGGTTTCTTATTTTATTCAAGATTCATATCAAAATTTTGCTGGAAGACATTACAATAAATTGAGATTCACTGAATAGTCACTGTCAAAGAATGTTGTTTGATACTTTAACAAAAGCTCTGTTTAAAATATCCATATAAATCAAACTCTTACAACTTACATTCACCGGGATCATAACGAATCTGTTTTCATTATGTGCGTACGAAGTGGAGAGTATGAACGTTTGTGTAGTTGTGTGGCGCCCCGCTGTGGATGTGTCACCGACTTACAGGTTAATGGGCCCATGGGCAGTTTACAATAGTACCTAACTCTGACCACCAGAGGGAGACGTTTTTCGTGAAAAAGAAATGGGCAGAAATCTTTCAATGACAACGACCACCAGGTGGCGTTCCCTCCATTTCTTTAAAATGCAGGAACAAGTTTGTTTATATATTGGGCCATGGATGAGTTTGTTCTAGCTGAATCGTGATTGAATCGCACCTTGCATTAAAAAGTAACTGCATAGTAATTTTTCACTAATTGTATTGTGTGGTTTCCATGCAACGTTTTAGGGTTGGAATTAGAGGAAAGGTTAGGGTGAGGGTTAATGATATGACATGATCATGTAGAAAGATTATATATGACAGCTTTACCTGACTTCTAAATTAAATATGAAGCTTTAACTGACTTCTAAATTAAATCTGTCTGATTAGGTAGTTTCTTGCTACAACCGCATAATGAATGCCTTCATGTTTACCTTATTTCTCTGAGAATGCCTATGGGGCAGTGGTTTGCAAACGGCGCATGTTGTCTGGGCCCCTGCCGAGGTTTTGCTTGGCAGACGGTCCAGGTGGGAGTGGACGGATCCAGAGCTGGTCCGAGCCTCTGCCTCGACATCAAAGCCATTGTTTTTGTAACTCCTGCGCTATGCCGTCTGCCCAGAGATGTGAGGGTGTCTGGACACTGAGTTCTCACGCTGACGGGAACTTTATGCCCTGGAACCAAAGAGCGTCTCGCTTTCGGCTGCTTGGCAACGAGGAGAATGAATTCCTCTGACCGCAAGAGAGAGAGAGAGAGAGAGAGGGAGAGACAGCATGTCTCCGCCCACAGTTCCTCCAGTACCTGCAACAGGGGAAGGGGGGATGCAAAGTGCGTCAATAGCATAGATAGACCCAGGGTTCGCTCAAAACAAAAACAAACACGCAGACCAAAAATGGCTGCAAACACTAAAACCTGCAAATCTGTGTGGCTTGAAATGGCCAGTGGAAACCTAGAGTAAACCCAGTGAGCAAAGCTGACACTTTTTAAATGAGGGATTTGTTCTTGTAGTGTAGGTTGACAATTAGAATGTTTGGGAGTTGCTAAGCATGTGTCTGTGCGTGCCGTTTGGGGCGGTAATCCAAGAACACGGTCTGTTTAAATACAGGTTTGAGGCATCCGGTGTTCGCAGGGAGGCAGGATGCACCAGCATTCTCCCCGCTGAACCTTAACAGAGGGTCTTTCTCCTGGCTCCTACTGCAAGGCTGGGCTTCCTTTTACACACCGCTACTGCTTGGGTTCCCATTCAGTACCTATGGGACCTCTGTGCGTAACTGTGTTCAAGATTTGCTTATTTGTTAAGCAGTTGTTCTCATCTACCATGTGTAGAGCATCCATCCGTAGTATCTGCAGCTCTCATCTGTTATCTATGGCTCTCATCTGTAGTATCCATGGCAACTTGCGATGATTCCCACCTTCGTTTATTTTTTGTCTCTGGGTCAATATCCCTGACTCATTCATCAACAGACCAACTGGCTCCCCCAGTGTAACATCAGTACCTTTGTTTTACCACTAGATGGCGAAAAGGGAATTTCAGGGGTGTCCACCAATGAAGCCAAAGCCTTTTGCACAGGGCCAGTTTAGTTCTTTAAAAATGTCACAGATATTCTACAGTGACATAATGCAGTTTATTCATTCGCTCTAGGAGGATATGGGCAGCAGTTCCCCACCTGGGAGTGAAACCTGCGACCTTAAGGGCCCAGTCGGGTGCCCAGACTGCTAGACCTGACACCGTGTCAGAGCTCGGAGACACAATCTGCGTGCAGGTTCATCTGAGTGCAGTCAAGCGCCCATGAGCGACTCATAAATCCCTCTCTGATTTTAGACAGAAAGCTGTCCCCCTCACATGCCTTGCTGCTTGGACAGACGGGGCCTGGTGTATCAGTGACAGGAGCCATGTACCGTCCAGCCCTGAGGCTTCACAAGACCTGCTGTCCCTCTCCTACCCACAATGCCTATCCTGCCATTGAGTTCTGGGCCTCTACCAAGACACAGTGTTGGATACTTCCCCCCGAGCGTGGCGGGTTTATGCAGGGGGCTGAGCAGTGGCCGGAGCCGTTAAAATGATGTCACGTGGGAACAGGCAAGGTGGAAGGATCTGAGCCTCCATCCATCCCTCAGCTGTGGATAACACTGTATGAAGCAACACGTGCGGAGACACACAGGCACAGGGAACCAACACCCATGCAACAACATACAAGCAGAAGAAACGAACACATGCAGGCACAGACAAGCACTTGAAACCAACACCATGCCCGGACATACAAGCACATGAAAACAACACATGCAGAGACACACACACACATACATACACACACACACACACACACACACACACACACACACGAAACCCCTATACACATGCAAGCACACACATCCTCAGACAAACGCACAGACAACCATGCACACAGAAGTATGCAGCAATGTGAACCAGGGACACACACCTGTGTAGCTGCTCCCACAACCACTCACACCTGAGCTCCTGAACACCTGAGCACCTGACCGTGCACGCAGACACACAGCCTCAGTCACTCCCCTCTCTGAGCACATCCGCTTCAGGTGAGTATTTGCGTGATTGACCACCTACGGAAATAACTGGAAAGGTATCCCTCAAAGCAAGGGTTCCTCAGATCTGTACATGAACCGGACCGGCAAGTTTGGAGAATCTGTTCTAAGTCAGTATCTGCAGCGGGTTACACAACGTCAAAAAAAAAAAAAAAAGAAAGGGAAAGACAGCGAGGCCTATCGAAAGCCTGCATGTTTGAAGTGCTGCGTCTGAAGGTAAAGGATACTGCTGCCCCCCGGGAACTCTGTAAGAAGCCGGGCACGCACTGGGGGCCAGCCATACTCCTGCGTCCCTCCCGCACCTGTCCCCCTCTCGTCACACGGACACAAGCGTGTCTTTCCTTATAGGTCCCTGGGCTGGCAGGCGGTTGCTGGGGAGGGGGGGGGGGGTGTTTCTGCTGTGTGACTGGGCAGACCCCGCGCCCGGGGGGCCCCCTCTCTCTTTCGTAATCGGCACCAGCGCGGCGAGCTGACAACAGCAGCCCTGTGTCCTCAGGGAATCAGCCCTCCCGCGGGAATCGGACCGACAAAAAAGAAGAGGTGAAGCGCCGCGCTTTTCGCTCGACGGCCGGCCATGGAGAACTTTCTGAAAGACAAGGACATTTGGATAGTGGGCAGTGTGTGCCTGGTGGCCTCCTTCCTGTGGCACAGGTTCTGGAATCTATTTGCTCACAAGAGAAAGAGGGAAGCAGCCACCCCCCCGCCAGACATACAGGTAGAGCTTTTTTGTGTCTGTCGCAGGAGGGAAAGGTGTGGCGCCTCTGTCCTCCCAAAGGTGCACTGTCACATTTTTGACAATGCTGTCATTTAGTGTCATGTGCTTCAATGGCTGCTGTAATTTGTCTTTCTGTGTACAACATAAAAATGCCTGTTTATTAGATAGACATCTAATTCGCCACAATTTTGCATTGAATATTGCACACTCACAGTTTCAGACTCAGGCCATGAAAAATAGAAAGGGTGTGAAGCAAATTCGCCTGGTTGGTCCATTGAACATCTTGTAAGCCCTGACAATGAGCCACAACATCTTTTGGCAAATTCCCATGTGACACTTCACTGGGTTTACTGACACACAGGCTGGTCATTTTTTAAGTGCAAAGATTTATTTTTCAGTTATGTTTTTTTGTAAAAGTTCTGCAAATAGTGCAGCCATTTGTGCTAGTGAACAGTATTCACCCATCATGTGTCTGTGTGTGTAGTGTTATAATGATGAAAGCAGTCTTCATCATTGCTGGGGAAAACTAAGCATTGCAGGAGGAGCACAGGTATACTTCCCCATACGTCCCACACCTTAGAACTTCAGCTCTCTCTGTGTACTATACATCTCTCATCCTATTTTACAAATACACTGTGTAGCTCACCTTTCTACCTATTTTACAAAGACACCTGCGTACTACATATAGCTCTGCCTGTTCCGTAATGACAACTGAGTAGTACAGGTAGCTCTGCCTGTTTTACCATGATGCCTGAGTTCTACACATATGGCTCTACCTGTTTTGAGGAGACACCTGAGTACTATATATGATGTACTGTACTATTGTCTCTATATGTTTTGGAAACACATTAATGTACTTAGCTTTTCAAAGATAATGTGCAGCATATTGTACACCCCCTCCCTTTTCACACAACAGCATACCTTTTGACTGGTTTCCCATATGAAAATGAAATGTTGTAATATATTGAAAAATATGTTGTTTAGTCCAATAATATGTTGCAAATACAATTAAAACTATTTTCACACAAGGCAGAAATATATTGCAATATACACAACAGCAAAAATTTACACATTCACAATATATTATTGATCAAGGCAAAAAGTATATTCTCTAAAATATATTTCAATATATTATTTTTTGAACCGGTTACTATTTATCAATGATTTATTAAATTGTATGTTTCTCTTCCTGGTCTCACACTGCAGTACATCTTTACCTGTCCTGTAAAACACATGTGGACAATACAGGGCACATCTGTATCTTTTAGAAGAACACCAGTTTACTTTATAGTATGACACTGGCTTGTTTTAAGATAACATTGATATACTAAAAATGTCCACATGGTTTAAAAAGATAATGATGAACTACAGTTACTGTGTTCATTTATAGGTACATGTTTATTGATGCTGTACCATACATTCTTCTACTGTAGGTGTTTTACAAAGACAACAGTGTTTCTGTTCATCACATCCCAATCTCCAAAGATACTGATGTACTGGGCATGTACTGCTAGCTGTTTCACTAACAGCACACCTCTTTAACATACTTATCAAATGTATCCTTCCCCTGCCCAAACCACCACTTCCAATGATATAGTAATTAATCACACAGTGTCCAATTCAGCAGCTGGCTCATCTGTTGATAATACCCATTTACATTTACATTTACATTTATTCCCATACCCATATGAATGAGCCAGCATGACTGGGCCTCATTCATTCTCCCTCTTGCACACAGACACAGACAGCTCTGTTCTATAAAAACACTCAGTTTATGGTGTTTTTTATTCATTTCATCCCTCATCAAATAAATGAATTTAATAATCTACAATGTTTAATTTCTCTCTTATGCTGTAAGAGTCTTTGAAGCTGGTTGTAAGTGTATATCATATTGCCATATATGCTTGGTGATTGTTTGCATGTCACAATTGTGGTTTGTTAGTTGTCTCTTGATGCATACAAGCTTAAATAAATTGAACAGCATACTAGGGAAAAGGGACCAATGCCTCAGATAACAAAAATGGCTGAGTCATTCCCGATTAGTAACTGTGACAACATATTGACACCTTTTTATAAGAATGTCACGTGAAATACAGTTTGGTTTTAACTTGTTAGGTTATAAGTATCTGAGGATCCTAGGGCAGTTTTGGCATACAGTATTTATATAACATATGGATTAACCACTGTGCAAAAATGCTTGTTTCTCACAGTGTGTCCAAGAAAGGAAACCTGTACTGAGCTGTAAGCACATTTGTCCTTAAGTGTCTGTGGTCTTCATAGCTGAGTGGCTTGCATCTGCTGACAAAGTATGAGCCGCCTTCTTGTGTGGTCCAAGCCTGGACAGTGGGGTCCCTTGTTTGCTCTTTTCTGCTGTAATGATGGTCCCAGCAGAGTCACAGAGCCTTCCACTTACTGCATATAGTGATGACACAGTGCTGTTCTGTACAAACCTCCCACACCCTTGCAAAAATCATAATTACAGTAAATCACAATTTGAATTGGATCAAAACTGAGCAGCACCTTTTAGATCATTAGGTTGTGTTGGCTGGATAGTGTACTTCACTTGGTGGAAGTTTTGCTTTATCTGCATCAAGGGGGTGATGGAAGTCAATGATGTTTCTCACATCACCCCCACCCCCCATTGCCATGTGACTGCCCTGCTCGGTTACCTATCTGTTGCGTCAGCTGGCCATTTCCAGCGTACCGGTGTAGATATCCATTCAGTGTCTTCATGCAACAACTCACATGCCCACCTCAAAGTTCCTCGAGATACGCCATTCTGGTATAGATACAAAATGTAGCAAAATCAAGATTGCCACAGACACACTGTCAACGTCTGTGAACCATGTCACGGAAAGGCCAAAAATCTGCAGTAGATACCAATTTTCAAACCTCTCTCTACTCCCTATCACCCCGGCTGGTATGCCTTTATTTGTAGTGCTTTTTTAAATTTATTTGCTTATTGGACACACAGGGAGACCTTGCTGAACCTATCTGGTTCATACATCATCCCTTTATACTGCTGGATTTGTAGGCCTGGATTCAGTCAATGCTTGCCTTTAATAATGACACACAATTAAAGGCAACCGTTATTTCACACAAGCACACTTTTCTCATTCATTCTGGTGTTTGCTGAACTTTCGAAAACTGCGGCACTTTCATTTTATTGTGAGGTGTAGTTATTTTTGTACACAGTATCACAGTATGCTGTACAAGCATACAACTGAGGTTGTTGACCCCCTCGTATGGGAATCATAAACAAGAAAAAGAAAGGGGAGAGGTGGGATAGGGGAGGGATGCTGTGAACAGTTGATGTGGAAAGGAAGTAGGGAGTGGGATTTTTAAAGTCATGGACAGAACTTGTGTGCGTAGGTTTGCATAGTTGTGTAAAGATTGACTGACAATTCTACTCCCAAAACTTCATTTTGAATTTCAATAATTAACTTTGTGGTTTTGATTGAATAGTTGACCTGCAGTTTTTTCTGCCTTTTCCCTCTTTGTAACCCTGGTTTGGAAGCAGCAGTTGTCCGTTAGGCATGACCTCTGTCTGACCTTTGCTTTGTTCAGGGAGTAATAAAGTGAGATGAATGCACTCATTCGGTACACTTGTATGTAGCCAATGGCTCTTATTTTGCACAAATTACACAGCGCACCACAGTGAAGTGGACACCAATTGGAGGATAGTTGATATTCCACTGACATCATCTGAGCAACTCACAGGCACCTGACGAATTGCATGGGTGCCTGGGAACAGTGAGATGAGGAAACCCTGTCCAACCTACCCACCTTTACCCTGAGCATAACAAAACCAATTTGTTCCATTGCTGTGAAGTTGCGCTGATGGCTGGGATCGAACCCGGGTTGCCAGATTTAGCCTCTGTTTGAGACGCAGGCGGTGATGACCAAGCCACTCAGGAGCCCACATCTGACAGCTTAGATTGAACCCAGGGAAGGGGGGCGGGGTGAGAGGGGTCAGCAGAGACTCTTAATGAGCCGCTCGGAGGCTCTGGTATGTGTCAGAGGAGAAAGGGCGCCACTCTCTGAATGGACAGCAGTGTCTATTATTACAGTATCGGGTGGCGTGATGAAGCACGGCCCGGCCGAGGGGAGACACTCACCGTCATCGCTCACAGAGCCGGGGAAAACAGGAATGTGCCTGTGGAGAGAATCTGCTCCTTCACCCCAGAGACCGTTCCCCCCTGCTATTTCAGAGGGGTGTATGGGTGCACACAGATTTGTGCCATAGGGTACTCCTATGGTTTTATTGGATGTTCTGCTTTTCAGTTATTGTTATACAGTTACAAGATTTGATTTACAGTTACGGGATAGTTACAGTATAGTAACAGTTATATTGTTTGTTTGATTAGGCTATGTGAGCGGGATCTGATTTAATGTGATGTGGTCTGATGCCTCTATTCTTATTTTTTTCTGTGGTCACTTTTGGGTG
The DNA here is from genome assembly GCA_019176425.1 of Megalops atlanticus. NCBI lineage: Eukaryota > Metazoa > Chordata > Actinopteri > Elopiformes > Megalopidae > Megalops > Megalops atlanticus. The sequence goes on from CM032876.1 coordinate 47,740,681, forward strand.
TTTTGTTGTGTTTTAGGACTCCTGATATTGCTGTTAGCGAAAGCCTTCTCTTCACTGCTCCAAACATGTCCCTGTCCATGACAGATTATCAGATCTATTTAATAAGAGATAGCAGGCGCCTGACGAACCCTGTGTGTGTGTTTTGATGTAACAGCTAGCCGGGAAACGGCTCAATCAATGCAAAGAGCTAGATGTGTTATTCCCTTGGAGAGCCAGCTGGAACTTCCTGAGGCGGACAAACTGAAAGCAAAACTGCTGCTGTCCCAGAGGTGTTCCCAGTCTCCCCCCCCCAGCGAGGTACCCCCACACCCCCTCCAGCTGCTTTAGGGGATTAACTGGCTTATGTGAAAGGGGGGAAGGAGGGAGGGGCTGAGAGGGAGAGCCCCTGTAGGCGTCCTGCCACATGTGAATATTTGTCACTCTGAGCCTGGGGCTTCCCCTCAGCTCATTCATTCGTATATTCATGGACTCACTCACTAAGCCATTATTCAATCCCTCACTCACTCACCTGCTCGCCTGTACACTCAGTCACTCAGGCCCAATGCTTGCTTGCACACAAGACATGGAAGTTACACATTACACATTACACACACACACACACACACTTACACTCACACTCAATAGTAGCCTCTGTGCTGGCAGTAAAAGCCTCTTTTAGCTTTACGGGGATAGTAGATGAAGCAGTCATGCTAACGGTGACACTTTGATTTTACATTACACAGGCCTCACTCTTCTAGGGTTACAGAGATGGAGGGTAGGGGTGGGGGGAATGGGGTCCTGGATATTTTCTGGATATTGCTCAAACAACACTCAAAAGACAAAAATAGATGGAAAAAAATTAAGCAATATGCTGACTGGATTTTTAAGCAAATTCCAATCTCAGAATACTGACGCCAGCGTTCTGAAGGTGGTGATGTGTTGGATTTGCTGAGTTCCATGCTTTCCCAATCCTGACTGGTGTCAGTTTCAAGGAGTGCTATGGAGAAACTCAAAGTGCAAAACAGGCCTTTTAAGCAATAATGATATTAGATATGATTAGTAGATTCTGTGATATTTCCATACCAATATGACCATTGACTGAAATGACCATTGGTGTTTTTTCAAATCATAGTTTTATTATTTGTCAGAGGCCCCTGCATGTTTGTGAGCAGTTTAAAAGAGGCTGTCAGCAGTATGTGCTGTCCAGAAATGGCTTCATCAATCTTGACAATGTGTCAGGTGGCCATTTTGGTGTGAGGTTGCTTGACGGTATGGCACTGCTGTAGCGTTCAGGCATCTGAGCTGATGGTGCTCTGAATCTGTGTAGGGGTTTTCAGGAGTTTTCTTCAGGTGGTGGCTCCATGCATAGCCCCTATCTCACACAGTACAGATTGAGAGTATAGCTCCTATCTCACGCAATATAAAAAAGATAAACTGAGTTCCTGTCTCACACAATATAAATGGAAGTAGTAGTTCCTGTCTCACACAGGATAAAAAAGATAAGCAGAGTTCCTACCTCACATAGTATAAAGGATAAGCATAGCTCCTATCTTGAATCATATCTCCTATCCTCTCTTGGTGAGAGAACTAAGCATAGTTCCTATCTCACACAGTATAGGTGGAAAGCAAGATAAGCGAAGTTGCTGTCTCAGACAGCATAAAAAATAAATATAGCTCCTATCCCTCACAGTTCCTTTCTCTCACAGTATAAAAGGACAGCATAGTTCCTATCTCACACTATAGATGGAAAGCATAGCTCCTATCTCATTGTATAGATGGAACACCTAGTTATTATCTCACACAGAATAGACGCGTAGTGTTGACTAATTTTCTGTTGTTTCTCAGATCAGATTGGTGTTATTGCCCTAAACTGGATGTCCAAATGAATGATTATAAACATAAAAGAAACATTTTGGTGCTCAGTGCATGTTGCTAATGTGGAAGCAGAGTGAAGTCTCTAAATTTGTTAATTAAACTGTGCCACCTTTTTAGCTGTCACGTAAGGTTTCTTTGTGTCAGAAAAGGATCATGTGTGTCAAGTTTACTAAACAAGTAAACTTGACACACATGCTCCTTTTCTGACACACAGAAACCAAGAAAAACACACAGAAACCAAGAAAAACAATATTTGTATCTGCATTCATTCAGCTAAGCAAATAAATTGTGAAACACCACAGAATGCTCTATATACTACAGAGAAGGCAGAGAAATTTCAGTTGCTTTATTTGTTATTCCTGCCAGCAACCCCTGATGTCGTTTTTGCTTCATTTTGTATTTCTTCTGATGCTCCCCATACCAGGACAGTGAATCCCAGCCTGCTCCCTGTCTGATATCAGAGAGAGATCAGTCTGTCACAGAATGACACAGCATCAAAATACAGTTTACAGTTTACAAATACATTTAAAGCAGAAATACACTACAATATACCAAACTGGCAGTAATATACACATTTTCAATATATTGATTGTGCTAAAAACATATTCTCTAATACATATTTTCAATATATAATTTTTTCTATGGGGTTATAATCTGTCAATAAAAATACTCTAAAATATATAAGTATTTTAATAATATAGTAATTTATGATAACTCATTTATACTGATATATAGTATAATTCATAGTAATGTTTAGTGCTTTATAAGTATTTTATTTATAAAACATATATGTCTTTTATTAGGTGACACAAATACGTCATGTCAGACAAAGCATCCAAGAACTATTAGGCTTAAGTTAAACAATGCAATTGATTTAAGCCAAATAAATTGCCCTCAAATATTAAAATGATGTTCAGGCAAATTAAGAAAAAGCTGTGATTTCATTAACGAGAGTAATGCTTCAAATATACCCATTTACTCTGTCTGATGAGTAAAAGTCTTTGATGTCCTTGCTGATTGAAAACTGAATAAGAACGCCAGATCCTCATTAGCGCCCCCAGCGAGTTTCTCACCCCACCTGTGCTGGAATTAGCTTTTACAGGCTGCTGTTGTTAATGGCAAATAAATGACCCGCCGCTCTGATGTTTACACGGGGGCTGTGCTTCTGCCAGGCAGCGACTGACAGTGCACGACACTCAATCAGCCCGCACCGGCCAAGCTATTCAGCGGGAGGTCTGCTTTACGAGCTGTCAGCGCTTTGGTTTATAAAAATGTTTTAAGAGGGAGATAAAGAACTCCTAAATCCACGTACGTCCCGATGATGGGTCGGAGGAGAGGTGCGACATTCACCGCGGAAGATCGGAGCGACGAGAAAATGAAAACCCCAGGGAAAGTGCTTGGTCGGACGTGCCAGGAGCTTGTAAATCACTCTCGCAAAGGCCATTGACTCTGAGCTGGGCACATCCGACCGAACGCTTTACCGGGGAGAGGCTGATTTTCAAAATCTTTTCGGCTTCTTAGAATGCCTGTGCTGAGTTTCCAGCTCCAATTACATGTGCGTGCCCTTGGGGCCGTTTAAAGTTATGCTTAGTCATCACTGCTGTGGAGGTGAATTCCACCTGAGGAGCTCCGGATTGACCAGTATTGGAATGAAGGTGGTTTCGTAACTTCAGTCTTTCTTCTTCGTTATTGTAATGGCGTTTGTTAGCTCCGCTTTGTGTCATAGTAGTGATTACTTCTGCAAACCAACTCCTTGTTTCACAAACAATATTTATGCAAACCCCTTTCTTAGATTGGGTGAGAGACAACATGCATTAGCTGGAAGGGTCTTAGAGAATCTGGTGATAATACTATATGTTTCTGTCAAAAGAACCAGGAGGATTTTTTTTTTTTTTTAACCACCAGTTGTTTCCATGATGATGGGCAGCCATTCATGTCAGGATTGTTCAATCACCCCTGGTCCCAACTGATAGCTTCTCATTGTGTGGTCATATTGAGAGAAAAAGCAAATGTTTAATAAATGTTTGCTGGAATTTTAGTATCAGTCTATATTTTCTGAAGGAAAATAGTTAATCTGTTGGTAAAAGGAGGTAAACCTCTTTTCCATTTGAAACACATTTTAATCTGGCAGTTTTACTTGGGTCATGCAATGTTAAATTCACCTTGAAATAAGAAAGAAATTAAGTAGAAACTCCAGACAGCAGTAATGCATTCAGGATGTTTATCTGCAAATGATTGTACTGGAAAAGTGAATCATGAAATTGTTGTGAAATTGTGGAATTAGTGAAGTTGTTGTCCTCTTTGACCTGGAAATAGACAGGAAGAGAAACTTCCAGATTTTTCACGTCACTGACATTGTGCACTACTTAATTTAAATCAACTCTTGACTCACTAGGGTAACCACATGCTGTGTCGTTTTATATTTTCCTTTCCTTAAGTTACTTAATTTTCACATTTCTACAGAATTACCTAGACCTGATGAGCAATACATGCAATACGTGTTCACTCTGATTGCCTGGAGCGGTTTAATCATCTAATTCTTTACTGACATCTTGTGGGGAACAGCATGAATTACCATATAAATGAATCCTCATGAATGTAACATGTAAAATACATTTCAATTTCAAGTCTGAAACATAGTTTGCTGGAAAAGGAAACTATGCTTCTGAAATTGGACCCAGAGAAGGTAGTGGATGAACTAAACATATAATGAGTAGGTTTCTGTTACAGGGCAGGCATTTAATAGAACCTCACACACAACTTCAGCTTGCCAGCGGTAGAGTGAATAATGTTAAAAAACATGTGCCGGAAATATATAGCACAGTGTAACTGCATCATGATGTGTTTGCCTATTGGATAATTGCATACTCTATTTTATTGCATAGTATGCAGCTTTAATTCACTCCTGTTATTTGCCTACTCTGGATAAGTTTGTAACATCACAATGAACCTAAACATATGGAAATTCCAGGACTCATCTGCAATGTTACATTTGTTTTCACAAATTTTGTGAGCAGTGTTTGACATACTCACAGTATATTCCTTGTAATGTGTTTTTTGACCTGCTGTTAAGTGGAAGATTTATGACCCCCAACAGTTAAGCTAGTGGTGCAGTGGTCAGTGCTGCTGTTCTTTGGAACAAAGCTGTCATTCACTTTGAGCCAGTATTTACCATCAGTCACACTAATCTATAGAGAAGTATGAAGAGATCCCGTATGCACAGGCTAAAAGGTAATGTTATAACCTACTCCCCTGTTTAAGGGTTAAGGTGTAGTATGTTTACTTTGTGGATTTTTCTCTAATTGAGTGTTTACACTGATAGCCTGTGACATTATTAGTGCAGCAACTAAGACCTTGTCAAAATTCTCAATGGGTGTATCATTAATGCACTCTAAGAAAGTGCAGATGGACTTTATGCCCAATAACCATGCTCCTTCAGTGACCTATTTTTCCCTTTAACCTCGTTTCAGCAGTAATTATAATCCAGCAGTAACCATACTCTGCAAGTAACTATGTGCCACCAGTAGCTATACTCCCCTAGTTGTTTAGTGCCATTCCAGAGCTTCCCAGTCTGAAAGTTACCCAGTCTAAATATCTAAATTAGTGACCAAAGGAGGATAAACTAGTAGAGAACAGTCAAATGGCTTAGTTTTCAAATAAAGTGAATGAGTTGTGTAAGACTGCTTTAAGCAGACTGGAAGATTGAGAGAACTCAGTGAATTAGGCTGTTCAATGTCCTGGTCATTACAAGAGGAGCTTCCTGGTTTGGCTTGGGGCGAGGCACTCCAATAACCCATTAAAAAAGCTGCCGACTGACTAACATGTGAGAAGAAGAGAAAAAACCATCTGACACACTGTGTGCCTCTCTGAAAAGCCATGTCTCTTGTTTGCACTGCTGCTGAAAGTCCACAACACCAAATTTCAGAGGAGGGAGGGAGGTGCCTGGGGTATATAAAACCTGGTGTGCTGACCCCCCTCTGGCCCCAGGGGGTCAGAGAAGCTGACCTCTGATCAGCCTCCATCTGGATCTTGATTCTAAGGCAACATACCATGGTTATAATTATATAATCTACCAGGCCAGGTCTGATGTGCAACACATATGCTCAGCTGGCTCAACCCACCCAGCAGAAAGGGGGTTCAATAACCCCAATATCATGCAGAGACATGCAGAGTGGGGTCACTCATACTCTATGACCCCTAACATCAGACCAAGGACCATGAGGCGTGTGCCCACCCTGTAACCCAGCTGTTGAGCCAAAAGCTAATGTGACCAGGTGTTACTTCCAGGATTTAATGTGAACAGCCCTCCCTGGTGAACAGGATCTGTGGAAGACATCCACAGGACAAAAGGATCTCTTTTCTGTGTTGTGAAATATGCTTTGGCAAAGTTTACGAAATGTGTTTTACGCCAGTAAAGCAAATTGAATTAATTGCATTGAATCAGATACAGTGAGAGAGGGAGAGAGAGCACAGATGTGTGTGTGTGTGTGTGTGTGTGTGTGTGTGTGTGTGTGTGTGTGTGTGTGTGTGTGTTAAAAGAACAAAAGATTGGGGGCGTCATCTCGCAAATAAAATCTGCGTCATTGATGTATTTTTTCAAGACAGTGGTGTTTTTTAAATTTGCCCTAAGATTCTGTGGCAACGCTAGATGAGTCCACTTCTGTTAATTAAATTTGAATTCTTTAAAAATATATAAAAGAGATGAAGAACAAGAAAGGCAGAGAAAAAGAGAGAGAGGAGAGAATCTGTGAGAGAGAGACAGAAAGAGAGAGGGAGCCAGAGAGACGACTGTGCCGACTGCTTCCTCCGCTCACCTCCTGTGAGTGGGCCCATGCCAGCATTTTACAAGGCAGTGTTGGTGGTCCACCACACACATTAAGAGAGGAATGCTCTCAGCTCCCTGTCCAAGGAGGGGGGGGAGGCTTGGAAGGCCAATAAGACAGCTGTCTGGCTGTAATATCTTCCAACATGCCTTGAGTATTTCCTTCTTGCTGTTTGTGAACTGAGAGTGTTCAGCGTTAAACAAATTACAAAAAAAATTATTTATTGTTTGAACTTTTGCCATGTTGGCATTTGTTGCTTTACATCTTTCATTTTCAATGTGCAAAACTGGTGTGTTTGTGGGTATAAGGTATTCCCCTGAAGGATTCGCCAGTTAACCAAGTTTCCAATCATAGGTACAAGTACAAAGGGTTGTAGTTATTTGTGACTGAGGTTAAAAAAACTGAGTGCTGATGAGTCGGCCATCAAGGGGTGCTTTAGTTTAAACCTTTAAACGTATTGGATTTCAGGTCACTACGTACTGTTGGCTACTGTGTACTGATCCTGACCTATCGCACAGATGAGTGCCAGTCGGTTAAACTGGAGACACAAACCAGTGGGGCTGTATCCTGGCCAGACCCTTGCACTGCCTCATGGGTGTCTGTCCCTCCTGGGTTGAAAAAATCTCAGATTAGCCCGCCAGCCAAGGGAAGGCTGAGGAGTGTGAACCGCTCTCTGCAGAAAATTCCCACGGGGTGTGAGACCTCGTAAATCAAACCCGTCCGCCGGATCCCGCCGGGCCCGGCCGACGCCCGCCATCACGGCCTGACGCGCTCGACTGGAACGTCTGGGTGCTGCCGACCCCCCCTCCCCACGTTTTACACAACATGGCGACATGAGTCATGGAAATAGCACCTCCATGCCTGTAAGTCTCCATGGGCCGGAGATGGGTTTGCCCCACGTCGTCCGGCCTACACAGGGACTGCCAAGAAAGGCCAGGCGTGCGGGGCAATGACGTCCATCGCACGCCACGGGCCCGTGTCTTCGCCGTGGCGGCGATGAGGCGGGCTTTTCCTTTTAGGCCTTATTAACCAGGCGCGTTCGCCTGAAGCTTGTCAAGATGATGAAGATGTGGCACCTCCCATTTCCATTCCTAACATGGCATCGGGGGGAAGCATGCTGTTTGCTGGAGGCTATTATTGTGCCGGGGATTAGCTCTCCTGTGTAACGCCGCACAATCAGGGCAGTGATGCACATCATAATAGCATCCGCGGCCTCTTGGCTTACGAACAGGAAGAGAATTTAAAAAGAGTGTTGCGCTGTGTATGCTTCCTGAGTAACCTTAACAGGTGGATATCAATCTGAAATTATTACTATGTCCAGTGCCTTTCAGAGCTCCTGTTATCGAAATCATTGACCGTTTCAGTAGCAGATAAATCTGCCTTCTACATAGCTCTCCGTCTTTTAGACCTGTATGAATGATGGTCTGCCTAGTTACAGCTTCACCCCCCCCCATTCTCCTCCCCTCAGATTAAATAGTATACCTTAAATATCCCATGTTGATCTTAATAATAGTTTTTAAGAAAGAGCAATAAAAGGACTTTACTATCTATTGTAAAACCTAGCTATTGCAAAATCTGTTGTTCCAGCTTCCTATAAATGAGCTTTAATGAAAAGGAACAAGCAGGTCAGTACTGCAGCACTGCAAGAGAGACATTTCGTAACAATCTTGATTTGAGACCATTTAAGGTGGCTTTCTTGATTGCTTATGCAAGCGTTGCTTAATGTTTGTCATCTGACCACCATTGTACAGATTTGTGTGTATGAATAAGACAAGCAGGCCACAGCGTATCCTTTTAACTTTCAGTTCCTTGTGGCCTGCAACCCCAAAATGCAGGATCCCAATATCTGCAGACCTCAGCTACATGTTCTAAACCGTGCCCTGCCTTTTGTTTTCTTGTCATTAAACTGTGAACCACATGCTTGGTGCTGGGGTAAGTTCACGCTAAAGAGGAACAAACCCAGCAAACCCAATGGGTGCGGTTGCATTGCAGACAGGGGCTTTGAGCTGCTGAGTGCGATGCCTTTCAGCTTGGCCGATTGGCCCAGCTCTGTTTCCACCTACCTCAGCCACCCACTCGCTTGGACAGGCACCGGCGCGCCTGTGAGCTAAACCGCTGGATGCTGGGCAGAGGCGGTACACACACACACACACACACACACACACACACATATTCATACACGAACACACACAAACGTGCACACACACATGTGCACACATACACGCACAGGCACACACACACACGCTCAGGCACACACACACACACACACACATACACTTCATTAATGGAAACTGGAAAAAAGAACATTCTACAAGAGATAATAAAGTGTTTATTGCACTTTCTTCAAATCTATTATTAGGATAAACATGAGACATACGCACACACAGATACACAGCACAGCATTTTCCTATCGGGTGACTCCTGCTGTCAGAGGTGGTCTGAGAGCTGCGGTGAGTCAGAAGAACGCAGCAGCCGCAGCGGCCATGAGGAAGAGGTTTGGCATTTTCCAGCTGCGGCACACCATTCTGCCGCACCATCATTTCGGGGGGCCGAGTCCAGCTGGCACACGCAGGGAGAGGTCGAGGTGGGTCCATCCTGGGACAGTGTGTTCTGGGGGTGTAGGACACCCGCTGTCTTTTCAGCGGCTCAGTTTGCTGGCCCCAGTGGCACCGTGTAAGGTCAGCCTTTTCTGGGTCAAATTTGGCTTTTGTTGACAATATGATGCTGTTAAATTTAACTGCACTTAAACATAGCACAGGGTATACAGGCTGTGTGATTCTGTGTGTTTACCTGTTTGTATTAGTGAGAATGTAGGTGTGTATTTAGCTACTCTGTGTATGTTCAATAGTGTGTATGTACATTGTATAAGTGTTAAGACACAATATTTTATTTAGCAGTTTTAATTTAATAGTCTCATTTTTCACAAAATACCAACTTTCAACTTTTCATTGTTTAACCAACAGAAGGAAAGAAGTAAAAAACCTGATACAACAAAGAGGTGAAATTCATCCCTTTATTCACAAGGAAGAGAGAAGAAGAGAGAACCAAAGTCAATAATAAACACAAGAGGGTTTCAGGGGGTGGGGAAGGGGGGAGGGGGACGACTTGGTATCTGTGCCAGCATTTTGAGTGCCAGTGTGTGGTTTCTTATTTTTAGATTTGTTATATTTCTGCTCTCTTCCTGCTCCTCTCCTTTATGAATGGAGAGAGTCTCCAACAGGAACTCTGCAGTTAAAAGGATTCCACTATGTGCAATAACACCAGACCACCCCAGCTTCAGTTTTTACTTTTAACTGGATAGTTTAACACAGTCGTACAGGAGGAGTAGCTGCTGTTCAGGTGGTATATCCACTTCCATATAAAGGGTGACCCACCAGGCAGGTAAAGCTTCTGTTCCCTCAGTCAGCATTACATTATTGTTATTTACTACTCTTATCTGCAGTGATTTACATGGGTTACAATTTTAAGATTTTAACACAGCTGGATGCTTACTGAGGAAATGTTGGGTTAATTACTTTGCCCAAGGGTACAGCAGCAGTGCCCCAGCAAGGAATCGAACCAGCAACCTTTCCTTTACAAGCCCTGCTCCTTACCACTACGGTACACCTCCTTGGTCCTAAAGTTGAGGGGTGTCAAGGACAATGAATCAGAGAAACAAGAAAAAACGAAAATGTTGTCCTTGTAAAATGTGCTTCCATTATCTGTGCCTTGTAAAAAGTGTCTTGTAATCAGCAGAATCACTGTGCACTGTTTGTTTCTCTGTGTCTGTCAGGTCTTTTGATGTAGCACAGAGCAAGGCTTTCTGAGAAATGGCTAACGTCTTCATAAGGGCTGATCCAAAAGGTGCAGACAGGCCCTGGTACAGCTGCCAGTACTGCAGTAAGAGGAGGAGAGCAGAATTAGTGCCCAGTTTCTGTCCTGCTTCCAGTGATAGAGATACAGCACACCTTCATTGGTCCATTCTGCTGGTTCTGAAACTCAAAGTACTTGGAATTTCCCTGGCACTAGAGGGGAGGGCGGATTCAATTTGCTTAACTTTGCTAGCCCTTTTTATTTGCTTAAATGTCTGTTTTTCATCAAAAACAATGATTCAAGTAAAAATATTTGTTTCCTGAGTCAATTTAAAATGTATCAGCTATGGCATACATGTGCTTCGTACATGTGGTGGCAGTGTGGCACTGCTGCTGTACCCTTGGGCGAGGCGCAAGGGTAATCTATGTAAGTCTCTCTGGATAACAATGTTTGCTAAATGCCAATAATGTAATGTAATCCATATATGCCCATGTAATCACCAGTACCTGGCAGCTCATGTTAAGCAGGTGCTGGCACTACCTGCAGAGGCATGTGTGCAGTGAGTGTATACGCTACAGGCGATCCCGTGTATTTCACGGGATCGCCTGTCCCGTGAAAAGCGATCCGGTCATACTCCGATCCTCGAGGTGACCGGTGGCAGCAGCAGCAGGAGCGTGGTGTAACCCCCAGGTTGTCCCCCCCCCCCGGTGGCGCCCTGCCACCTGTTAACCCCGAGGGACGGGTGCAGCATGTCCCCTCGCCGCCCGCTCTCACTGCGCACCCTCCCAACAGCGTCACCTGTCCCTGTCCGCTTGCATTGTGCAAATGTTGATCCAAAATAAGAGGCTGTTGCCAGAGGCCCGAGGGGAGCAAATAACGCCGGTGCTCTGACTCTCTGAAATCCGAACGGGCCCTGCGGACGTGTCCGCAGCTGGCCGGACTGTCGTGGTGTGGAGGATTGGGGGGGGTGGGGCAAAGAGGAGCATTTCTGTGAGGAACACTGAGATTGCAAAACCTGCCGGCAGCGCAGTTTGCAGGACCGTCGAAGCACGCACAGTCTCTTAGTGCTGTGTGCCGCTCAGGCTGTTAACGGTGTCGGGGTGAGGTTATTTTTGTCCTCGGCGCAGCGTCTCAGTTTGCAGGCTGCTCGGCTGGTCAACAACACACTCCCCCTGTCACTCCCCCTGTCACCCCCAAAAAAAAAAAAAAAAAAATCCTCATCACCCTCCTCACGTCATTGTCTTCACATTAAAACTTCCAAACAGTAAACTTCACAAAAGTAAACAAGCTCAAGCAACTTTTGAGGCTAGAGCGTACAATGGCATCGGCTGTTGTACGTTTGGTGATGCTGCTGATAGTGCCAGGTTTGGCATCTTTTCTGTCAGCAAGACGACTGAAGTTTCGATTCAAAGCCATACTTTGTGCGCACTATATTCTCAAAATAGCACAGAGCAAAAATTCATTTCGTCTCGTAACAAATCTGGGCAGAAAATACAGCACGTTTCAATTTTCACTTGTCAGCATCATTAGTATTTTAAAAACACAGCTGAAGATTAATAAGTGTTAAAAAAGGCTTACCTCAGTACCTAGCTCTTGCTCACTTGCCGTCTAATGTGATCAATTTACGCGGTCCTCAGTTCTTCGGTGCTCACGTGTGTTTTCGTCGGGGCTATCCCATTTCTATCCACAGGCGTCGTAACCTACTTTCATCTGAAAGCACCGATCGTACGCAGTGGCAGGCGTACACTTCCTGTTAATCTTAACAACATGCGCTCCAGGTACCACTGGGCCAGCTTCGGCCATGTTTACATGGGTTTACTGGGTGCAAGACTGGGCGCTGGTTTATGTTTCGTTCATTAAAATCAATCCCGACAGTCTTAAACTGTGTGGCCACTCCTTGACAGCTCCTGTGGCTTTCTGTGGGGGTCTAAGGAGGCGCACTCATTAGAAGAAAAGACACCACATAAATCACGCCAGCCGCACTCTCCTGTTTCACTTCTGCCGCTAATGATCATCGTTTAAAAAAAACCCCATTGCTGCATAGCGGCAGCCCATCCAATGCAAGCTGGCCCGAGCAGTTTGCATTGCTGGAGGCTAGTGCGGAAGGTGATTAGCAGTCGTTGACCGCCTGAAATGAGAGGAAACTCGCAAGGTATTGTTGGTGGACGTTGGGAGGGAGCGGGGAGTGGAGTCATTTTCACTAGTTCCACACAAATCTCTTACACCTGTCTGGAAGTCATTAATAAAGATTCATTTTTTTCCACACCCACTCCACTTCAGCCACACGCAGTTATCAGTGCAAGCACCGGCTGCATGAACAAGGATTTCAACATCTGGTATTTTAGGTGCGTACGTAAATATCCGTAATGGCTCATATAGACTGCCGGCCCTGTGTTCATGAAATGTACGGTGGCCTTGTGCGTTTACACCTGTCGCCTCCTCGTACAAAAGGCAAGGCAAATGTGTTACGCGAACTGGAATGCCCTCTTTGAATGCCACATCCTCTTTCGCTTTTTTCTTTTACCTTTTTTTGGCGATATTGTTTCCAAGGAAACCTTTCTTCGTCACACAGTATTAAATAAAGATCACGTTGCTACGTTAATGCCCAGAATTGTGACACCTGGTAAGCTGGACCGGGGGCCTTTGAAGGGTCTCAAATGTCAGACTTCTTGTCCCGGGCCAAATTCCGCGGGGGACTCAGATGGCCACGGCCATTCATCTGCTGACGTTTAAAGAGACATTCTCGCTCTCAGAGGAGGAGGGCTCGCTGTATTCTTAAAGCTCTCTCTCTCGGACGCAGTCACTTTGAATGAGGACAGGAGGAGTCTCACACCCGGCTGTAATCTGAAGGACCTATCATTTCCCAATATCGTATGAGTGGATTTTTTTTCTTTCTTCGAAGCATCTTTATTTTCTGGGCTTTGTGAACTTTCTGCTTTGTGAGAAGATCCCTGTTTGTTTCACATACTTAAATTTGTTCTCCGAAGAAGCTCTCCGGGTGTTCCCCCCCCAGCCATTGGCCATATGTAATCAGAGACTTTTTTTTCGTTCTGACCGTTGACCCCCCCTGTGTGACTTGTGTGTGACACCTCTCCTTGCTGACGTGATGAGCTCCACTTTGGTGAACTCGCTGGCGAAGGTGTACGACTCGAAGACGCTGCAGCAGAGGCGCATGCCTGCCACCGCGGGGAAGCCCACGAAGCCGCCGGCCGAGGCGGAGATGCCGCCCGACCCGGGCTTCGGCCTTATCGAGACCCGCATCGAGTCCCTGAGCGGCAAGCTGGACAAGCTGATCCACATCCAGGAGACGGTCCTCCGCAGGCTGGACGGCATGTCTGAGGACATCGGGGGCATCGAGAGGGAGATGGAGACGCTGAAGGTGGACAAGGAGGAGGTGCAGCAGTGGCACAGCCAGCAGCAGCAGGAGGTGGCAAGCGGCACCGCCGACGTCAAAGAGATCTGCCAGGAGATGACCAACATCATGTCCGCCGTGAACCAGCGGTCAGAGCAGCAGGCCAGGAAGCTGGAGGGCATGGAGAGGCTGGTGCTCAGCATCCAGCAGGTCATCGGCTTCATTGGGGAGACGGTCAAGAGCTCCAGGATCACCGAGCTCATTTTCAAAAAGCCGGGCGGGCAGAAGGAGGGTACCCTGCCCCCTGCCAAGCAGAAACCCGCCAAGGACAAACCTGCCAAGGAAAAAACTTCCAAGGAGAAACCTGCCAAGGAAAAACCTTCCAAGGAGAAACCTGCCAAGGAAAAAACTTCCAAGGAGAAACCCGGGAAGGGAAAATCTTCCAAGGGGAAACCCCCTAAGGAAAAACCCATCAAGGAGAAACCTGCCAAGGAGAAACCCACCAAAGACAAAAACACAGGCAAAAAGTTGCATAAGAGGCTGCTGTTTGTGGACAAGGTGAGTCAGGGAGCTTTCATTGTGTAGGATTGCCAGAGCAGACCGGATTTGAATTTTGCTTGAGAGTGAACATATCGCAGTTATCATTCAAAATGACACAGAAAGCAAAAACTTCTTCTGTGATCATGTAATTTACAATATTTTTATTTTAAATTGAAATGAGACCCTTTGTTCACATACATTGTGTTCTAGTCTGTGCATTTTTAAGCCCCCTGAGTGTCTGGACAAATCAGTTACAGAGCAAGCCAGCTGCACTTTGAAAATACTCAGATCTCTTCACTTTTGCACACACTTCAAAGAGTCAAAATCAATTGTTTTCTGTAGTTTGTATTTAGTGAGAAAAACACATACATGCAATGTCTGGCACCATGAGCCAAAGAGATGCCAGTTTACGCAGTGTCAACTTTATACCCATTTGGAAAATAAATATATTATAATATACTGTTGAGACCAAGAATATATTGCCAATACATGCAAACTATATTGATGCAAAACAGAAATGTATTTACTATACCAAAACAACAACAACTTACATATTTTAAACATATTGATGAAGCTGAAAAATATATTTTCTAAAATGTATTCTCAATGTGTAATTTTTTATATGGGTGATACAGTGCTGTTGTACTCCATGCTATTTTCTGTCTGAGGTGTTATTAAATCCCCACACATTGGCCCCTGCCTGTTATTTTGGATTAACACATAACACCAGTGATTATCTGACCTTTTAATTGTGTTCCTCGATTTGGACACAGTAACGTTCTCCGTTTTGAAGCGCTAACCTTCCACTTACCCCCGTTGGCTCTGCCGTTCTGCATGCCCCTCGTGCTTGCAGCAGATTGTGATTTTGTGCGATGTAGGACCTCCTTTAATGGGTGAACTGTTTGATCTAGCTAGAAGGGTTTAGCATTTAGCACTGGGTCAAAAGAGTTAAAAGTCACTGAGAATCTGTGCTCTCTTTAGAGCAATGTAAAGTATCGAATACCTTATTGAGGGGAAAAATAATTTTCAGATATTACACTGGCATTAAATATAAATCAGGTCAATGCAATTTTGCTTGATAGAACAGAACACTCTGGGCAAGTGTAATCTTCCATTTCAGGACATGTACTACTTACTCCATGGAGGTGTCACATTTATTCATAGTAGCAGCAATGCCAAAATTCCCGCTCCACAATGTCTTCCCATGGATAGGATGACTGGGGCTGGCTGCAGTGGAGGGTACAGAGACAAGGCTGTACAAATTTGACTAAAATGCGCTATAATGAATAAAATTTGATTGATTTATTGATTTATTGACAGATTGATTAATTGAGTGAAGGCTCTGTGACCGGAAAGTGAGAGAAAAAAAGATGAAGTCTTAGTGTTTCATAATTTTGCCTGGTTGTTCAGAGCGCATGGGTCTCGTTTCAGGTGTCATTCCATGACGCATATGTCCCTCTGACACGGAACCGTGTAGCGACCGCGTGTTTATTTCCCGAACTCGACAGACGTGTGACCCAAGGCTGAGGCCACTTCATCTGAAGACAGTGACACGGGCAGGCTACATCACTGTGGGCACCACCCTTGTGTCAGATTTGGTTATACTGTGTGCTCATCTTGGCATTATGTTTTTCAGCGTGATTCTTTCCCAGTACTCAGTGACGTGTTACCTGCTGTGCTGAGCCTGTGTCCCTCTTTCTGCAATTCTTATAACACACTGTGTGGAACTGGCCACAGCAGTCTTGCCAGTCCATCTGGATAAGTATATAATAATTAAGTATATCACAGTAAAGGACTGTCCCCTGTGAAAGTCCCTGGAGGTGAACATTGCCAATGAACACCCCCATCACTGATGCTGGTGGTGTTCAGTTTTTCAGGTGGTGTTCAGTGTTACACCGTAGGTGGTGTTCAGTGTTATAGTTAGTGTTCAGTCTTTCAGCTGGTGTTCGGTGTTATGGAAGGCGTTCAGTGTCATAGGTAGTGTTTAGTATTATAGGTGGTGTTCAGTGTTATAGATGGTGTTCACTGTTTTGGGTGGTGTGCAGTGTTATACTGTAGGTGGTGTTCAGTGTTAAAGGACCTAGGCTGAGTGACAGTGTTGGGTGGTGGGGGGTTGGGCAGGTTGGGTGGAGTGTTGAGATCAGCATAGTGTGGTGTGGAGCCCCCTTCCCCTGGGCCCCCTGGCAGGGTGTCGCATTTCCCCAGTTTGGGATGACACAGCACAAACAGCCTCGCCCCTGTTGTCAGGGTTAGGGGGTGCAAATTAGGGGTGATGACCATAAGGTCAGACTTGTCACATCTGATCACTTTGGTCTTTAAATATTCAATAGGTGATATCAAGCAAGGGCATGCATTATAACTCCTGTAATTCCACTCTGAAATGCCAATCATTCCAGAATCATCACTGTAACCGTAGAGATGACACCAAACACACATCGTGTGTTATAGGAATAATTCAGTCAATGTGCTGTTTCAGGTATATAGGGTTTATGTACCGTACTGTACTTGAGTGTCAGATCTGCTCAGTGAAACATAATCAGCGACTCTTTATAGTGCGGTGGTGTGGCGTATTTTAGTATAGTAGAGAGCTGCACAACGGGACATTATCAATGTAATGGTCTCTATCAGGGGAGCTGAACTACAATGTAATGACACTACTGAGATGTCTCTTGACTGAGAAAACACAATTGGTGCTATTTCCAACACTAGAAGTGTGGAATGTTTTAGCAGTATCCCATCAGCCCCACAAGCTGGAGCTGGCTTCACATCTTGGAACATGAAGTACAAGCAGGCTCCAATCTGTGTCTAAGGCTTAGTTAGCCCTGGGTACTGATGTACTGTAAAGGCACAGCCAAAAGAGATTCGTGATTACTCTGGGTTCCAATGTTGGGACGAAGCCAAATGAGACACCCACTTACCCAGGGTATGAATGCAAGGACAGGGGACAGCCAGTCCCATGGACTGCTAAACCAAGGACACAACAAAGGGATATCCGCTAGCTGGGGGGGGGGCTGTGGGGAGGTGCGAGATGTCTGTCTGGTGTTGTAACCTTGAGCCGTTCCTCAGAAACAATGCCATCCCTGGAGCCTCACGCCCCAAAATATCCCTACATGCCATGCTCGGATAGCTGAGGGGGGCGTGGCCCACACAGCATCCGGGTGTTGGGTATCTCAGCGAGGGACACAAAAGAACACAGATGCTCACGTTCCATCGTCCCCAAAATTGCATTGTCTCTGGGCAGAGAATGCAGTACCTTCATTGAGTTTGCATGTATTCATAGGAAGCAAAAAAAAAAAAAAATAGCTCCGCTTCTAGATGGTCTGAAGATAAATAGTAACTGTTGCAATGGTCAATTTACTTCCCCTATATGTTGTAAATAGCCTCTATATGTTGTAAATTGCTTCTTCTCTGGTGTCAGCAACTGCTAAGAAGATAACATGCTATGAGCTGAGAGCAATAGGAGCTTGTTTAACATGAAGTATGATTGCTGGTTTCTACCTATGCACAGCAATACTCAGAGTTAAGAAACTTTATGAATAGAAGCAGAAAACTATACAAGTTCCACAAGCTCTCAGGCAGATTCGAGTTCTACATGCTTAGGGTACCTGTCGGGAGGTAGAGACAGGATTGTGGAAAGCCTGTTTTTAAAGACCAGTATGTCATGTTATTTGCATGAAGACCTCTGTGTAATTTGCATGCTTCTTCTGCATCTTTTTTAGGCACAGAAGTATGTAAATTATACAGTGTGAAAACTTTTCTTGTGCAAGCCATCATCAGTCCGTCCATACCTGTTGAATCACTGCGAGGAAGTGTGTGTGAGAGGCCCCCAGGGGCCTCACGGCGTGGGGTCTGCAGCTTAGCATAGTGTACTTCAAAGGACACTTCATGATGCTTGTCCTAGGTGGGAAAATGCCTCAGACTGGCACCATATTGCCACACAAGTGATGAAGGATGGAAGCTGTAAACTCACCAGACATTTATAAGCACACCAGCTGTTGGCATGGGGTAAAACACCCCGTCACTGATCTATTCCCTTTGTCACAATTCAATCATTCATACAGTGCACTGATAACACTGAGAGTAATTGTAAAAACAGAGTAGTAGAGCTGTGTTTTATGCCCAGCAATTCATTCCCTGTTGTATAGGTCTCTGTATGTTAAATCTTCAAAAAGCAGTGCTCAGTGTTACCAGCTTGCCAAACTTGTAACTGTGCCAGGGCAGACATGATTGACTAGCACTGGTGCAACAGTGGATGTGAGTGTGTCCACTGGCTGGTTTTGTGGTTCCAGCTCTCTGTGGTTCCTGATGAGTGAGTGTGTTGTGTTTCTCTGTCCCCTCAGTTCAGAGACCACAAAGGGAAAGATGGAAAAGACAAGGCCCGGTTGAGTTTGAAAGGGTTGAAGTCCCAGAAGAAGAAGAAGCCGCCGGACACAACAGGTAGAGTGCGGGCCTGAACCCAAGTGATGCCCGATGTTCTCTGAATGTTGCTGTGACAGGTATAGTGCGCCTCAATGTTACAGCAACATGGAATGTTACGCATTACCTAGGAGCAGAAGTGTTCTATGCTTCGTCCTGCTCACAGCTCACATTTTTCTACCTATCTTTGAGTGAATCTCATTTGATATCACCAGAGACAGTATAATTATCCTGAGATAACTAATCTAACTTTAATTCTGACCCATAGAAGACAGACTCATTATAGAATTCAGTTTGTCCATTTGTCCTTTGTTTTCCAAAAATGAACATTGCTGAGGATACTGCATTTCAATTCAGTTTTTCTCTCTCATACTCCTAGTAACATAATCTCCAGCCACTATAATTAGTAGTAGTGTGAGCATTCTGCTCTGTTTGGTCCTCCTCAGACACCATCTCCCTCAAGAAGCAGGCGCTGCTCCTGGAGGAAGTTCAGAAGCTCAACCAGCAGAATGCAGAGAAGTCAAGCCGGCTGCTCACCCCTGAAGCCCAGAGCCTGGAGGCCGGGGAGCGGGCAGAAGGGGCCGGCGACCTGCTGGACCTCATCCTGGACGTCCCGCGGGCACCTGTGGCCGAGCAGGAGGAGAGCGACGTGTCCGAAGCAGAGGGGGAGGCCCCGGGCCCCGAGCAGATGGCCGCCACGCACGACGAAGAGGAGGAAGAGGAGCCACAGGTCTTCACCGAACCCGAGTCCGAGGCTGAAGAAGAGGAAAGGGAAGAGGAAGAGAGGCTGAAGGCCCCTGAGGAGGTCAAAGGCAAGGAGGAGGCAGAGGAGGAGGAGAGTAAGGAGACAGAGGGGTTTACTGTTGAAGGCCCCGCAGAGTCTGAGGTGACAGAGACAGAACAGCCCCTCCCAGATCACAGTGACAGGCCCAGTGAGGTCAGCGCGCTCACCCTGGAGAGGTACCTACCCCACACCCTGCATGCGACACACCCCGACAGAGAGAGACTTGGACAGGAGACTAGAACTGTGTCTAAACCTCTTGTATACAGTTGTGTCAGTTATGCATATTTACATGTCAGAGGGGGCTTCCATCTCTCCACACTGTTTCCCTTCTCTTATCATTTATAGGCATGTTGGTCAAAATTTTGAACAAAACTGGTCATTGGGGACCACCCTGTACCCAAAACGGTGACATTTTTGACTGTTTGTTTTTAGTTCTGTGATTATGTAGTAATCATATGACATCAGCAGGTGCCGGTGAGACTGACCACTCTGCCACATCACTCTCTGTCGAGCCAATGCTCTTGTCGCAAGGTGCCGGGCTGCGGTGCATTTCAGAAGGTTTTTCGATTCTGTTTTCTCGAGTTACGGAGACGCAGAGGCTGGCGAGGCGGCCGCCCCGGGCAAGAGGCGGGTCACGGAAGAGGACCTGCAGAAGGAGGACCACAAGAAGAGCCGGGTAGAGGAGGGAGAGGAGGAGGAGACAGAGCAGGACAAAGAGGAGAAGCCCAAGGTCCAGGACGTTTCAGAAGGTGTGGAGGCGGAGGTCGGGAAACAGACGGAGGGTAGCGAACCGGGACCGGAGGAGTACATCATTGGTGAGAAACAGTAGCATTCAGAATCAGTCTAAAATGTACATAGGAAGGGGCGGGGCTCTTCCAGACAAGGGAAGGTATTTTATGCATCACGTAGCGCAATGGAAACACGCCGTCAGTGGAAGTGTTTCAGAATGCTGCACTGTTTCTTTGGCATGGTGAAGGGTTTCTTCACGCTGCCCGGCTGTGACACACTTCATGCTAAACGGCGACCGCAAGCTGCCTGGAAACAGAAGGGCGGCCGTTAAGTCAGAGACGCCACGTTTCGATTGCCTGTCTGCAGTCTCTGTTCCATTTTGGTGCTGCCCTGCCATTGCAATCTGCATGCTAATGGGTAAACCAAGACTCATCACTTCCACTCCATTTATTTTTTCTTTGTCTCTCTCACCCCCTCTTTCCCCTCTCCTCTCGCTCCCTCTCTCCTTCCCTCCTCTCTCTCCCTCTCTCTCTCTTTTTCCTCCCACGACCCATCCAGACTGCAGTCCTCCCCCACCTGCCCCTTTTGATCACCGGATAGTCTCAGCCAAACCCAACCAGATCAATAACTTCTACACCATCAACAGGGAGGAGATCCTGGGAGGGTGAGGGCTTTTCTCTGATTTACTTGAATTGAATTCATAGGACAGAATGTATCTGGGCGGGGGGCAGGGAGGCACACAGGGTTCTGTTAATCCCCACACAGGCAAACTGCAGACCCTGCCCTCCCCTCCCAAATTTCATAACTCCAGAGTCAAGCTTGCTTATTTATACCCCTCATACCAGAAACAGTACCCCGATGCTGCGGAGAGTTAATCACCAAGCGATAATCCATTTCCTCAGAGAGGCGCCTGGCTCCTCTTTAATAAAATCAGAGCAAATATGACACCATGCAGTTGAGGCATTTAGAGTTTTTTTTTTCCATTCTCTTTTAATTACTTCTGCCAGCTCCCAAGGATGCGTGCTGTAATTATGTGTTCCCCGGGACGTCTGCACGCAAGTCTGATGCAATTGAGTGTTTTCAGCTTGGCAGAGTAGTTGGTTGTAATTTCTGAAAACCGGACAGATAATTGGTTAGGCCCGGGACCATTGTGACATCACATGCTTAACCTGAAGCGTGCTCATAACAGGAGCAAAATTAAGTCAGAGGGATTAAAATGAGACCAGCTGCGTATTACGCAATGAAACACAGTATGTCATTATCCAATATTCAATTACGGGGAATTGAATATACCTTCAAAATATTTATCCTTGTGTCCCAAGCCCTGCTGCCAGGGTGAAGTTGGATTGCAAACAACGCAACTGACAGCCTCTTAAATTTTGTTTTCTTTTTAGATGCAGGATGAATTTAAATGAGATGGTTTATTTATAATTGTTTTTTTTTTCAACAGAGGTCGTTTCGGCCAAGTTCATAAATGTGTTGAAAATTCGTCTGGGCTCACCTTAGCTGCTAAGATCATCAAGGCAAGGAGTCCGAAAGAGAAGGTAGGTCATGTGTGGATATCAATATTACTACATTAAATTACATTATTGCCATTTAGCAGACACTCTTATCCAGAGCAACGTACACGTTTCAATTTTTACCTGTTATCCATTTATACAGCTGGATATCAACTGAGGAAATTCTGGGTTAAGTGCCTTGCCAAAGAGTGCAGCAGCAGGAAATAAAACCAGCAACCTTTCAGACATGAGCCCTGTGTCTTACCACTATTCTACACTGCTGAATATTTTAATACTCAATATTCATTAATATAATAAAATGTTAATGTATACACATAGGTTAGCCTCCTTTATAGCCTATTAATCAGAGAAAAATGTGATAACAATTAATTTTTCTTGAGGAGATTCATTATAATAGCATGATGGAACATCACTGTACAAATTGCATGTTGACAATTTCAAATGAGGCATCTGCTTTTGCGATTTCTGTGAGCATTACAAAATTGAAACAGCGGTTGGCTCTCGATCCACGCTGAAGACATGCTCTTGCTGTGGTCTCTTCCCAGGAGATCGTGAAGAACGAGATCCAGGTCATGAACCAGCTGAACCACGCCAATCTGATCCAGCTCTACGCCGCCTACGAATCCAGACATGACATCATCCTCGTCATGGAGTAGTAAGCGTGCGCTCGCCTGCCTTATCTTTGTGGATTTGGGCTGATCTGGATTTGAATGTAGGGAGGCAGGGAGAATGGACACGGCCCTCTGAAGGGCTGCCTTTAATATTTTATTGCTCATTGGCTTCCTTTTTATTGTTTTTTTCTACATTGAATTATTATCATTTAGCAGACGTTCTTATCCAGAGTGACTTACAGTTACAGTCTTTACATGTTATCGAGTTATACAGCTGGATATTTACTGAGGTAATTCTGGGTTAAGTACATCGCCCAAGTGTACAGCAGCAGTTTCCCAGCGGGGAATCTAACCAGCGACCTTCCGGTTACAAGCCCTGCTCGTTACCACTATGCTACACTGCTGCCCACACATTTACACACATTGCACTCGTAGTGTCGTCACCATGCTAAAAAAAATTCACAGCATACACCTACCTATGTTTATTCGTGAGGAAAACTTTTCCTGTGGAAATGCGCCAGCATGTGTGTGCTCTCTGTATTGCCACAGCGTGGATGGAGGGGAGCTCTTCGACAGGATCATCGACGAGAACTACAACCTGACCGAGCTGGACACCGTCCTCTTCATCCGGCAGATCACGGAGGGCCTGCAGTACATGCACCAGATGTATATTCTACACTTAGACCTGAAGGTAAAGGACTCTCTTCCACGGCCCCTTTCTCTCTTTTCACTTTCTCTCTTGCTGTCTTTTTCTCACTCCCCCTTCACCCATTTCCCTCTCTCCTCTTTCGGACTCCCCCTCTCTACCTCCCTCCGTCCTCTCTTACCCTCTCTCTACCTTCTCTCTCTCTTTCTACCCTTCTCAATTTCAATGCTATTCAATGCAGAGGTATGCCAAAGTGGCCGTACTGCCAAAGTGAAGCAAACACTCCTACACAAAATGCATCAATGCTAAAGAGAAAGACTACAAAAAATTATCATTGCTGGCGAAACTATTGTTGGATCCTCCTCCCATACAAAATGTTCACTATTCTCTTCCTGTCTCTTGCATTTTTTGTAGAAAACCAGAAACCAAATGCTTCTCTAAGCATCTTTGGAAAGAGTAGTGTAGCTAAATGAGGAGTACTGAGGGTTGTGCACAGTGTCTGAGTCTCCTTTAGTGAATAGAATAAAGACCTCTCATTGCGCTCTTTACTTCTGCGTTCCAGCCTGAGAACATCTTATGTGTGAGCAGGGCCACGAACAAGATCAAAATCATTGACTTTGGGCTGGCCAGGAGGTAAGAAATCACCTGTGTGCAGGAGCATGCGGCTTAAACTACAGCTCGTTTAGTGTGACAGGCGAGGAAGCCTTTAGCACTGTAGAGCTCACATTTCTTTACGTGAGATAAAGTGTTTTTGAGTGGCTGCTGCTGTTTGAGTGGGTGAGCTGAGCGGGTGTTTTGAGTGGGTGTGCTTAGGTCTGTCAACAGTATACACAAGTGCCCCGCTCCCCTCATCACAGGTATAAGCCCAGGGAGAAGCTAAGGGTAAATTTCGGCACGCCGGAGTTCCTGGCCCCCGAGGTTATCAACTACGAATTTGTGTCATTTCCTACAGACATGTGGAGTCTGGGAGTCATTACCTACATGCTGTAAGTACTACATACATGCACACACACACACATGCACATACATGCACACACAAACACATGCAGGCACACACACACACATACACATGAACACATATGCACACCAACACCAGACAAACACAAACTCTGCATTATCACAATTTCTTGGAAAGGGCACTGTCAGAGAGTGAAACTCAGTGTGAAACTCGGATTTCAGTGTGCTCTGGGCTGACCAAGTTGCTACACACAGGTAAATCCACTACCAGTCCCGTGGCTTGCTGAAATGGTACATTAATGCAGGCCTGTGCTAAGGCTCCTCTCAGGGGAGCTCTTAGAGTGTGACCAACAAAGCAGAAACTCCTGTATGCAGCACCTCCATTCCCTGCCCCCTTTCCCTCCACCCCCCCGCCTCACCCCCGTGTGGCCCCCCCTCAGACTCAGCGGCCTGTCACCTTTCCTTGGCGAGGACGACAACGAGACGCTGAACAACATCCTGGCCTGCCAGTGGAGCTTCGAGGAGGAGGAGTTTGCAGACATCTCAGAGGAAGCAAAGGACTTCATATCCAGACTCCTCGTCAAGAGCAAAAGGTATCAGCCCACGTGAGCGGCTTTCAGAACACGTGTCCAGTGTGGTATTTTTATGGTTTTTCCATTCCCTCTGGAAAATTCACTCTGTCCGGCACTTTGTCACAACTCACTGTGTCACAGAATGCACTATGACAGCTATATTTTGATTGACTGAATGACTGATATTCCTGGGCACTTTGTTGTGTGTCTGAGGGGGAGGAGCCTGACTCTGAGTGTATCTGTCTTTGTGTGTCTAAGGGGGAGGAGCCTGGCTCTGAGTGTATCTGTCTTTGTGTGTCTAAGGGGGAGGAGCCTGGCTCTGAGTGTATCTGTCTTTGTGTGTCTAAGGGGGAGGAGCCTGGCTCTGAGTGTATCTGTCTTTGTGTGTCTAAGGGGGAGGAGCCTGGCTCTGAGTGTATCTGTCTTTGTGTGTCTAAGGGGGAGGAGCCTGGCTCTGACTCTGTTTTTCTGTGTTGATGTATCTGAGGGGGAGGGACTGAATTTGAGTGTGCCTGTGTTCGTGTAACTGAGCGGGTGGAGCCTGACTCAGGCCGTGTCTGTATGGGCGGAGCCTGACTCAGGCCATGTCTGTGTGGGCGGAGCCTGACTCAGGCCGTGTCTGTGTGGGCGGAGCCTGACTCAGGCCGTGTTTGTGTGTGTTCGCTTCTTCTTGTAGTTGGAGGATGAGTGCTGCCGAGGCCCTGAAACACCCCTGGCTCTCTGACCGCGGGCTCCACTACCGCCTCCACCAAAAGGTACAGCGCGCTCACGACCCTGTTCTCACTGCACACTGTCCTGGTGTCACACCCTGTCACTCACGCAATTGATCTGTTCTCCCTGCAGAAGAACAAGTGCCATTCGACACGGGCGCCGCCTGCTGAGAGCTAGGCAGGTAAGCCACAGAGCCACGCCACTGAGGGAAAGACTGTCTGTCACATGGCCACCTCAATCACAATGCCTTAAAATATTTTCAATGGGAAAGTAAAACACGGGGAAAGTTTTGTCTTGGACATGTCAAGCACTAAAATATCTGTCATGTGAGGCCTGTTTACACTGTGTATGCCTAGTAAGCACCAGCAAAAAAAAATTCCTGAGGTACATTTAGAAATACTTGCATACCTTATAAATACTTTCATTTATAAATATTGCATTGACTTTTTTTTAAACATACAACATTGATCTCAGACCCAAATTATAAATGGTAACTGTTGTAAATGGGAACTATTGGTAATTTCGCTGAGATGTCACCAGCCCTAGCCAACATCTTTTGAGCTGTCTGTGACAACATGCTGGAGTAGCTATGAGGGGACAGAAAAACTAAAGTGAAAAAGTATTAAAAACGTCCTTTAGGACCAGCTAATCCACAGTAGAGCTCCAAACGGCACCCTCAGTGTCCTCTGAGGCATTTCGATTAAGGATCCAGCCCACAGTGGGAGGCCATAACCAGGGAACATTATGCGGGCTGGGGTTTCTCACGTCCCCTCTTTTATTCTCCTTTTCCTCCAGGAGGGGGCGACAACTCGACAGCTCTGTCGGCAGGCACCTGAACACAGGCTCCTCACCGTGACACGGGCTGCGGCCAAACTGGACCAACGCTGCTGTACCTGTATGATTACTGAACGTTGCTCTCTGCCTTGCGGGTCCCCCCAGAGCTAAGGGGAAGGTGGCTACCCCACCCATCACCCCAAATCACCACCAGCCTTCGTCCCTGTAACGCATCACAGCGCAGGATTGGCTGCACTCTCAGCAAGGACAACCCATCAGTGCACTGCAGCAATCATCCAGAAGTCCTGTCCAAAAAAAAAGGAATGAGTATCTGCCAGGCACATCACACAGAACCACACGTTTACACACCATATATACAAATGTGAAATAATCATTAGTGCTCCTTGGTATTTGTGATGAGTTTGCTACTATCTCTCTGGACAGTGTCTTCAGGTTTAGTAACAATGCAGACAGTGCCTTTGAAAGCTGAGCCAAGGAGAGACTCTAAAGGAGGATCTCTAGCTTTACTGTAAAGGTCACTCACTTGTCACCCAAGCTCCTAGGAGCACAAACCCCCCTTTGTTTCATTTTAAATTCAATATCAATCGATCAATGAAGTTTTATTTGTCGTAGCTCATTTTGAGATCATCGCAAAGCACTGTGCATAGTGCGTTTTCCAGGGGGAAACAAAAAACCTGAAAACCCAGGCTAATTAGGGGAAAAATGGAAAATTAGTCCCTGATCCCAGGAAAAGGAGGTCGAGAGACTCCTGGAAAATAATAATTGAAAAGATAACAGTATAAGCTGAGATCTTTGAAGCCTGAAATTCATCTCACCCCTTCTCTCTGTTCTTACGTGCCTGCATATTCACTGCCTTGGGAGGGCCTTTCAGAGCTCAGTGCTGCCTGCAAGAGGCTGAGTTTCAGTAGGAGAGGTTTCATACAGCCACGGTTATGAAGTACTGTCAAAACTTTGATCCCACACCCAGCACTGTGTGGCCACTTCAGCTGCTACATCCCTTTCTGCTTGATCTTCTTTAAAAATGGGTTCAAATTACAAGTAGTGTGGCGCATCCCGACACGTGCCCCTGTTTTACTAATTTTAAAGTTTGACCCAAATTTATTCTTCATTTCATTTAACTGGTTTAGATGGGGTGCATGAAATTTCATGTTTTTTCTGCATTTCATGACTGGAAATGCATCATTGGAAGTGCTAAAATTAAATTTGTTTCTCACCTTTTTTTCAATGTAACTGGAATTTATTTGAACCAGCTCTGAACTGTTTTGAGTGCTGGAACAATGAGCTTTGATACCTTGTTGATTATTTCGAAAGATGTATTCTGTTTAACATCAGTATTGTTAGCATGACAGATTTACAAAGATTGACTCATTGGTCAGTATGTGAGTACTGTTTTAGAGAGAAAACAATTACAGTATTTATTGTTCCAATATCAATCATATTTATTGTTATGAGTTGTCTCTTGAAAGACACTCCTGATATAGTATTGTAGTGTCATTTAAGTTTTTGAAGGAAGTAAATGAATGTGTGTAATTGGATATTATAAGCTTCAATATGTGCACTTTATAAAGGATAATGTAATGATGTCAGTACTCTAAGAATAACGTACAATGAACAGCCACCATGTGAAAATAATACAGTTTATAAGCCTACAACCCATTTCAGCCAGTATACAGACTTGTGAATAAAATACCTTTTATTTATTTTACTTAATACAAGGAAAATTAAAGTCTTACAAAACTGTTCTTCTGTTTTGAATATTTAATTATTTGAGAGTAACACCAAATTAAAATTAAAGTTAAATTACTCTCATTTCCATTGACAACATATAAATAGATTGACGTTTAAATATTCTTGATCTATTGAATTTTACCCATTGAAAAACACAGAAGCTTACCTTGATTTTAATTTAAATATGCTCATACTTTATTTCTAATTTGTTTTACTTTTATAAAGCTACATAAATTTTAAGTAGTTTTATATAGCATGTCTGAACATTGAGGAGATTCCTTTAAACTGTGTCCAGACAAAGACGCCTTCTGTGCTGGTCTCTGATTGTATTGAGTTTAAAGGCCCGATTTCCTAGCAATGGGAGGGTTAGGATTCATTGATCCCCAAACAGAGTGAGCTATCATGCCCTGCCGATGACTCACTTGTTTGAATCAATCATTGTGTTTTGATTTGGAGAAGAGAGCGACTGAGTCATATGAATCAGCAACTGATAGCAAACTACAATTCCCTATAAAAGTGGACTGGCCTCAGAAATGACTCATTTAAGGCAGTGTCACTTTTTAAAGTGATTCACACAATGCATAAGTACACCTGACATAAAATCACAATTCAGAGAAAAATGTTCTGAAAAGTCAGACAAAAGAGTACCAGTTCCCTAGAAAGGTTGTTAAGTTTATGTTCTATAGTGCTTTGTGAGGGATTTGAATCAGGCTGCTGGTTTAAGTGAGGTTTTGGGCAGGATGAGAACATGCGCTAATGTGCTGCATGTGGCATGGAATGTGTGGTGTAAGACTGTGGCACTAATCTGTTTGGGTTTGCTGCTTTTGTTCCAGGTAAAGGCCAGACATCCTGTTTTACATATTTTATTAATAGTTTGAATTGAATAGAGATTGGTTTTCCAAACCAAACATTACCATAACACTTCAGCTGGCATTTCAGGGCCTGGAAATGACATGAACTGTGTAGACCCTACATGTTCCTCCTCCAGGCCTCATTTACATTTAATCCTCAAAAATGTTTTACTGATTAAAATGAGGTAGTCCTCATTCATAGAACAAGATACCTATCTTTGTGCAAAACACCTATGTACTGTATTACAGAGTCATGCAAGAGGGCATTTCAGAAGCAAGATTAGCTTTCAGGCTGTTACAACAGTGGTTTGTTAAAAGTTAAATGTTCTAATGAGTAGTATCCTCTGTACTGTAAAACCTGGTGTAAAAGTCTCCTCTAGACCCCTCTACAGGGATTTTAAAAGTAAGGAGAGCAAGTAATGCACCAGTATTTTTTTCCAGAATCTGTTCTCTCAAATAACACACAGGTGTGCCAGGATTTTACGGTAAATTGTAATGTAATCAATACCTTGCGTTACCTGCATATACGGTGTAATACTATATGATATTAAAATATTAATATTTTCTTTAGAGGCATAAAGGACTCAGGGGCATGAAATGCGTGCTCGTTTGGATTGGGTCACTTTTCATGTTTAAGCACCGAGCGCTCGGACTTATAATTCCGTCCATATTTGGCGTGCCACAGGAAAGTACGATCGGAACGCGATATACTGCACCTCATAAAAGATAATTAGCGCGGGCCGGGACATCCTGCCACGGGATTGCTCTCTGGAAGTGCCCTTGTCGTTGAAAGGGGGCCTGTTTCGTCAGCTCTCCGTACTAGTCTACCGTCGTTGGCGACCGCGGGGTTTGTTTTAACGTTTGCGTCTCAATGTTAGGCTAATTCTCATCTTCTGCCGCGGGAACTGCGCTGTCACTGGACCCGCTGCGTTTTGTCCGGCATACCTGCCAGGCACCTGCGCATAATTTCACGCTTTTGAATGTTAGAGTGGCCGTCTCACCTTCCGTGAAGGCTTATTGATCAACTGAACACTACCTATTTAAAAATGTATGTTATAGAAGTTTAACCTGTAAATGAATTTCCTGGTTCATATCTGAATGTTACTTGAAACGCAAGGTTTCCTGCCTCTGTGTTACCGGAAGGGTACATTTCTACAGGAGAGAAAAAAGAACAAACATTTCATTGGTTTTCTTTTATTTGTAGGTTAGAAATGATGAAAAAGGAATAAAGAATGATAGATATAGTAAATGTGTTCCTTTTTTGCAGTACTGCTAGTTTGTCATGTAATGTTCAATGACTGAAGCAGTTGTTTCATTGTTTTTATATAATTGTCTCTTTCAAGTATAATTTTCTCCTTACTCTTTGAATTGAGATGCTTTGTGATTTTCAAGCTGTTGGACTTGATGATGACTGATGATATTTGTAATTAATTTCCAAGGTGTTTGCATTTTTTTCAAGGGAGTTTGCATTACAAAATATAACTCTGATTGAATATTTTGAAGAATAATAATAAAAAAAATGTTAGCACAGAGAACTGGTTGACTGTTTTTGATAGCACAAAACCTCCATCTTCCCCATGAAGAAGGAACCTACAATACGCACAGGCTGTATTATCTTGAACTGTTTGATAATTTTCAGAGTTATGAAAACATGTTTGTTTCTGTGAAGTTTAGTCTTTTGTACTGGAAACCCTTACTGAGATTTATAAAATGACTTTAGGTTCTCATCAAAGCTAAGCACATAGATTTTAAGCATGTGGACACACCTGTATGGACAATTTAATCACAATCATGATGCTTTGCTCCTAACTTGGAGTGTCATATTTTTTTCAAAATATGACTCTTCAGTCTTACGTCTTGAGTCATTACAACTATTCTCAGAGTCACTGCAGTCACCAATGTGCAAGCATCAAAAAGAACTACTCATCCTGATGTGAATTCAATTCAAATCATCCAAATTTATTCAAATCATATCCAGGCTAGGCTGAGTACAGTCCTGAGAGTGCAGAGTCAGAAACATGAATGTGTATACAGGAAGCCGTCGTGCTTCCTGCCTTTGGGCATGCAAACAGTCATATCAGATTCACAGGGTTTCAGTCCTGGCTCAATGCTCGCAGATGTTTTCAACAGACATCACCATGCACAGGAAAATAGATGTAGGACATAAAATGGGTCACCACTTTGACATTATAAATCAGTATTCATTTAGCTTAACTAATAGTCTCCTGGGGTTGTACAGGCCTGAAGGATCTGGATTCTGGAGTCAAAGCGGCGATTTGTAAGTTTTTTATTTATCATTTTATTGCACTGTCATGGTGTTGGCAAATCACAACAGAAATATATTTAATGCCTTTTTATATTGTGCCTGTGAGAGAATATTTCCAGCAATTTCACATATGAAAAATCCAAACAACCATTATGTTTATACTCAAGATAATCGCATGCATCTTCCAGACTAACCTGTTTTCTCCAGGTCAGGGAACGGGCTGCATTGAGATTTCAAACATGCTTTTCTGCTTTTTGTCCACCAGAGGGCAGTACTGTAAGAAGAAAATTTTAATCTCCATTACCAATGCCTGAAAAAAAAAAATGAAAGGAGACGTCTCTAAATTTAACTGATAGATGCTGAGGGGTCAAACGATTCTTTATATAATCTAAATCATAAGAGATACACAATGCTGATGGATCAAATGATTCTTTATATAGTCTAAAGCATAATAGATACACAATCAGTGCCATATTTACAATAAAGGATTATAGAAAGCTTAATGAGTACTAGATGGCTTTGTATCATATGAATGAGCCATTTTATTGTGGTTTTGATGCATCACGTATGAAACTCGTATACATACTCATATACATACACATACACACACTATAAACTATACACACTATACAATATACAATGCTATACATACAAGAAGGAGGAGGGGGTAGAGAGGGATGACAGTTTGGAGAGTTTTAAATGATTTTTAAACCATAATTAGTGAGAGAGGGGAGTAGGTATGGCAATGGGTGGGCCCAACAATCCTAAATAACTTGATTTTTGCTGATGAAGACATCAGTTTTTTGTTTTTGAGTATTATTCATCATTACCTCATTTGGCATCAGACGGTATTTTCCATTTGTGTTTTCAGTGTTGATTGAATAACAATGGATTATGGAAGCAAGATTAACGGATTAAGGAAGATTTCGGTAAAGGTTAAGAACTTACAAGGTAACAAAAATATTTAGATCTCTTCTTCCGGTTCATATCTCAACACAGGACAGTACTGGACTCAAAGAGCATGATGTCACTTATTTGATTGTCAGAGGATTGACTTTTTGCCACTTATAAACAAAAATACATACCTACAGTACTAGTTGGCAAATTATTATGTTTGGCACTCCCACACACCACAGTGTAGTCTCATGTTGATGAGTACTACGGCTAGGATGTGCTGCATGCTTGTGTTTTCTGATTGGCAGAATATTACTAGGTCATACAGTATTTCAAGGTCTTTCTATTTTCACCCTTATTAAGGAGACAGAAATTCACACATACATGACATTACATAAAGACTTTTACATTTAGCTCTGCAAAACACTGAAAAGCAATCAGTTGCTGAAACCAGAATGATATCTAATGTCAAGTCATGTGTCAAGGTTTTTCTTAATTTTCAACTTCATCTTATAAACTGAGGTTTCCCCACAGTTCACATTATCATGACCCATATTAATTAAATAGCCTACACAATTACATAGCCCTGCAGTACATAAAATTGCATAGGAACTTTTACAGTTATTTCAGAAGGAATCAGTTGCTTAAGACAGTGCTATATCTAAACAAAGAATAATTGACAAATTCATCAAAGGCAACAATCAAAAGAAACAAATTATTATGTTATTATTATGAACATCAGTACACGTCCTGAAAGGTCATTCTTTCTGTTGATTCATTTAAGTATACGCACAATGCCGGCCCTTAACAGTGCGTGGCTTTTCTCAGCCGAGTTGATTTTTTAAACGTAAGCTATTTCTATCGGAACTATTTCACAACAGACATTCAATTTACTGAAACCGCCGAGTTCGTCCCCCACCAACTCCCGTTGACTGAGCCGTTCAGAAATAGCCACAGGAGCAGACCGCCTCCGGAGACACCCAGCGGGTGCTAACATGGAAAATATTTTCAGGTGAAGCTACCATAAACAAGGCTCTCTTCCATTAAAGTCTGCGGTCGCCCGAAACCAGGAGACCCCGGGCCGAATAATCAAACCTCTTTTTTCTCCCTCTCTCTCTCGCTGGCCCTGATGTGCTCGGCCTCAAATTATTTGTGTAAAATTCGCAACAGCCAATAGTGGGCTGACGCAGTCTTTTCTGCAGATGAAAGCGCAAGATTCCAGAAGCGTAATTAAAAACAACTGAGAAACCCAGTATATTCGACACAGTTTGCTCACCTGAAAAAATAAACCAAAACTGGAATCGGTGGGTTTATAGCCCGGCGATGTGGCATAAGGGGGCTAAAGAGTTTTTTTCTGCTGAGGTCAGAGGAAGGGCTGACGGAGGGAGAACACAAAATCTTTCTGTGCCTCGAACCGGCAGTCATCTCGAGGTTAGCCAGGGAGGTGAGGAGTCCCCGGAGGGTCCTCAGATCGGCCAACTCGCCGCCCCCCATCTCACGGTCATTCCCCGTAATCCCATCAGCACAATTATCCAGTTATCCCCCTCGTTTCAGAGATATCGGTGTCCGTTATCTTTATCCATTTTCTCATTAACGGAATTCGAACTGGGCGAGGGGGAAAAAAGAATTAAACAATGGTTGGCTCAACAGACCGCGATGTAAGTAACTTCTTGTTCCCTTGTACCACGGAGTGGGTTCACCTAATGACAACAAAAATTTTTAATCAGTCACCTCACGGAACATAAACAATTTTATAAAAATTGATTTTTAATTAAACGTACGCGCTTTGTTTATTAATACGGGAGGTCCTGTGAGTCGAGTTTCAGCAAAATAGACAAAATGGCCCGGTTATTATCCCCGCTGTAAGGGGACCGCGGTGCTTAGGCGTTCGTTTCCTTCGCCTTCCCACAACTCGCATCGCATTCACAAAATGATCGAATGAACCACGTCATAATACGATAATAAAAACAAGTGTATACCACGTAAAACACCTCAGGAGACAGAGCCGTCATGGTTAATACTTTTCATTAGCTGTTTGTTGTGACAACATTAGCAGGTCTGGACTTTATATTCAAATATGAGGCACTGTATAATTTCATGTAGAATAAAAATAATGTAGAGTAAGGTAACAGACGGTCAACGCAGAGGTGATGCAACTACACAGGAATACAAAGTGTACTGAATGCTGGGAGAGGTCAAATAGGCCTATTTAATATTAATTTTCTGAACTGTATCCTCCTGACATGGGAAGAACATTGGGCCGAGGAGTTTGGAATTTTGGAAAAACACGTCACACATAATCTCTTTGCTTAATTACTTACATCCCCATCCAGCTCTGCCTCCACCAATGGGATCGCTCAGAAATGTGAGCGTCAGTTGGCGTGCTATCGGGGAACGCTGGTGCCCCGAGTCTGTATTGTGTTGCACTTTTAGCACACAAAGCTGCATGCATGGACACAAACATCGCTTGCCTTCACTCGTAAATCCCGAACTAAAACACAGTCACGCTCACATGCCGTTCAGTGTCCCCACACAGATTCCGTGAATACATGTACTACTTCCAATAGACTCTAGAGTTGCAATATGTCAGGCTAAAACAAATGAAAGAGGCGCTACATCATCTCCACCCAGACAGGTATCACATTACAGTATTTACAATATAAAACTGTGGAGTGTTGGTAAGAGAACCTCATTTGTGACCAAAAGTTTGCAGGTTTGAAGCTTTTGTAACCAACTATAACCTTGTTCAAGGGACTTTGCTTTAATTGCCCCAATAACTATCTACCTGCATAAAGGTAATGGGTAAGCTACAGTATGTGGAATGCCTGTAATGAGGGCATCTGCTAAGCCTAAAGCCTAAAGTCTAAGTCTAACAGCACTGTCTTAGATCAGCTCCACAAATAGGTGCTTTTAATATGACCTCCTGAAACACTTGAGCTAGTCTTACTAGCTCAAGGGTAGACCGGGATTGATAGGTCCACAAATGGTCTACAGAACCCTTGTGGCCTGTCCCTCTTTTATGACCTCATCATCTCTTGACGCTGGGTGCCTGGTGAGACCGGTGCTGGGGGCAGTACCCCACTAACACCCGCAACCTCCGTCTCCACCCTACCTGCCCTTCACCGCTGAGTGCGCCTGTCCGGCTAATCCGCTATGATATACCGAGACCACAGGAGATGCTCCTAGGAGCTGCCGTCGTAATCCGTGCTTTCGGCTCTTGGAATACAATGAAAGCGAGTCTCTCCACCTCCCCCTTCCCTTTTCTCTCTTCCCTTTCACACCGTCTTACCTCGTGCGCACTACAGTCCGCAGAGCCCTGCCAGGTAAGTGCCAGAGCGCGTCAGTCACGCTTCGTTGTTATATTGGAACTCAGAGAAAGAGAGAGAGAGATGGAGAGAGACGGAGAGACAGGGAGAAAGAGCAGCAGGGAGGGAGAGGGGTGCAGCGGGCGAGCCCTAACGCATCACTCAGGCAGTGGAATTACCCGGGAATACTGAAGACCAACACCTGCGCCTGCTTCGGAGTCAGCAGGGGCCTGTTAAAGAGGATGTCTGAAGACCATCACGGAGAGTGCTCGAGTCTGCACAGGAACCAGAGTTGGATTTCATTAGCTTGGTATGTTACCATGAGGCT
The DNA here is from genome assembly GCA_019176425.1 of Megalops atlanticus. Lineage (NCBI taxonomy): Eukaryota > Metazoa > Chordata > Actinopteri > Elopiformes > Megalopidae > Megalops > Megalops atlanticus. The sequence goes on from CM032876.1 coordinate 47,776,155, forward strand.
GAAGCTTGAGCGCAGGTTTTTACTGACTGTCTGTAACACGGACTGTCCTGGAATCGTCGATGTGAATCGAACCCCGGTCTGAGGCGGCGGTCCGTTTTTATTGGAAGTGGCACAAGTAGGTGTTAACTTTTCTGGACGCGAGCGATTGAGAAGATTAGGGCTCCTCTCGCTGACAGCCGGCCTTTCGGAGTGATAAGTCCCAGAGTCTGACGGGCCTAGCGCTTTTGGTTCTGAAAATACAATAAAAGTTTTTTTTTGTAAAGTTCAGCTTCATAAAAGGTCCTATTGACATACCCCAAATAGTTATTTGAGAATTGGCAGCCTTTTCCAAATAATTCAACCAGACACAGAAAGATATGTGACAGCCAGGGTCAGCAGGAGTTCACCCAGTCCTACATCAGAACACATGCAGGGCAAATCTGATCTTGCTAATAGCTTTTATTACTTTTAACATGTAGTCATTTAGCCAAACAGGTGAAACTGATTTGTGCCAGGTTTCTTGGCCCAGGGGCGAGGAGCTAAATGGAGTCTTGTGTGACGGGGCTCAATGCTCTCCCTGGTCCTGGGCCCAGTGTGAAATGGTGAGAAATTCAATTTAAGACTTTGAAAAAAAAAGCAAAAAAGAAAGAAAAAACTGCAGCCCTCCCTTTTCAGCTCTTGAGGCAATCTCTGAGAGAACAATCAAAACCAGATGTACTTATCGGGCCTAAAGATAACAAATAGAGCTTGAGTTCCTGTCAGAGGAGGACCACCAGAGCAAAAGAACAAAAATGAATTTACTCGAGTGTATGTGTATCTTTCTCTTTTTTTCTTGTTCACTTTTAACAAAGAGATGAGCGCCCGATGGAAAAGCAGGTCCTCATAAGAGCAAGGCGCACAGGGGTCAGAGGTCATTTGCGCACGCGGGCTGACCACCTGAGGATCCATACAGTTGTGGTGGTCATACGAGCCACCCTGCATGAAGCTCATCTGTGAAGCCCCTGTTGGGGGTGAGTGGGGGTGGGGTTGGGGGTCGAGGGGAAAACCTGTCACAGGGACCTGCGGCGATGGCCAGAGGGGGCGTTGTTTTGGCACGGGGGGTGTGCGGGCAGGTGCCACCTCGGCTCCTCAGCAGTGGCCCAAGGCCCTGGGTGGCCGGCCTGGCGCTTTCACTCCCGCTGTCAGCTGATACACCAGCCACCCACACACAGAGGAGAGACAGAGCTGAGTTCAGAGGCACAGCAACCACCCCCCCCCTCCCCACCCCCCAACCCCCAACCCCCAACCCCTCCCCTCCCCTGAACTCATCTGGAGCCTCCCAGAGGCCCTGCTTTGAAAATGTCCTTTGTAACACTAGTTTCCTGTATGTAATTAAAAAATATGGGTCCGTTCAAAGACGGGGGACTTCGAAGCCTCTCCCCCCCCTTACTCACAGAGAACTCTTCATATTCTTGCGCATTTGGAAGGGAAAAAAAGAAAAAAAAAGTGAAAGGTGAACATGGCTCTCTTGCGGTGCCGCGGAGCGGACGGGTGGTTCTCAGGACCCGTGCAGGTGGTTTTTATTTGGAAGACAAATAAAGAGTGTTTACATTCACAGTAATGGAATTACACCTGTCATCATGGGCCAGCGCTGGGAACACAGCGGGTGAGTGAATTCTCTTTAATGTTACTGACGTTTCGCTGTCAGGCCAGTCAGCAGAACAGGCTTACACCACGTCAGCTGTGCTCCTTTCCCAAATGAGCCTTAAATATGGCATTAAAAATCTTGAAAATATATGTGAATACGGGTGTTTGCATTTATATGACATAAATGCATATACATATATATGTAAAAAAAATGCATATATATATATAAAAAAAGTATATATATATATATATATATATATATATATATATATATAGATATATAGATATATATACATATATACTATGTGTTTTAATAATATCTAATATAAGATATAGAACACCATATATATATACACACACACCCACACACACACATATATATGTGTATATATATATATATATATATATATATATATATATACACACCCAGAGAGAGAGGGAAATATTATGACATAGTCATTTTATGTACGCATATAGCAAATGCAGTTAGCAGTTTTTGCTTACAACATTGTTGTTGTTGTTGTACAACTTTATAATTTAGCTTGTGGTAAACTGTAATAGCATACAGAGAGTTATTGCCCTTGCATTATGTGCAGTCCGCTTTTGTCTTCCGAAGAAATAAATCACCCTGTATTTTTTTTCTTGGACAGCGTAATTATATGTATGTGTTCAAATACCAAATTGCGATGCCAAAAAGGTCAGCGGTCATTTGTGATGGAGCTAGCGTGCCAAGGATGGATTTGATCGAAGGGCAAATATTCAGATGTCGTTATGACATGAGGTTGTTGTGACCAGAGCCATTGGTGATGAGGTCACTGTGTGCTGTGGATCCAAGAGCAGCAAAAACAAGCGGGAACTTTGCATTGGGACTAATTACCCACTGTGCACTTCAGGTGGCACCGAGGAAAACACAAGAGGGAGCCAATTTGAATGGCATTGTTCAGCCTCTGAATACGCACATTTCAACACTCTGGTTCCCTCAGGCCTGAATACAGTACCCTAGAAAGCATTTGCAATTCCAAAACTCCAAATAGCAACATTTTTAAAAATAAATCCCATCACTGACAAAAGAGTTACCCTTTGCAGTGAGAAGTCCATGTCAGCTAAATCGACGTTGCATTTACCCTTTATCATTTTTCCTCTTCTTTGACTTAAAAATAATATCCCAAATGTGCTGTGGTAAACCAAGAGATTTATAAGAAATGCATGATTAATTACTTGCATTTTTAATTATTAAACCACTGAGAATCTACATGCTGGTGGTATAAAAATTCATTCAGGCTAATAAACTTTTCACCTTAACGAAAAGGCCCTGAGAGTAAGCTGGAGGGGGGGAAGTGACCCCCCCTACCGCCGCCCCTGCTGTCTGAAAGCAGAACCTCCTCATCCATCATCCTGGCAGGCCGGACAGCTCTGGTCTGCTCTCTGGGTGAGAGAGGGTGTATCTGAAGTTTAGGCCTCCAGAGAGGCCCTGGTTGTTCAGTAAGAGAGACTGAAACTGAGGTTTCAGGCACTAGTAAGGCCTTGGACTAGGCTGAAACTGAGGTTTAACGTTCTAGGAAGGCCTTGATCTCTCAGTAAGGGAGAGACTTAAACTGAGGTTTAAGGCTATAGGAAGGCCATGACCTAGAGTTAAACTGAGGTTAAGGGTTCTAGGCAGCCGCTGGTCTAAAAAAAAAGTGAGGTTTAAGGTCCTCGGAAGGCTGTGTTCTCTCAGTAAAAGATACTAAAATAAAGAATTAAGGCTCTGGGGAGTTCTTGATCTCTCAGTAAGAGAGACTTAAATTGAGGTTTGAGGATCTAGGAAGGCCCTGGTCTCTCAATAAGAGAGGCTGAAGCCAAGGTTTAAGGCTCTGGGAAGGCCATGATCTAGACTGAATGTACGGTTAAGGGTTCTAGGATGGCACAGGTCTAAAATAAAACTGAGGTTTAAGGGTCTGGGAAGGCCATGGTGTCTGAGTAAGAGAGACTCAAATCAAGGTTTAAGGCTCAAGGGAGGCCCTGGTTTCTCAGTAACGAAGGCTGAAATTAAGGTCTAAGGCTGTAGTATGAGCCCAATCTCTGAGAAGCAGAAGTTTCAGGCTGTGTTCCCACACACACTCATTATTTGGGGCAGTTGGGAAAGAAGAAGCAGATCTGAGCTGAAATCCTAGATCTGTGAAGCAACAGGTTAAAGGTCATTGTACTTGTGAGGGCACCCTAGAGCCTGCAAGCTCATACACTCTATTCTTTCTATTAGAAAAAAATAAAAGAATGTAGAAATACGAGAAAATTCCTGTTTCAAGTCATGCTTGTTTGTCCACACAAACAAAAGGAAGCTCCCTGAAAAGAGGGAGTTGCCCTCTCCTACTCTTCCCTCACATTCTTGTTTTTCACTCATCTACCTAAACCTGAAATACTGGCAAACTTAGCATTCATGAACTGTACTTATTGCTCGTACTGGGTCAGTGCTGTACTCATTTGTTTTCTAAAAAAGAGAAAGCTGGCATGTTAGGTCTGTCAGATGAAACTGAAAGAGTTACCCTCTGAGATTATCTTCAGTGTTGGGGGCACTGGTGCAACCAGAGGCCTTGCTGTGGTCTCCGATTGATGATCAAAAAGCGACAGGGAAGCCTTGCTGATTTCTGAGGAAGCCAGAGGACTCTCGGTGTTACTCCTAATCAGCTCCACATTCGGGGAGCCACAGGGCAGCGCCTCTAGCCGGCTATCCCATAACAGGCAACAGATTCTCAGAACCGGGCCCCATCTCAGCAGCGGGATGGCCAAACTGGGCCGGGGTCACTGCTGCAGAGATAGGCATGCCAATCTGTTATCCATATTTAGGGGGGGTTCACCTTCAGGCTCAGTGCCGGGCCCTGGTGGGGCTGAATCAAATGTTCCTGCCTGATGATCTCCCTGGGTGGCACCCTCACACACACACACACACACACACACACACACACACACATGCACTGGCCTCGCCGGCTGCATCAGTGGGGTGGCCCGGCCCGCAAGAGAGGGGCCCCCGAAGATGGGGCAATGGGGGCTGGCGTAACGTGGTGACCCCGCTGGGTGACATGAAAGCGTGTCCGTGCCGGGGGGGCGGGCGTGTGTTCCTCTGATCTTCCCGCCCTGCCGGGCTCCCACTCTCTGATTCCCCCGCAGGAGCCCCTCTCCGCCTCTGCCCCCAAAAACGGACTGCCCTGAACTCCACGGTCCGGGGTCAGATTGGGCCTCCGCGGCCCACACGCAGCACACGGCCCCTCCACAGCCCCCCCCCCCCGCACCCCAGCGTGATCGATGAGCAACACCGCCACGGCCGCGCAAAAAAAAAAAGCACGGCCTGTTTTCCCTCGGACTCCCCAAACAGCCTCCCTCCCGGCCAAGACAAACATGGCGCAGGGCAGAGCGGGCAAGCAGTTAGCGGTAATTGTGGTGTGAAACATTCCCATGAAACCCAGACATCAAGGATGCTGCTCCGAATAGCTGGGATGGACGACATAGTTCTGAAATGAAACAGGAGGTCACGGAGGTCGGAGGGGTGTGAACGGTGGGAGAGAGCGCGAGGCGTGGAATACACAGACCCCTTGGGTGCGCTCCAAACAGTTTGTCCCCCGTTGATCCACCCTGGAGAAAGTCACAGCCTTCAGGACACAGGGTCTGAACGCACACACAAACACACACACACATACACACACACACACACACCCACACACACACACAGACACACACACCCACACAAAACGTACGTGGCATGCAGCGCTGACGCAAATGCATTTTTTCCTCGATCCTCGAGGGAAGTCTTTAAAACTTTAAAGGTATTTGTTGCGATCTGCCTATTTTTAGCGCGTGAGATTACTTTAGCTCAGAACAGCGTCTTGTGTGGGATCACTGGTCCTTAGTTACGCTGTCAGTCCACTCCGAGATTCATTGTTTTTCTTCTCTCAGTTTGGTATTTTGGTCGACCCATGTTCAACCTCCATTTAGAACAGAAAAAAACCCAGATCGGGAACAAAGATGTGTGGTTCAGGTCTTAACCATGTGCGCTCTACTGCACAAAGCCATCTTCTCTGATGCTGGCAGATTTATATCTACATTATATATTGTTGTGTTCTTGCTGTGGATGCTAGATTTAGTGCCCTCTATTCCCTAGAGTGCCAAAAAGTAAATGTGTCAAATATCTAAACACACACACAGATACATGGACACACACACACACACACACACACACACACACACACACACACACACACACACACACAAAGACACAGTGTGTGTCTCTGTAAATCACTAATACTTTTTGCTTTGGATCTCCTGTTATAGTTGCATCACTCTAGCTTATAGTGTATATTGGGATCTGTTACATTTTTAACATGAAATGTAACAGATTCCAATGTAAACTGTAAGCTAGAGTTGCATATTTTGTTACATGAAAAAGTATGTTGGTTAAAAAGTGAACTCCAGAGACATTCTAATCTGATTAACTACCTTGTCTTGCACATTACCTCATATGTCCAATATTCTAATCAGAAGTTGCGAGTGGGTTCTGTTGTGATGATTGTTTTTTTTCTATTGATAAAGTTTCCTGCTTTTGTTAATAGTTTTCAGCATTTATTGCAAATAATAATAGTGGTTGTAATTGTTTCATCTGTCAGAAGCTATACTACAAGATGCAAGATCCAAAATGTAAAATTAAAAGTATATTTCCATAAAACTTTTGTCAAAACGCATTTGTCAAAATGGCAATACAATGAATGCATCACCAATGTAATACTATACAATGCAGTTAAAAAATAGACCACAATGCAGTTGTCTGTGATTTGGATATGTAATTTGTGTTTGACCTGAAGATTTTTTTCACTGCATGGTGGTGGTTGAAATTGAGCAATAAATAACAGCAGTTAAAAGTGAGAGCTGACAGTTTGAAGGAGCAACCCTCGCGCTCTCAGGCACAATGACAAAGTGGGGGAGTGGGAACAGAACAGCGTCTCAGCCGTCCAATATGCCTGTGCCTTCATATTGCCCAGAGGCTACAACCACACATAACATTCTGAGAAGTCATTCATTTATATTTATAAAGACAGGAACACAACCAGAAATGCCCACCACGACAGCTTTTTTTACTACAAAAAAATTTTAAACTTCAACAAAGAACTGAAGCATTAGACCAAAAAAACAAATCACAACTTTTTTAGGGCTGTTTTTTATCCCAGCTTAGTCCTCCAATGGAAGATGAGCAAAGATGATTTGTTTTGTGGCAGAAAAGACAAAAGAGCAATGATACCAAATGGAGCCCTAAAATGTTCTGGATAATGACTGTTTTAAAGACAATTTCATAACACTGTCTACAGTGTGTACAAAAGAGGTTGTGGTTTTAGTTTTTCCCCCCAAAAAATTAAAAAAGAGAAATCAATCAGCAAGCGACAATTACAGTCCTAAAAGGAATCAGGGCAATGTAAGCATATGGTTATGGTTCCAAAAAAGCTTTTTATTTACCCTCAAAGGGAACACATGCAAAGGACATTAAAACAAGTGGTATAACATATTTATTCATACTTTTTATCTTACGGGCCTTTACAAGAAGGGGAGAAACTGCCCTCACCCCCTGAACAGAGAATAAAGACATGCCATGCTCAACCATCAGTAGAACGGTTTGTATACAATCTGGTCGAAATGCATCCGGACCGCGTGTTATTTTGTATTTCTCACATCGAGATCTAGTTACAGAGGAATCCTGTTGTCAAACTTCCCATGGCGTTCCTTACGCTCTCCTTAGATTAATCATATTTTTTTTCTCCCCAGATTCCCACATCACGGTTGATGTTGTTTCTTTTTTCTTTTTTTCAGGAGCCATTCTTAATTGTCAGACTGACCCTTGCATTCTGTTTTGTCAGAACAAGTAGCTGGCTTTTTGCTCCCCTCTCTGAGGTGGGAGGAATTGGAGAAATGACAGATAACTGGTCCAGACTTCGGTGTCTTGAATCTTTAATGCACATAGTTTTAGAGTTACACACTCAAAGCACGGGGGCTTAGATCCTTGCTGTAATGAGCAGGGGGGGTAGAAAATATCTTTGTTTGCCTTCTGAATGCTGTTGGAACTCACACAAGTAGAAGGTAAGGGTGCACAGTAAACCAGCAGTATTAATGTGACATTATTAGCTTGCATTTAAGACTAATAATAAAAAAGTGTCTATATTGTCACATTTTTACACTAAGAGTGTTGAATTAATGCTATTGATTTTACTCTGTGGCATTCAGGTATACCCTTATACACAGTACAGTTATGGCGAAGAACTGGATGCAAACAGAGATATCAGAGGACATATGGGCTGAGCAGGGAACTGGATAAAAACTGTCCAATGGGAGGGTGACAACCGAATTCTCAATGGCAGCCAGGGCCATTTGATTTACTACCTTTCCACAGGTGTAATAGAGGATGATTTATGTGTCATAATAATGACTGTGTGTGGGTTTCTCATTGTCTGCAAAACAAGGAGGAAGCATAGCAGCCACCACAGGAGTGAGCAACAATGGGCCGCAGACATCCTCCTGGTCTCCGAGGCTCTCTGGAAGGCTCTGGACAAACACGTCCGAGACAGGGGGACCCTTTTTTTAATGTTCCAGGTTTTGTTTCGAGTGTCCGTGTTGGCTGCTAGTCTTGTTGTTTGAAATGCTTTTTTAAGGGGGTCTGGTTTATTTTTAGTTTTTATTTTGGGTCCCACGTCTGTCAAACTGATAGAATCTCAGCGGGGGTAGTCTGGACTGTGACAGAGGGGTCTCTCTCTTCCAGGAGAGTCAGGAGGAGGGGTGGGGGAGTGGGGGAGTGCTGCCCATTTCGGAACATCCTGTGCAGTCAGGACTTTTTCAAAGAGCAATGGGAACGTGGGATCAGTCGCAGGAAAGGATTTTTTTTTACCGCTTGGAACCTCAGTAGGAAGCTTTGGGATTGTTCAACAAGCTCTCCGTCACACAGGCTTTCATTCACAATAAAATTTACAACTTCAACCCCCCCCCAGCTCACATACACACTAATACACACACAAATACAACCCCCAACAGGTTCCGACCACCCACTGGAGCCGGCCTCCAACCACATACTCAGGGCTCACCAGTATCACCCGTCAAAGCGTCAGAGCATGTGTGGCGACCCAAAACATGTGAGAAGGGGGAGGACGCAACCGCGCGACCGCGCCACCTCACATGCCCGCTTTTCGACACCCCAGCGGACACTACAATCCGTGGCGCTGTCATCAGCCTCCACCTGCCCCCACCTGTCACCCCGCTTCCGTCCTCCACAGCAACGGCCCCATATCCACGACAACCCATCCAAACGCCAGCCCAACGCCGCCCGTCCCCGTCCCACTCAGAAAGGGGCCCTTCGCGTTCTCACTCTCCGCTGGCCATGGCCGCGCTCACGTCGATAGCATTCTGAGCAAAGTTGCACAAAAAGCCACGATTGCATTTGACAGGTTTAACTCGAGTGCAGTGTCAGCGAGAGGAGCACCGGTTTAAAGCGGACCACCTGCAGAGTCTTGGCTCATGAAAATATGGACGCAACATTGACGGTGATGGGACCCGATGTGGCGGGCACTTCGTACGAGTCCAGTTTCCAGTGAGAGAGGGAGAGCGCGGCACATTGTTCCAGTAGATGGAGACAAGAGGCCTGGAAATGGTCACATCAACCTCACTTACTGTACTTCAGAAACATGTAGGCCACCAGTGAGCACCACTGAGTCACTCTGTTTGAACATAAAAAATAGCATAGAAGCTATTTAAGAATGTGTTTGTTATTTTTTAATTTCATGCCATTATATATTTCTGATAATATCGTATAATGCTTTTTGGCTAGAGGTAAGCTGCCTTACCTCTGGCCAATGGCTAATGTAATGTACCTGACTATCGAAATGGCTCCCCCAGACGAATAACACAATGTCCAATGTAGCTCTAGGTAGAGAAAAGGCACCTGTAAAGGGATCCACCAAAGTAGTCAAAGCCCTTGAACAGTGCTTGTTCTTGATGTTCTCGATATATGTAATTTTATATGTTGTATACTGGGTGGATTTGTGAACTATTACAAATTTTACACAACTTAAGAATGAACTGCATATTTTGGATGTCTTAATATTTAGACATGTTGTTTGATTGCAGGAGGAAGAACATTTGTAAAGTATTTTGCTCATTACATTGCATTCCTATCCAATATGAATCCATAATCATACAATCATATATGACTTGTTCATATTATTCCATACAGTGTGATTACAGCATTACATTATTTTACATTATTATTTCATCAAATATCACATTACATTCCTTGGCAGATCATTTGACATGGAAAAACAGTGTTGCATTTTTCATGAATGCTTGTGACAGCTTTGCCTGGGAACACTGAGGTTTTTCGAACTGCCGTAAATTCAGAGTAATCTCAGTTTCCACACAACCAATGACAACCCGCTCATGATCAGTGTTTCCCGGCAGGGCCTGCCTGACATGTCTGGAAGTCCAACACCCCCTCACCTCCGTTCAGTTGCCACGGTGATCCTCGGCCCTAATAACCGTCGGGACCGTGTCCTGTGTGAGCTGATTCCGGGAGCTCGGCGTCGGTCTGTGGAGGTGCAGTCTGGCTGCCTGTGTGACCAGCGTAGCAAGATGCCGCAAGTGCTGAGGGGATGGAGCCAGAAAGTCCCGTAAGACTACTGTATGAGCATGGAGCTTCACTGCTTACTCAGAGAGGACCTCAGGCAATGGGAGACTTCAAGGAAGCACATTCAATATTGTTGGTGTTGCATATAAATAGTGTTTACACCACCGGACGGTTTCCAGTTTAGCACGCTTAACAAGTAAAAATGAAAGTGGTACACTAAACCTGGAAAGAGCCAGTAAAATTGAAACTGTTGTGTATGATGCAAACTCCAGTGGTCATTCTACAGGTCTACATCCTTTAGTAGTTTTTTTTTAATATGCGGCCCATAGATGATGTGTTCTTTAAAATCCGATGTTAAACAAATGGATAAACTTGAATCAGACAGGGCGTGGGTTTTTAGGGATTCAGGTTAAGGGATATGAAAAAAAAATGGAATTCTAGGAGCCAGATACAAGGACCTCCTCTTTGCAAGACAAAAGTACAGCCAAAGGGCATTTGTTCAGTGACAGGCGGTGACACAACAGTAGTGCTTCTCTGGCAGTCCAGAGTTAAGCGTAGATGTTGGTAAACCACAATTCCTTGTTTGCTCTGCAAAATGCTTCCCCACATTTGCACTGCAAAAACGATGCTGACTAAACTTAAAACAATAGGACACTACAAGTAACATTTTTTTCGGTGAAGTGTTCCTTTGACTAAGATGTTCCTAATATAGCAATTTAATTACTGGCAAAATGAGTCCTGACCTCTGACTGGCAATGCATACACAACCACAGGAGACTTTACTAAAAGGTGACACATCTTTAAAACCTCACAGCGAGTTTAGTGATGGTGGAACCCAGGATGGAATGAGAACCAGAAACCCCCTGTGGTACTGGAGCTGGTTTGCATGCCACAACTATTCACCCTAATAACTTCTCCTATCTGTTTCGTCCAATAGTCCTACACGTACACATGCACACACACTCTTTCTCACAAACACACGCACACACACACTCTCACACAGTCTCCCTCTCTCTCTCTCTCTCTCACACACACACACACACACACACACACACACACACACAGTCTCTTCCTCTCTTCGCCCTTCTCACAACAAACAACTTCCTCATCTTCTCCTCCACTCTGTCTTTACATGCTGGGAAGACTGGCTATTTTTAACTTCATCGATTTTCTGCCATTGATCTCCAACAGGACTCCGCAGACACTAATTCATGCCAGTAGGTTGGTCTCCTGAGATGCTACATGGATTCTACCCCGCTCCCCAAACTGTACCCCCTCCACCCCTCTGTGATGCTCAGGGCCACTCTCTGCTTATCTCCCACAGAGAAGCTGCATCCTGGTTTACCTGCCGCCATTAATCACATGTAAGAAGACTGCTCAATCCAGTTTGGGACACTGACCTACAAAGACCTGATTGATAACCATGATTCAGCATTGTACTGTGTGTTTCGATTTGCTGTGTCAGCTGGTCAGGTCAGGTCACAGAAATGAACAGAAAGAGCAAATGTCCAAAAAACCAGATAATTTATATTAAAAACTAACAAACAAAAGGAACCAGCCTGAACACACAGTCAGCTGAAAAAGTGAGCCCTCTGCTCTCCAGCCACACACCTGTATTTAATATGCCTTTAATTTGGCAGATGTGACTTATTAACCACTGGCTGGTTGTCCACAAGTAAATTACACACATGGAAAACTACAATTAACATTTACACAACCTGTTCAGCCAAAATTGATCACTGAGCTGTTATTGACAAGGCTGGAAATGGAAAGACAACAATTCTTAGACATTAAATAAATTGACCACTGAACAAACAGACAGTTGTGGGAAACAGGTGAAGGTTCTCCTTCGCACTGGAAGTGTTCAGGATTGAAAGTCATACATCACAAATCCAGGTAAACCTGATTTTATTTTTTCAAGATCTTCCAAGGTGAAGATGGTGATTCTGGCAACTCCTCTCAGCATGAATACCACATGTTTTATTCAGCACTGAATCACTGTAGGTGCCATGTGTAAATTCTAGGTAGCAGCCTTTTATCTGTCATCCAGGTCAGGCAAACTGCCAGGTTAGATGGCAAGGAGATGGATAATGGAATCAAGCTAAGATATAATTCTCCAAGGCCATGAGGGCCTAGAGCCATTACTTGGTCAACATCAGATAAGTTAGGCAGAAAGGTGGGGGGAGTTTAGGGAATAAAGGGACTCCTCTGTCATTAACTTCGACTTGTGGTCCACACTTCTATAGGCCCAGAATGCTGCATTGGCTTGTCTCCATATGCATATGTTCTAATAAATCTTTGATTGTTTGTTGAAATCTGTCTCTGGATGGGTTCCTGACTCTTATCATTCATCGAAGCTTGGGGGGTGGAGTTTATATCCTCCTTTACATGTATCTAAAGAAATATAAAAGAGGAAGAGAGAAATAAAATGAATGAGATGGAAAGCAGTAAACCAGAGTAGTGTTGCACAGTGCCTGTCGACATTTCTGATCAATTTATCAATTCAATTAAAGTTCAGATGAATTCAAATCCATTAACATAAATTATGCTAAATTACAATTATTACATCCATTTTGTTTTACATTAACTTCATTATTGTTTTACAGTAACTTCATCACTACACACACTACTGTCCAAATTTGTTGAATTACATGATGTGAAGTAACAGAAAATATAGGCAGCATTTACTCAGCATTCTACATTCTACAAGGAAATACAGGAAATAAAAGTAAGAGAAGAAAAAACCATTATTGACAGGAATTGAAGGAAAGTTCAAATTTTGTTATGATTTTCTATAATTATTTTTAAAATAAATTTTGTGTTTTTTGCTGTTTATTTTGTCTTCTTGTTCCACTAATTTAAATTATGCAATCATACAGCACTGACCAGCTTACAATACATACAAACTATTCAGCTAAATTCCTGTAGGTCAGGGGTACTAATGTGAGCAGTGAAAGGCACTGACAGAGAGTACATGTGTCAGGTTCGTGCCTCCAAGGGGGATGTGGTCTAGAAACAAACCGGATCTAATCTGAATCTCTCAGATTTCACTTATCCATGTGCTTCCCCTTTCCTGGATTACTGAGGCATATAATAAAAACCTCCTCCCATTTCTCCCTAAAGCTCTCAGGATTTTTTTAATGTGTATAAATTGAATGCTCACGAACCCAAATAGTTAATGAGGCACAAAGAATCATTTCAGTGACTCCAGGCAGGTGAAACTAAAAATCCCCCCAAACTGGGATTTTAGAGTGCTGCTAAAGAACTCACCCTGGGAGGTTTTTTGTGCTGTCAACAGAAAAGCAGGGTGTATTTCAGCTGCCGGAGTTGGGCTGCAGTTCCAGGTTGGCTCCAGAAGGGAAAAATAACCTCTGCTCTTGGTCCCAGAAGCCTCTGTCCTTACCCTTAAGGAGCTTTTAATCAAAGAGTTTGCCAAACTGCTATTTAAATGACCTAAAAAGCATCAACATATAGTGGAGCTGTTTCATCTGTATGTACACTTAGAAGGGAAGAAACAATTTGTAGTTAATGATAATTTTCCCTCAGAGTTGTTGTATGACTTCCTTGAGGCTCAACATTAATTTTTCAGTTTTTATGGATAAAGCCAGCCACTATTTGGAAAGGAAGGGAATGTGTAGAGTTGTTAATAATAAACACACACACACACACACACACACACACACACACACACACACACACACACACACACACACACATAAAAATAGACACGTCTCAAGAATCTGGAAGAACAGTAGTCCTAGGCTTAAGCCATAATAGTCTGATGGAATGCACAGCCATGGATGAGGTAGATTATAATTGGTATTGGAGCATTATCTTAAAATGTTCAGCATATACACAGTGGTTATGTGCTGTTGTTGATTTTGTATGAGCAGATACAAATAAAACTTATTTGATTTTTTAAGACCAAAGACAGGACGAGGCGGCGAACAGTTTTGTTTGTGATCTCCGAAACATGCACTGTTCTGTAAAACTCGAAATGAATGTACTTAATACTTCCTTGTGAACAAAATCGTTGTGACGTATGTCTTACAGATGTCAAATAAAAAAAATTACAGGCTCAGAAAGTGTATTTTCTGTAATCCTCCGGATATCCAAAGCCTGTAGTTGGCGCTGTGAAAAGAAAGGGCGAAAACGACTGAAACCACTCTTCTTCTGGTCTTTGCGTTCTCAGAGTTAGTTCCGCATTACTTTCCGATTGGCTGCTTGACTGCTGTGTCACACGTTGCCGCAATTTTAGATGCAGCGCATCTGCCGGCAATCAGGAAACAAACAGCAAATAGTACAAACAGAAGCAACGAGCTAGCTAGCCAAGTTGGAGAGGCGTTAGAAATCAAGCACTACAGAAATGGCTCAGTGTGCAGAATCGTGTTCAAGCATCGATTTAAACGGACAGCTTCGAAAGGAGAGAAGAGTAGCTATCATCACTGGCATCACTGGACAGGTAAGCCGAGGACCAGCTCACTTGAGATGACATGGCATTCGGAAGCGGCAGAACTGTGATTATGCATTTGCATATAGCAAAACATGTCTGAAAATCGGGTTTCTGTTTGTAATACAGTATCATTGCTCTTGTTTGCCGAATGGCCGCGTAAGATCTTTGCAGTAATTTCTGCCTTCGGATAAAATTGCTAGCTAGTTATCCTGATGAGTTACATCAGGGGTGGTGCTACATATCGAGAACAGGTGCAACGTTTATTTGTCAGTATCTGGTAGAAAAGCTAGCTAGCCAGAAAGAGAGCGAGCTAATTAAATGACCGTCATTGGATAACGTTCATTCAAAATGATATTGCAAGAACATCCATGAGAGACATTTTACTTTTTTTTGTAATTGAAAACACCTGTGTGGTGACGTAATGTGTTACACTTTACACACTTTCCACAACCAGGAAGAAAGTGTCATTAAAGGATCGGTTTCGCGGCTGTGTGACTGTTGACGTATGGTTAACTAAGGCAAGAAAAAAAAAGTGAAGCGGAAAATACAATGAATGAAAGCCGCAGAGATCATAGCCAGTGGTGCTAAGCTTACGAATAAAACAAAGGCGGAATTTATTTGAATGAATATATGTGCCTTGAGCTGACGTTTTTTTAATGAGTTGAATTGTTGCAACGAATAGTTTGAATGCAGTTCTATGATGCCTCAGTTTTGTTTGAATTTGTGTCTAAGAAAGCTGTCTGAAATTTGGATGAGATAAATTAACTGCAATTAATGATACAGTACAATGATATACTTTATAAGTGTTGTATAAGTCACTCAGGGGCGCTGGTAGGAATTTTGGGCCCCTGAAAGGTTAACGTACTGGGCCCCTATATATATATGTAACAAACATATATGGTAGAATCTTTGAGGGCCCCTGTCTGCTTGGGGTCCTTGGAATTGTCCCAACCCCCAACCCCAACCCCCTTATGGCACCCCTGAAGTCATCTCCACCTCTTGCTTGACTACAAACTAATAGTGCTACAAAAAAATTTTCATTCGTGTCATCGATTAGATCAACAATAGTCCAGAGTACATGATCTATCTGATTTTCAAATTATGCTTGCTGATGTGGGATTAACATTAAACTGGGTGTGGTACTTTCAAACAGTCTTGGATCTTAGGAATGTTAGGCAATGTCTACTGCTTCTTCTTTGTATTTTATAGCCATTATAAATGTTAAAGTTTCCATTTCATGAACACCCCCCCAACCACACGCACACACACACACACACACACACACACACAGAGCTACAGAAACCTGTGTACAAAGACAACAAAAGACCTGTGGAGAAGTAGCAGGGTGCGTAAGCATCCTCAAATAGCAGTTTTATGTTACAGTTCTTTGCTTCCCGCACTCATAATCTCTTTTCAGCAGAACTTCCTTTAACACCAGCCTTTGTTATAAAAGCTGGCACACTGTTGCAGCATAGAAGAATGTGAAGTTTCGTGGTATATCTGTAAAGGGTACGTATTTGATTACGGATATAGGCCTAGTACATCTTTTGTGTGTTTTCTTTCTTATAGTGAAGGACAGAGTGCAGTCATGGACATAATGCAGAGACTACATTCAGGATTCTTAAATGTTGTCTTATTATTTATACTCTGTAATTAGCTTATGTTGTGCTTAGCCTCCGCCTGTAGGTGATGTTAGAACTACTTCACCCTGAGATACCGGTAACAGACATAGTGATTTCAACTCTTCTTAAAGCATACTGATTTTACCAGTTCTACCAGTTTACTAGGTTTTCCATTCTCGTTTTGAGTGGCACAGTTTCATATGTCAAAAGCTTTGATTTGCTTTTGTAAATGACAAATTTTGTATAAATGGTGATCAGCCTTAAGTTAGAAGTTAAAGCTCTTTTCATTTACACCTGTTACAAGCAATGCCCAGTGTTGTGGAGAAAATGTAATTTCTTATATTCATATTATATCTTCAGAGGAATGTGTGTTTTCACACACTGTATTGCATGTTTGCATAAGCAATTTGGTTTAATAGACACACTACATGACAATCTCCAGTTAAATACAAACAAACAAAAAACACACTAGCGTTGTCAGAAAAGGGAGGGAAAAATGTACATTGATAGGTCAGTGAAATAATACTTAAGCAAAGCTACGGGTATTTTTCCTTATGACTTAAAATTATAAGATGCTTTGGCAGGAATTCCTTCTGTTCTATTCCGTCTCTACACTAATTCACTCCCTCAGCCCTTACATCTGTCAGCTGAACCCCATAGGCAGAATTCAGTTCCAATTCCAAGAATAAATAGCAGTTAAATTCTGTGGAAACTCCTGTGCAACTCCTAGTCAGCCTGTAAGAATTGGACTTTCTGCACCAGGTGTACATGGGATACCATACAATCGGGTTATGTCTTCCTATAGATATGTATGGATGTTCCCCTGCTGTCCAGTTTGCATTTGAATCTGATGATCATCTAGCACTTGTTTTCCCATCTGGCTCTCCCATGACAAACGTAAGCTGCTTCTGGGGATATTTTGAGGAGCAGTGACCAGAGGCTGCTTTGAAGCATAATTCGGTCATTGCTGCTACTCTCATTACTGGATGACGTCAGTGGCATTTGGGAGGGGTGGAGTTGTTCTTGATCAGTGTGTCAACCTGAATTTACCTGTGTTTTGTGGTTGTGGCTGTGGTGAAAGCTGCAGAAGAATGTGAGCTGTCATACTGGCTTGCATAAGGCCGTCTGACTAGGAAAGAGATAATGTAATGTGATGTGCAAAAGTGATCATGAGTAGGCCAGTAGCAGTGTAACTGTCATGGAGCATAGTGGTTAAGCAGCAGGACTTGCAACCAAAAGGCTGCCGGTTTGATTCCCCACTGGGGCATTGCTGTTGTACCCTTGGGCAAGGTAATTAACCCATTGCCTCAGTAAATATCCAGCTGTATAAATAGATACCATTGTAAAAAAACTGTAACTAATAGGAGTCACTCTGGATAAGAGCATCTGCTAAATGCTAATAATGTAATGTCCATCAGGTGTGAGGAGTGGCAACCTCAGGCAGAGCAGGTCATACCTGATTTTTGAGAAGAACAGAAATTCATTTAGTGGAGGAGGATAAAAAGAAAGCGAGCATGAACCTGTTTAGTGAGAGAGAATGCTTTTTGTCATGTTAGATGACGGTTAGGGATCAGGTTGCAAGACTGGTTATTGTGTGTAAAGCTAAAATGATGCTGACATTAAACTGTGTCATTTAGAATGCATTCATTACTTCCCTGACTGTGTTGGACTCTGATACTCCTGTGATGTTAAAGGGGGTATGGAATTACCCCAACTGGGCCACGATTTGTCTTTAGGTTTTTTTTTTTACTATTATTTTCTGCAGTGACTCCATGTCTTAAAATTTAGACATTAGGCCAAAAAACTAAACTGTGAACCAGTGGGCAATTCCAATAAGTGTCAAGACACCTAGCAAAAAACACAATTAGGGTGTTTTTTTAAACTAATACAGTGATACAGTAAAATCCATTTGTATTACCCGTATTTATTATTTAGAGTCTGTAATATGGTTTTGTGAACAAGCTCACTGTTAGTTAGGTAAGGCTAGCTAACATTAATATTAACTAAAGTTGGTTTTGTGGAATTGAGTAGGTTTTGGTACAGAAACATGTGTTGCAATGAATGACATCTGAGTTTTATTAATTTGATGTAACAAGCATTAGCTTGCAGTCCGGGCTGCAACCAGAAATTAGAATAGGCAGTTGCTATCGGTGCTTCTTGGTATGGGGGGCACCTGTAGTTCTTTGTTTTCTCCTTTTTATCCAAAGGGAGGACTCCTGGTTAGTAGTGCAGTGAGGGGGGAAAAAACAACAATGACAAGTGGAGCCTTGGAGATCCACAAGCCTTGGCTGAAGTTGTCCACAGTTGTCCCTAAAACTGATCCAGGATCAGTTTTGATTTTCACCTTATAATGGTTCAGGTTAGGACTTGGGTTGGATAATCTGATTCTAGATTACTGCTTGCAGGAAACAAGACTTCACCTTGAAGTGACCTTTTACAGTATTGCTTTATTTACATTATTGCAGTCATGTAAAACTGTTATAACATGCCTTGCCTTATTGGTCTCACCATTGGTCTCTTATCTTAGCCTACCTTATCTTACCCAATGTCTGTTGTGAAAGCATGTCTTGTTTGAAGTTATATTTGATTTAAATAACTATTGATACATATTAATCTCCTAGATATACCCAGTATGCAATCATATTTGCATCTTACCTGTTGCGTAAAGCAGTCCAAAGTGTTTGATCTGTAAATATATGTTGCACGGACAAGAATGCAGTTATTTCATCAATTGGTCATCAAGGATCAGTGCAGTTCGGTTTATGACCTGTTACCGCAAAGTTAGTGAGTCACAAATGTGTCTTAACTGATCGTGATCATCGAATATCAAACATTTCTTTTATTTTTTAAAGTAACTTGACACAGCTAGGGCTGCCAAGTTGCTTGGTGGCAAGATCCTCTTCCAAGGTGTGGACAGAACCTTGTGGCCGGAGATGGAAACCGGATAACGTGCCTTATCTTATCTCAGTCCACCTATTGTCAATAGGTACACTCTTTCAAAGTAACACCTCATGACACTCTGTGAACGCAAACAGAGAGGTGTAAATGAAGAGGTGGCTACTGTAAGTGTTGTAGTTTTACAGCAATTGCCTGTTAACAAATATGAACCAACACCTGAAATCATGCAATGTGTTCACAAAGCATCAGTTGATGTTCTACTGATACAACATTATGAAATAAAACATGGCTGTGTGTGCTCATGTATATCATGTCATGTGATCTCATACACCTGCCAAAATACTTAATAACTAATGCATACGTGCTAGTTAGGTGAACTTGACAGAATTATATTACTTTCATTACTGCCTTGCTGATTGATTGCACTGCCTTAAAAAATGACCTTTGGGGTCAGATACAGCCACATGCAATGCACTCAGATAGCACAGTCCTGTTCAAGTACAGTGCAAATTTATTGCTTACAGCAAGATAATGCAAATTACATTAAAAAAAGAATGTGAAATGTGATTCAGCACAACACATTTCTGTATGGATATGCAAACCATATGAGTCCCTAATGTTAACATAAGATGACTTGGCTAGCTGATGTTAGGGAGCTAACAGGGAGCTTGTTCACAATGCCAAACTGTTAACTAACAGTGTTAAATGGTAATAGAATGGATCAACAATTGAATGTATTACTTAAAGAAACATGACATAACTGAATGTTTAGTCTGTCTTTGGACATAGTGTGGTGTAATACCACACCATGCCCCCACACACACACACACACACACACACACACACACACACACACACAGACAGAGGCAACACACACACAGAGGCAACACACACAGGGGGACATGCATATCTATAGGAAGACAGAACCCAATTGTACTTTATCATCCTGTCCCATATATATCTCATGCAGAAAGTCCAATTCTCACAGGCTGAGTGTGGGTTGCACAATATCACTGATCAGTACACTCTCAATAACAGATAATAAATCAAATGATAATCTTAACGTGCATCATATGAATACTACCTGGAAAATGATAATTAGCCTAAAGTGAATGATTAGGGGAATAATATTATTAAATGTATTCAGTGCTGTCAAGCATTGTCATATAATGTGTCCAGCACAAACCAATATGCTTGTGACAAAAAATATAATATGAATATGTGGGATTACAATATCCCCCACAAAGTGGATATTGCTTGTAACATGGGTATTCAGTTGTGTCAGTCAACATGTAGGCATCTCACAGTAATAATAATAATAATGATATTATTATTATTATTATTATTATTATTCAATGCTGTTATTATGATGGGCATGATGATGTTGAATGACTGGGCTAAAGACCAGATCTATGCAACAGAATGATCTCTGCATTCCAGTGACCTGTTTTTAAACTGTATGTTTGAATTGCCATATGTGATGTGCATTTGAGAACACGCCTGAGAGGGTGATTAATTACGTGTTTATCTTGCGCTTGGAAATCCAGGTGATGCCAGCTACCGGTTTGAGATGCACTGTTGTGACAGGCAGTCTTGATAAACTTAAGTGAGTGAAACAAACCTTAGAATTAAAAACACAGTGGATGATTCACTGTGATTGATTTTTTGCTTATTTAACCTCTTTTAAATAACTAATGAAAACACATCTTGTATGTAGTTATATTTTGTTTAAATGTTAATCTCAGTATGCAATATTATTTGCATGTTTTTTTTGTGTAAAGCAGTCCAAAATGGCCAGATTTGTTGATCTCTAAATATATAACACACAGAAAAGAATAGTTATTTTTTTAATTAGTTGTCAAAGATTGTTACAGCGGAGATTATGACCTTGTAATACAGTGAGTTTAAAATAATTCTTAAATGTTCATGATCATACTTGAGCAGAAAGCTGTGAAACCCTGGTTTGCACAGTAGTTTAGTCAAGTCAAGTCAAGAGAGATTTTATTGTCAGCCCATCCATATACAAGTATACAGTAGGGTTGAAATAACGTTTCCATGGGACCTATGGTACTACATTCATATAGTGAAGGAGGAAGATAACGTACGGTGCGCAGAATAAAATCAATAAATAACAAGACAGTGGGTACAATAAATACTAGAAGACAATAAAAGACAAAATAACAAAACAATAAATGGATAAAGTGGCAGGCAGAAATGTGCAATTGAACACCTGTAAACAGAGTTACTTATTCTGTAAAGTGGCTGTGTGCATTGGTGGAATTTCGGCAGTACTGTCCTTAGATTTGTGTTGTTGAAGTCTCCGGTGACGATGAAGAAGCCGTCGGGGTGAGCCGTCTGTACCTCGCTAGCACTAGGGCGTATGTAAACAGCAACGATGATTACTGTTGTGAACTCTCTTAGAAGGGTCAGATTGTATACCTGTGACCATTCATTTGACCTTTGGATCAGTATTAAAATAATTTTTAAGTCAGAACAAATAAATCAAATAATTCATCAGCAATTTGAATTCATCAGCATTTGAATATTACATTACATTACATTTAGGTCATTTGGCAGACGCTTTTATCCAAAGCGACTTACAATATTAGATAATTTGAAATGCATATACCTGGTCACATGTAGGTTAAACATATTTGAATATTAAATCATTCAAAATGCACAACCCTGGTCAGATATTGGTTCAATATATTTGAATATTAGATCATTTGAAATGCACATGCTGATCAGATGTCATTTAAACATATTTGAAAATTAGATCATTTGAAATGTGCATCTCCGGTCAGATGTAGGTTAAATATAGTTGTATATTAGATCATTTGAAGTGCACATCCCTAGTCAAACGGACGCCAAGCACACTCATTTTCCCCCCTGATTGGTAGGCCTCCGGCCACAGAGGAGCCGCACAGCCGCATCCAAGTGAGTCATGGGAAAACGTCTCCTGTTGGCCCATCCCTGCCACTCACGGGGCCAGACCCTCTACCTGGTCTGTTTGGACTCCTCCGAAATGCAGGCTGCTCGCAGAATTTTCCCAGCCCAAAACAAGGGTGGTAGCCAGGGAAACTCACGAAAACAGGCTGTCCTGCCAGTTAACTTGTCCGCTGGGACTCCCTCTCCCTCTCTCTCTCTGTCTCTCTCACTCGTTCCTGCTGCTTGGTCACAGAAGACCAAATGCAGAGCTGTAAAACTGGATGCCTGTTAGGAGCTCTGCTCATGTGAGATGAAGTGTTCTGGTGCTGGTTGGTGGTTGGTGTTTGTGTGTGTGGGCACTGAGGGTGTAAATTAGTTATACATTGCTTTTATTTGAAATTTTTTTTCCCCTTTCCCAAATGTGTCTTCATGGATGCAGGGTGACTATCAGATGTCAGGTCATGGTGCTGTTTCATACTGTTAGGTTTTTAAGGTCTTGTGCTCTTACTTTTTGGAATGTAATGTCTGCGATTCTTATGATAATTTAGTAATTGCGATATCAATGTATAATGTCAATATGTTTGATAACATTGGACCTGGCTTTATTTTTGAGGGGTATCTTTATTAATTTCTTAGGATTTTGGAAACCATCATTTTAAATCATGAATTTACCTGTGATTTAGTCACAATTTATGTACATAATTCATAAAGCTGAATTCTGAGACTGATGAATGTGTGTAAGTGTATAAGTGCCCCACTTGAAGATGGGAATCTAATGTACATTTGTTTAATAGGCAAAACAAATTGTAATGGAACAATATGGCTACAACAATAATCACCCTGCTCTCCCATTATGTTACTTTGTTGCTCCTGTTTTTAATGATACAAAAAATGATCATTTAAATAAAATGTTTCTAAAACTTATCCAGGGCGATCAATCCACATGACCATAATTACAACAAACAGATCCACAAACATTCAAAAAATGAACGCAGTTTTAGAAACTTTTACATAATCGTGGGGCAAAAAATAGAAGTGATTTGTAAAGTGTTATGTGAGGCACACTTGTCTCCTGCCAACCATATGGTCAAACAATCTTCTTAAGTGCAGTGCAAGTACCAGCAGGGTGTAGCTCTGTGGTTCCAACAGCGGGTGGCGCTTTGATGTCATGTGTGGGATACGAGCGCAGTGCGGCTTTAGCCGGGGTTGTCACTTCTTTGAGCCGCCTAAACACAGCGGTTCACAGTCGAGTGGAAACTCTTGACCCTGATCGGGAACAGAGACACTCTCGCTGTCCCCGCAGGGGCCATATGATACTGCCGTCTGGAAGGTCAACGGGATGCGGCCCGCCAGTGAAAGCGTGATCAAAGCCGAGGCGTTTCTCACCAGATTCCCCCCTGTAACTCTTGGCATTTTTTAACTTCTCCCCGCTACCGGCAATGTGAGACTCGCGCTGTAATCGTTACTGAATCTAAACGTGCAGCCTTGGTTTAGACGGGTTTGTGCACCTCCCCCATGTAGAAAGAGATAACAGGCAGCACTGCACCTCTGATCACTCGGGTAATATGTCTTTTACAGTGGGCGAGAGAACGCTCTCCAGACAGGTTTATTTCTTCTTAAAGGAGGACAAAACAAGAGAACTTCTTGATTGCATAACGTCGAGGTGAACACATTAAGTCAATCGGTGGCGGAGTACAGTTAGGAAAAAAGCTAACAAGTCCTGGCAGCACCTGCTCTCAGGTGCAATCAGTGCAGACTGGTCTTCCTCTCACAGCTTTATGGCAATATGTCTTGAAATTTCTGCAACTTCTGAAGGATAAGTAAAAACAGCTGCATCCACTGTCTTGTTGTCTTTAGCCTCGTGGAATTAATTGGTGAACATGTAGATACGTCTGCGACACGTAGGAATATTTTGTGCGTTTTCTGTTACATTTTGTGCAGTGCAAAGAAGGAAAAGATAGCACTTTATCATAATAATAAAAAATCGTAAGAGTGTGCCTTTGGTGCAGTGTGAGAATCTTGAAGATGCCTTTGTTCCTTTGGTAGACTGTAAACCCATTTCAGAACCTCGTGTTTGTCTTTGCGGTGACACCGTGTCGCCATATCATATCACATTCGGTAGGTTTATTTGCGCTGGGGACCCATGACAGGATTCACTGTTTTATGTGGGGTGTAATGGTTTGTCATTCAGTAGTATCATCTGACGTATAATTCATAGCTCACAAAGCTGGCCGGGGTCAGGCGCTGGCTGTGTTTGTTTCTCTTGGCTCGGGTCGCTTCGGTCCAGCTAACTAGGCTGGGACAGGCTGCAATGAAGGCTTCAGCGTTCTGATCACCCCACCCGAATGACTGCGCCAGCATTCTCGCTCGGCAGACACACCGGCGGAGAGCCGCGGTGGCTTCGTCGATCTGCACACGCATGCGTCATGTGTACTCTGGGTGCTGTTAAGTTTCAACGGTTTATTAATTAATCAGTTTCATTTTAATCTTTCAGGCAATCCATCTGTTTATCTCTCACCTGTTCTCTGAAAATTCATTATTTATGAATAATATGACATTGCTCTGTGCAATGCGGTTACGATTAAAGCGTACCAATCTTTTTGTCATTTTAAGCAAAAAAAAAAAAAAATGACCAGTGCTTGCTTTTTACTGGTATATGGTGTTTGTTATTTAATCAGGGCATCCATAAATATGGAATGAACCATATGAGGAATAATAATTACAATAAAAAAATATTCTCATGAAGTCCAAATAAGATTCTTGGAAAGAAAGTGATTCATGTAGCTTACTTGTGGGGTAAACTCTTCAATTTCTGTCTGTACTGGGGGGGAAAAAAAGGAAAAGGTTCATTTTCCAGAATGTAACCTTAGAAAGTCTAAAAAGGGCTTCTCTCCCCCCCACTCTTCCTCCTCGCATGAGTCCGGCTCTGTCTGAATCAGAAGCAGGTGAAATCTGAGCGTTCGGGCCTCCGTCGCGTGTGTTGTGCTCACTCCTGAATATTGAGTGTGGCAGAGGGATACCTCTCCCCGGCTGCACATCGGAATATTAGCCCTGTGTGTCTGCTATCTGTCCCAGCCGAAAAGAAAAAACACTGAAGACGCACGTCTGTCAGCAGACCCGGGGATACGAACAGTGAAAAAACAAAACAAAACAAAATCTTCAGTTTAGAAATTATCTGTCAGTATGCATCGGTATAGCTTTTCTCCTGTCCTAGTTCTCGCATAAGTGTGAGTAGAAGGTCTTAAGATCCATATTGGGAGTTGGGATATTGTAGATCGACAGAGTGAAAACGGATGTCTAATTTTGAAAGTGCTTCAGGAAGCCACATGTTATAACTGAGAGTAACAGGCTTTATGTTCAGCAGGTTCTAACATTAGAGGTGCAAGAAAGTGCTCAACATTCCACTGGTTTTGTCTTATGTTCATTTTAGAAGTCGAATGGGGCGCAGACAGTAAAGAAACCAGTGTGGGAGACAAATGTGTTTTAACAGAGGAGGATTTGAGAAGCTTTGCCCAAGGCCTGTGTGTTTGACCGTTTCCTCTGTGAAAAGTGAAATTGCACCAGGTTTTCCGTGCAGCTGAATGACGGACCGGTGATATTCACACTAAAGCCGAGGCAGAGGAGGTGATGGTGGCAGGGCTAGCCGGCTGACTGCTGGTGGCATGCTCATTTGTGCCACTTGTATGGATGCGGTAGCATATGTACTGCCCCCTAGTGGCAGCCTTTGAGGGCTGCAGCACTGGATCCTGTAGGTTGTGAGTGGCACAGTGCTCTCTGGCCCAAGATTGTAGATGGAAATTCAGAAATTCGAGGTGGAGATTATGCCCCCCCAGCCCATGCCTGGGAAAGGAGGCCTCGCTTGAGACGCTGCGGGATGGTCATTCTCAGGTTTCGGCCAATAGAACATGCCCCGCCCAGTTCGCAGCTCTGTTTGCCTGTGTACTGCCAGAGAAATGTGGCACCTCTGACCCCTCAGGGGTACATGGCTCTGACCGCGCCACCAGCTGAGTGAGGAGTGATGGGAGTCGGCAGAAACTGACCCGCATCACCTGACCAGGCCCATCTGTCTGTCAGTCAGCGGTGGTGTTGTGTGTCTGTGTGAGTGACAGGCCGGCCGGTTGTCTCAGAACTGCCATAACGCCCCTAGTGGAGGAAGCATGTCAGTGTTTCATCCCAGTGCTTTTAAGGGATTGCAGGTCATAGCAACAAAAGCACAATCTCCCACATGCCTAGAGAGTTAGTCTCGCTGGTAACCTTGGATCCATGTCCAAAAGCTATAATAGTTTTACATTTTCAAATTCGTTTTTATTTTGATAATATGTTTGTATTCGGTCTGAATTTCTGTTTAGTTTTAGTTAGTTTCACCAGTGGTTTCATTAGTTTCAGTTTAGTTTTTTCATTTCTATTTCATTTAGTTTATTATAGTTTCAGTTTTAGTAATTTTAGTTAAGGACAAAAAATTGTCTAGGATTAGTGCAGCGTGAAAAATAATCTGCTTATCATTGAAGATATCAACATTTCAAGACTAAACTTAACATATGCGATACATTTGTTTCAGACTACACAGAATTTTGGTGTGACCAGTGACGGCTCCTGCCAAATCTCTCGGGGGGGGCAATTGTTGCGATGATGGCTAAGGTGACCCGTTCAATGGATAATTTAACAGTTAGCTAACTTGACATTGTCACATTGCATTGAGCAGGGGTAGCAGAACAAAATGTTAGCTACTTCGCAGCCTGCTAGCCACGTTTTCCGCTCATACCAGCTCTGCGAAAATCCCCGGTTATACGATTTCCCCCTCTTTGTAGATACTAGCTTGATGTTTAAATTTGGTCTGGGTGGTTCTAATTCTTTAGTTGCCAATTTATCCTGATTACTATGACGACTGAACGGCATTTCTCTTAATGACACAATCGAGTTGCTCTGAGTTGAGGTAACATTAGCCATGTTGACCTTGAATGTGACAAGATCGCTGGCTGCCCCGGCGATCCCTACACCAGGTTACGTATGACGAAAGCATGTTAGTGCAAGCCCACCCGGAACCCATACAGATTGTATTGCAGCGCCTGCAGTTCAAAAAAATTGCTTTAACATGAGAGTCTATCAGAGCGATCTGGGCGATTTTCAACCAGACTGGAATCGCCCGAAAGGGGCGATACTCCACGGAACACGACTATGATATCCAGAGGCAGGACAAACTGTCTGAAACAGTCACAGCTAGCGTAGCACTGTGGTAGAATGTGATAGAAAAATTCCCTCCCTTTCCCCCTTTGGTGGTGCGTCGCCCGATCGCCCGAAGGAACAAACCGCCCCTGAGTGTGACTCCCGCCGCCTTGAATGGAAACGAAGTCCGCCGTCTTGAAACAATAACAACAATTATTTTTTGTCTTTTATTTTATTTTTATTAGTTTTTTAGCAATCATTATTAGTTTCGTTTAGTTTTAGTTTTACATTTTCTTCGGGTAAATTATTTTATTTCAGTTCATGAAAATGTCTCAAAACCATTAGTTTTCGTCTTAGTTTTAGTTTTAGTATATGATAATAACCCTGATTGGATCTCTGTCTTTTCAATACTGTATGTAGACACATCCCACATATGTGTGATCAACCTCTCCTGTTCCCCTTTCTGCAAGCTCAGCAATCTTTCCTCAGTTGATGTTCAAGTTTGTGTTGTGTGTTCATCTGTGAAAAGCTGGCTTCTGTGAGCTGGTCTTTATCATTCTGAAATGTGTTTGGCTATGAAATGATTCCAGTTCATGTTAAAAATGAGACAAGCATAAATCACTGAGGGGTGATGTGAAAGCAATTTACCTAATTAAAGGTCTTTAGATGCAGTAGTGGACAGCATGTAAATAATTTTACCAATGCGTGTAGTCTAATTGATTCAAGATAAACAGCCTGCACTACTCCAGTTTAGGCAATTCAATACAGTATGTGTATATTTAGATAGTTTCAAGAGTTATGGTTCTGTGATTTTTTTTTTTCCTACTGTTAGACATGAACATGCTTATTTAGGAAACATAACAGCTTGTTTGTGTCCCCCAGCCCATTAACAGTCACTCAATTACAACCCCTGACTGACACCCCCACTTTCCGCTACAGTCTATCCGTTAACCCCTGTCCAGCTTGGCTACCCAGAATCCTACCCGAAATCCCTGCGCAGTATATGGATGTCATTTGAAATACTGATAGCGACCCGTTCACCAGTCGCTTCTGGGACGGGTGCCGGCGTGACCGCGTTTATTCGGAAAACCTTGAGTTGGTGCCAAGCGAGCAGGACCGTTAAGTTGCGGTGGACCTCAAACTCGCCTGCTCCGCGCCGGACGGTCCGAGACCCCAGTGAGGGCGGAAACGCCATGAATCATGTCGGGAGCTGCTCTAGCGGGAGAAACAAGTGCAGAGCCCAACCGCCGCAGGGACCCTCCTCAGAGAAACGAGGACAATAATGATGTTTACAGACATCGATTTCGCATTTTGATTCATTTGGCACGGCGAGACTTTTTTAAAATAGGAAACAATGAGTCAAACCCCGGAATGGTCTATTTTCATGTGTCGACACAGGTGTCTTAAAAAATAAGTGCTGTATAAATTAACTATCCACTTGCGAATACTCATGACCTGCTTCAGTATGTCAGCTATTACTTTCTTTGGCAGGTGGGAGCATGCTAAGGTTTTTTTTGCCTAATATAAAATGTATAAATAAAAAAAGAAAACCCATTAAAGAAAAGGTACAAATGACTGCGGCTCCGTTGGCCAAGTTGGAGGCTTCATCTGTTATTCGAGCTCACACGCGCCAGCCTTGTCAGGCCAGGCAGCTGAAAACGCTGTACTTACCGGAAACCAGGGCAGTTATGATTGAGTTCCTGTTATTGACTTTTTCTCCACCGAATGCCAAGTTTCAGTAGACGGAGCACAGAGGCACCACTGTGGGAGCCGAAGGTGAACTCCGTCTGAGGAATACTGAACACTTCTTGTTTCTAAACCTGTACCCTTTTTTCCCCCTTCCCTCTCCTCATCCCCCTCCTAGTTTTTATTTCTTTCCCTCCCCCCCCCTTCTCTGGAAAGGGCAGACTTTAGGCGTTGGACGTCTCCATACCTGGGTTTGACCGACCCGTTGACAGATCTCTGCTAGGACCAGAATTGTAGTTGATGCGCCACGCCCTCCCGCTCTCTCGAATGTGAAGGCTAAGGTTTTTCGGACTGAATTGGTCCCTTTTAAAGGCACTTGGGGCACACAGGTGCCAGGTCTTCGTTAGCTGTCCTCCTGTGACCTGCACTTTCCATGCGGTATTCATCTGACCTGGGATGGTGCGCCATCTGTTTGATATTTGCATCTGGCTGCGTGCTGTCATTTTCAGGAGGGAAGGAGACTAATTGCATCAGAGCGCAGAGGTCGGTGCCCTGGCTGAACCTGCTTCTGCTGGACTAGATGGCAAAGCCACCCTCAGCCCCAACCCTCAGCTGCACTCGATGGGGCCTTGTTAACATAAGCCTTTTTTCATAACTGTAGCCATTGCCAACACTGTCATTATAACTTACATGTAACATTATAACGTTTATATATAACACACAAGTACATATAAAACTTAACGTTTTGTATATAATATATATTACTGGCAATGCGGAGAAACAGCTAATAATGGCAAGTTGGCAGAGAACAGAATCAGCATATTGCAAATGAAGTTGTGTGTCATGACATACAGTAACAATTTCGGCTTCTGGAGCCGGATTTGCTACATTTAAGCTTGTTCACACTGCTTGGGACACAGGCACACCAATAAGCAGCTGTGGTACTGTGTCAGAGCCGTGAGAGTCCTCAGTGTCCGTCAACCACCTAAGGTGAACGACAGTCCCGGACCCGTCCTTCCACATCGGCATAATATTTAGGTTGAGACTGAAACGGGAGTGTTCCAGCCTCTCTTGCCGTGTTCAACTACTTGTGCAAGGAATTCCAGTTACACTTCTGCAACCCGATGGAGCTTGTGGGCTAATTCTCAAAGACAAGTGCAAACAGAGAGCAGAGGCTAAATACTTCCTGTCTGGTTGCATTCACCTCCCTGCCAGTTGAGTTTTACTCCTTACTTCATCCTGCAGATTTGGGTCGTGCAGTTAAATGGCCACAAAATCTTGCATGAATGACGATCCTACTTCACTGCAACAATCATATTTTACTCTGTCTTTTAAAAATGCTGGTTTCCTTGGCAGTCAGTGAACACCCTTCAAGCTCAAATACCAAAAAAAAAATTGTGGTACAAAATGAAAAGGGAATATCAAATCCTAATATCTTACAGAAAACAGCTCTCTGAGACTCCGGTGTTTTACTAAGTGAACAATGGCTCCCTCTCCCAAGCCTTGGAAAGTCATTTTCGACATTCCTCCTTCCTCCATTCAAAGCGCTCCGTGGCTCCTTCCCAGACACGTTTTCGAGAGACAAAGAATAACAGTGTTATTTCATTTTTATTCCGGCCTCGCCGCGGACTGAAGAGCGGTGATATATTCCATCCCAAATCGACCTGCACTATAATAAAGCCCTTGTATTTAGGACCTCGGAATTTCGCATTAAGGCCAGCATCTGGTTTTATTATCTCAACAACAGACTGCACTTAAAAATCTGACGGAACTATTAGACCGTATTGATATCATAAATCCTGAGCCTATTGGGTAAAAGTTGCAGTGTGCTGTGATCTGTGAAATATGCAGAAGCCCCGATTATGATTGGATTGAATTATGAATGGCTGACTCTCGTACAAATAGCTACATTTTCATGGTATACCATCTATAAAATCTCAAGCACAGCTACAGTTTTTCTCAATAATAACTTGACGGATGTAAACCAATAACTGCATGTTTATTTGGAAAATAGGGGTGAAAAGATTATTATTTGTATATAATTAAAACCCTTGCATTCCTCATAGCATGGAAACATTCATTGTATTTGAAAGTACTGTTACTTTAAACAACGCATTGAGTGGAACGTTTAGTTCAGACTTCAGCTGGTGTCAGGTAGTTCAAACTACAGCAAGTGTCCAGAAGGCACTGTATTTCACAATAAATGTCACATATGCCATTAGGTTTGTTTCAAAAACTGTAAAAAATAATTCCTCTCCTTATATTGTCATGTAAAAGTGCTTCTGAAATGCTGTGCAGCAGACATACATCACCACTCCGCCAGGGAATGTGTTCAACCCCCCCCACATCCTCTGGAGATTTTACCAGGAAAAATGTTTCCTCTCACCTTTTTCCACAGGAAACGCCATTTCTGTGCTCGGCATTCACTGCCGCCATTTTCCCCCCGCTTAAAGATACAGTGGCTCCTGGGACTGCTTCCCTCTGACACTTTGAATATAGATATAGCAACTAAAAGCAGCCACTGTTAAATATATCGTACAGTTTTTACTTTTGATTTCTGAAGGGATTTGGGGCTGGGTTTGGGAGCTGTTCGATGAAATCCCTGGACTCGCTGCCGTGTGGGATATTAAGATGAGAACTCTTTATAACCAGAGTGGTCTTTTCACTGTTAGAATGGCAGCGATCTCCTCAATAAATGTCACCCTGACAAATGCCTCTACCCCAATAATATTACTTAAGTGAAAACCTCTGAGACCAGCGCAAAAATAAATAAAAGATCTATCAGCACTCAGAGCACTGAGAAGTGCGGTAGAGAGGCATATGACCACTGAACCATTTGAAAGAAAGACTTTTTTTTCCTCCCGTCTTCTTCTGGTTTAAGCCTGACTGAAGTAAAGCAGCCTTCTCTGGGGAGATCAACAGCCAGGCCCTCTCTCTTGTTTCCAGTTCGACTGGCAATTCCTGCAAGCGACCACTAGGGGCAGGCGCAGGGTCGGGGTGGCTCGCAGGTGGGGCGAATTGTTTGGGGTGCTCCTTAACAGAATGTTTTACCGACCGTATAAACTATAAAATCCAGTCGCGGGCTTCTGTTCGGAGTTAAGCGGGTGGGCCCGTGATGTATTGTGCACCGTAAATCACCGGGGATTGAGATGTTGTAGCGTGGAGGGGTTAAACATGTGGAACAGGGGTGAGGGGTGAGAGGCGCGGGGCCCTCTGGCTCCCCTCCCACCGTTTCGGGCCCTGAAAGACGCGTTTGATGTAACGTCTCCTGCGCTCGCTAATACCATCTGGGTATAGACCTCCGGTCACCGCCGCACAGAAGTGTGTGCGCCTTTATTGCCAGAAATAATAATAATAAAACAAAGAATCTGTCCATATTCATTCCCGAAGATGGATTCCGTGTCGTAATGAGATTTGAAGTTCTGAATGGATTAAATAAGTAGCAGCTCTGAAGGCGCTTTCGAGCGCTTCCAACATCTTTACTTAATTTGTATCTACAGTAACCCCTGGGGTTAGTGTTTTAGTGTGGTACATAACTTTTTTTTTTTTTTTTTTTTGGATGTTAGGTGGGGAAAGATGTGACAACTGAATTCGCAGGTTGGAGCCGGTTCAAAGCCGACCGCCGGTGTGCAAGGCGCTGTAACCCCTTGGCGGAGGGGAATCTTCACTGTCCGCCGAACAGCGGGGTCAGCTTTATCCCCGCATTGCGCACAGTGACCCCTGGACGTCAAAGCGTGTAACAGCCGTGGTCCTTTCCCGTGCTGAAATCGGTAGCGCGCCCATAAACTGGTGCCATGCAAGAGGAAATGCTTCCAGTCAACGGAGCCTGTTTTTCTCATTTCACCCCCACCCCCCCGTTGTAGACATCATAAAACGATGCATTCAGTGAGCCTCGAATGGGGGAAATTGCTGTTGACATATTAATCACTATACCAGATTGATTCGAATGACCCTGTCTCAGATTTGGCCGCTTTTCGGAATAGTGACATGGCATGATATTGCCGAATAAAACAAAAACGCAAGTGACGGGTCCAAGTCTGATTTTCATCACAGTGGGCTTTTTATACTCGGCGAGTCAATTCCTACGCTTGTCTCTGACTCCGGTATTATTTATGCCAGTTTTATACCTGTGCTCCAGGTTTGAAATGAAGCCAGGAACCTAGATTTACGCTCTGCCGGCCTCCCTGACAGTTTGTCATGCTAATGTAAATTCAATTCCAGGCCTAAATGCAATCTAACCACAACGCACTTAAATTTAAGTAACAAATTTTATGTTAAACGGTTCTGATACCAGCACAACGTTACGAGTTTGTCGGTCACTGAAATTAAGGGAAAACTGCTGTACAAGACTAATAATATTAAAAAAACATAGCTGTTCCATAAATATTTTACATCAGTTTAGGGCATTTAAAGTGCATTAAAGTTACGCTGAATGTAGGCCTGTTGTAGCGAGACAGGGGGAGTGGTTCATCATGGGTGGCAGTATAGTATAGTGGTAAGGAGCAGGGTCTGTAACTGAAAGGTTGCTGGTTTGATTCCCTGCTGGGGCACTGCTGCTCTACCCTTGAGCAAGGTACTCAACCCAGAACTGCCTCAGTAAATATCCAGCTGCATAAATGTATATGTAAAAGAAGTGTAACCGATGTAAGTTACTCTTGATGAGAGTGTCCGCTAAATGACAATAATATAATGTAATGTCATCATATTAAAGGCGAAGAAGTTAGATGTATATGTGCATCAGCTGCTCCCTCCTGCCCCGGCCTCCTCTACTGTTCGCCCCCCATGGAAGCCTGCCACAGAGCTTTCGGGAGCACTGTTCCTTTAAACTGGCTTTTTTTTTTTTTTCGGGTGAGCTCCTGTGTGAATATGAGACAGGAAATCTTATGGTGCGTGATTGCGCACTTACAGCGCTGCTCGGCACATAGCTGGAAGTGAGACTAAACATTCAGGCCTTATTTACATCTCCGGCCTAATGAATAAAATATTGTCCCCCCACCACCCCACCCCACCAGTCCCCCAAAAGGGTCTGATAAAAAAAAATAAAAAAAGAGCAAGGCTTTCTGGTCTCTGTATTATGTAATAGACATTGAGCTCGCGTTTCTGTTGTTTAAATTGAACGTCTAGACAGCAGATCTTTCTTTTTTTTTTTCCCTTTTTTTCCCCCTAACACACAGGCCATCCGCGGTGCGCGCCTGATAGCGGGGCTAGATTAGGCAGCTCTCAGGTGGGACTGGTTGCGGATCGGTAGCGGCTACTCCAACGGCACGCAGGGGCCTGCTGTTGATAAATGGACCTGTCACCTTAATGGAGCGGTTGTGTCTGTCTGACATCTCTTTCCTGCCGGCCCTGCGGTCTGGAGGGAGGGGGGAGGTGGGGGGAGGGGTTTAAGCTCTGGAACGTATTGGCGGAGGGGCTGGGAAGAGGCCCGAACAGAACTTCCCAATGTGCAGGCCCCGTCAGGGACCGGTGCAGCGGCGGGGGCCAGCTGTGCCCCCCCCCATCCCTGAACACTCCCTTGATTGCACAGCTGATGGGTGTTTTCACTTTTCGGAGCTGGGCGCTGGCAGGGTTGGTGGGGGGTGGCGGCTGCAGAGCAAAACAGGCATAACTGAAAAACACCTCAATCAAATGGAAGTTTTTTTCTTGTTTTTTTTTTTTTAATCTCTCTCCCTCTCTCTCTCTCTGCATATTTTCTTATCTGAAAAATGGAGCGCTCACTGCAATGTCAGACATTGGTTTTGGGAATTAGGGCCTTGCAACAAGGTCATTCTTACTTGGCTGATGGTGTGTGGTGCACGGGCTGGCTTGCAATTTAGGGAATAGATCATTTACAAATGTCATTTATATATCATTTATGATTCGTAATAACCCATGACAGACCCTCCGACTGCCTGACCCGTGGACGTGCTTGGTCATTTAAAAGGCACAAGTGACGAAAGGTCAGGCTGAATGTCAGTCTGACCCTTCCTTAAAACTGCACCTGAAGCCAAAAACAAGAAGGCATTGAGCCACCACAATGCTCCAGCACTTTGCTGGAAGGAAAATGTCATGTCCGTGCTCTGATGGCTTGCACGCCCTGCTCAGGAGCAGAGACTTTGCTGTGTCTGTAGCGTGTTGTGGCTCCTATGTGGCTTCATTACGTTGCGTTAGCTGCAGCCTGTAATGACACTGCATAACCGGGCCAGCTGTCAGCTCCACTCTGTGGTCTAAAGAAAGCAGATTAAGTGATGTGATTCATTAGCACTTGGAGACAAATAAACGGATTGAAAGTCTGTGTACGCACACAGACACACACATGCACACACACGTATACAAGAAGAGGAAGAAGGGAGAAAAATGTGAAACTTATTTCAGAAAGCAGAGCAGCAGCGGTTGTGGCCTGACGCTCTCGGTGGTGTCATCATAAAGAGCTACACTTGTGGCCATTCAGAGTGGCGCAGTCATGAGATTCAGAGACAGTTGGGATTCTGGCGGTGAGAGGAGCCGTGGTGCGACGCGGCGCGGCTCGGTGTGGTGATCGGTGAAACCCCCCCACCCCTTAACCCCATGCTCCCTCAGCCCCCCCCCCCACTGGGTGGAACGGAGCAATCGAGAGGCTCCTTAGGGCCCCGGGCTGCTGTTGTTACAGCTGTGGAGGCCGAGGCAGCGGCGAGGCAAGTGGCTTGACTGGGGTCACGACGTGTCCCGCCGGGGGATTAGCCCAACCTGGAGGTCCAGGGTGCTCCCTCCCTCCCTCGCTCCCCCCGCTCAGTCTCTGCAAATGAATTCCACAGCTCCCTCCTCCCAAATAGCGATTATCACTGTTTAATTACAGAAGCTGTTTGTTTTCTCCGCAGACAGCCAGACAGACTGGCCTTTTTGTTTTGCGTGTTGCTCTAACCTGCTGCTCTCTCCTGGTTTGGTATTCTGAATATGCAACACCCTCAGATTGTTTAGTTTCCTCTTAGCACTGAAAACTATCATTTCTGCCCCCCCCCCAAGATGAAGAGCCGCCACTTTCTTGCCTTCGGTGCGGTTCCCTTTTCCTGTTTCAGTAGTCGACTTAATCTCCACGGGAGCCAAGCCTCCTTCAGGAAAGCAAATAAGACTTATGTGGGCATATGCAGTTACAGCAAATATCCTGCTTTGTGATTACAGAGCATTGCACCCTGTATTTTGGCCCATCTGCCAGCAGGGGGCACCGTGCAGTGGCAGTTGCTTGTCTGCTTGTTGATTCTCCTCAGCTCAGAATAAACTTATTTTTTGTTGCAGTTACATACTCATTACGTTTTTGTTTTTGTTGAGGTGGAGTAATAGTTCTTGGGTAATTACAAAGCTAACCTGCCTTTAATTTGCTCGTTCACCGCTCCCCGGGTTTACTTGTAACATTTTTTATTTCATAGTAATAATAGTAATAATCAGCAGATTTCTTTCATCAGATTCTCACAATGACAGATTTAGTCAGCCCAGTAAAAGCCACATAAACTAAATAAAATATTAGTTTCTCTTTAATCTATTGGCCTGCGGTATAAAACTGGCTGTGAATTTGAGCAATTGCATTTAAAAAACCTTGAAAAAGATGTTGATCTGCCAGGCATGTTGAAAAATGAATAAAATTTTAAAATGCTGTTTACATTTTTAAATTCTGATCAATCAATCCATCAATCAGTTACAGCACACTCTGTACCGGTATGCCCCAGGGCACTGTACCCGGTTGGAGCAACAAGACAATGAATGGTAGTGTATAACATACAGTTATATAAAACACTGTTAAAAATTTCAGTCGAGTATGAAAAGATTCAGAAGTTTCATCATTACTGACTCAAGGTCAACGCCAAAAGCTGATTGAATGGAATTCGATTCTTCTTCCCATGGAAAGTGTGCTTTGTCACAGTGTCTTCATCATCAGCTCTCTGTCTCCGGCACACTGCGGCAAGCCCCTTAGGATAGGCGACTCGCCCCAAAACGGGCAGCACCAGGCATCAGGTGGACCCCTTCTCTTACCCCTGTACAGAGCTACGAGGGTAAAAGAATGGGGAGTTGGACAGGGGTCTTCATTGAGAAAACGATACACTCAAGTGGGTGCTCCACCAATCCTGTGCACTCCTGAGCTTTTGGTTCTGCCCTTTCGCTGGGCTTTTTTTTAAAACGCACCCCTGTGCGTAGGCCCTCTCCCCCTCAGTGTTCTGCAACACCTTGCATTGTTTGGGGAGGCCTGCTTTTTTCTTCTTGCTGGGAGCACCACTGGGTTTCCACAGGCTGAAGAGCACGGCTCATTCTATCACTGTGGAAACGCTAGGAGGGGAAGTGAGGGAAGCAGGCCTAAGTTAGTGCATATGTGCAGATGTGTGTAAATAATAGTCACTGTCAAATAAACTCACCAGGATTGGGTGGAAGACAGAGGACACGGATCACCTTCTAGATCACGGAACGTTTGCCTGCTGTCCAGGGCAAAAGCGAAGAGAGGCTAATCTGTCCCTTCCCTGTCTTTGTCACAGTCTGTGTGAGATTTGCAAAGAAGGATGTCATAGCTGTGTGGTGTGAAAGACTGAGGAGCTTTACTGGAAAGCCATGGTATTCTAACTCAAAGAATCCTTCATAAGTTGACCATGATAATGAGAGGATGGATTATTGGATTCGAATGAATTGATTTTAGTTTGTACAGTGGATTAAAATAGACATTTTCCATTGCTTAATTGAATTTCCATTGCATTGCATTGATTGCTTACAATTTTGAGGTTTCCGGTTTTACCATGCAGACACTGAAGAAAATAATTTCTTGAAATTATGTGGTATTTGAGAATGAAATAAAAAAATGAATGTGTGCTTCATTGGTCAAAGAAATAGAACAGCTACTTAGTCGTGGAGATGGTGTGTATTGTGTCTGGGTTGGAGCTTTGAGAGTTCAGGGTGGCACAGGTAGCCTAATCCAGCAGTCTGCTCCATGCTCCCTGCTTCTCTGTGTCCATCCATGCAGGTTCTGTGTGCACGGGTATCCAGGGTGGCATGTCAGGTGATGGCAGGGGGAATGCCTTCAGACACTACACTGTCATGCCCAGTTACACTTATTTAATAAGAAGTGTTAGTGAGTGTACTGTAATGGAGTTATAGGCTAAGGCTTAACTCAGGTCTGTGTAATTTTTGTTTTTTGGGGGTGTACGAGAGGTGTGTTGAACTTCCTGACCAAAGCCCCGCTCCTGTTTTGAGCGATATTAATCTAATCTTTCCCAGAGTGTTCTTTCGCCATGGCAACGCACGTCCTCGGAGGTCACGGGGGTCGCGGTTTTTGTTTACGCCGGCCGCTGCTGGGCTTGATTGCTGCCCGCAACCCTTGGGCATTGTGTGCCAGGCGTGGGGCCGGGGGAGGTCCAGTGCGAGGACTGGCACCCGGGACCCGCCGGCGGCCTTATCTGGGGCGGGCTTGCCGGCGCGGCGGGGCGCAGGCCGGAGCCGGGGGCCTGATTGCGGCGGTTTGTTCGTGCGTGGACCCCCCGCGGGGCGGCCAGGCGTGCGGGGTGCAGATAACCTCCCCATCCCCCGGCCGTTCCCGCGAATGGCAGGAAAGAACAAAAAAAAAAAAGAGGAAAAAGAGAAAAGAAAAAAGGCGCGGGAAAAACAGGGGCGCGTAATCTCTGCCACGCACTCGGCAGCGGCTCGATTCAGACCGCGGGACAAACAAGGTGGGCACCCGCGTGCGGCGC
This sequence comes from Megalops atlanticus, assembly GCA_019176425.1. Classification (NCBI taxonomy): domain Eukaryota; kingdom Metazoa; phylum Chordata; class Actinopteri; order Elopiformes; family Megalopidae; genus Megalops; species Megalops atlanticus. Next base: position 47,814,813 of record CM032876.1, read on the forward strand.
GGGCCGGCTTTGTTTTCGAGGGGGCGGCACCTCGTCCCAGACCGGAACAGCATGGCCCACTTTTACACCAAGCCCCTGACCGTTTTAGCCAAAAACAGATCTTTCACACGGGCATGACTTGCCTCCCCATCAGTAAGCTAACAGCACATGCTCACAGAGTTGACTTTTACATTGCAGGATGCCCATGTGCGTTTTTACAGTGAGTTTTCATCTCCCTCATGGCTGTTCCCCCCCAGCCCTCCCTCCCTGTAATGCTGTAATATTCCATACTTCTAATTGAGTTTCTGCAGCCCCTCGGTTTCCTGAACACTGCCCGCGCAGCTGACAGAGTTACCTGCCAGTGGTAAACCAGCGCTTTTACCAGCTTAGGCCTGCCGCCAGGGGATCTGGGGCCTGACTTACCCAATAAAGTCATCCGGGCACAGGCAGAAAATCACCAGCTCCATCCAGAACTTCACTTCCCTCTGCAGCTGCACTCCATCAGTCCTGAGTTCATCTGAAAAGCAAAGCTGTGCATCAGTTGCTGTAGATCTTGAATGACACGTTCAACAATTGCCACTTTTTTTTTGCGCGCTGATCTTAACTGCAGTTTGGGTTTCAGCTAAGATTGTGGTGTACGTATTTTAACGACATGGCTTGGAAGCTTGCTCATTTATGAATGAATCAGCGCTTCTGTGGTTGTGACAAATGCATTTTGAGAAACTTCCAGCCTCAAAGAGTGGCTGTCCCTTGGATATTCAGCCCCTCATAGTCATTGCTGCATTGAGTTTTGTTCTGACAGAAAAATGACAGAAGGTGACTGACTCAGCGTGGCACATCCGTTTCTGGGAATGAGCGCACCCCTGAGTAAAGTCACTGCCCTTGAGGAAATTCAGTCTGACAACTTCAAAGCAGAGATGAGCATTTCAGACAACTTGACATTCTACTATTCTGTTCCTTCCAAGATGGAAGATTCCAAACAGTCAGACCTTTCTGAATTAGTAGAGCGGTTGCATCAGTGCTGACAGCTCGAAAGCAGGAAGCAGAAAACAGCACTAACTTGTGGCACATACACAATGAGAGGTAGAATGAGACATTCAGAGAGAAACATGGAGAGGGAGGGAGAGAAGTGGAGAGACACAGAGAGAGAGAGGGAGGGAGCCATGAACAAAGAGATTGTGACTTAGAGAAACATGGGGAGAGAGAGAGAGACATGGATATAGAGAGAGGCCTTTTGTGGACGGCCTGCTTTCTGACAGAGAGAGAAAGCGATAATGAGGGGGGGGGCTCTGGCCCTCTCAGACAGTCCTCTGAAGGCTCCCCGAGCGGGCCAGGGTGCAGGGGCAGGAGAACCGCAGCTTCCTCTGAAAGGATGTCGACGAGGAAGGACCCGGGTCTGTTTGCTTGGGCCGCTGCCCGCTCGTTATCGCGAGCCCCTCTCTCCTGCCCGCTCTGTTTGACTTGTAAAGTGAAACCCCACAGTGCTCCACCTTTATTAAGTGAATAAAAAATACCCCTCCCCCCCCTACTCACCCTACGCCCCCTTGACCTTTCCTCAGCGTTTCGCTCCAAACGTCTACCGGGTGGTGTTATCTCTTTAAAACAAAAAGAGGGCTCTTATTTTAACTTTGTTTGCCTCCCTTATTTAGCGTTCATCTGTGAGGAGCTGGCAAGTGCAGAAGAGGCTCCCTGTGATTGGCACAATCCACCTGAGTGTGCGTGCGAGTGTGTGTGTACATACTGTATGTGTTTCACCTCAGCGGAAATGCACTCTGATACACGGCTAAGGGAGCATCACTCAAATCTGAATGCGATTGGCGCAAGCTGCCTGTGTGTGTGTGTGTGTGTGTGTGTGTGTGTGTGTGTGTGCGCGCGTGTCTGTGTGTGCATGTGTGTGTCTGTGTCTGAGTGTCTGAGTGTGTGTGTGTGTGCGTGCGCGTGTGTGCGTGCGCGTGTGTGTGTGTGTGCGCGCGCGCGCGCCTACACACTGTATGTATTTCACCTCAAAGGAAATGCACTCTGATGCATAGCTAACAGAGGGCCACTCATGTGTAATTCAGGAACACATTTTCAGCTGAGAGTAACAGGCCCTAAATCCACGGCATTGTACGGCTGAGATGAACGAGGCAGCAGCGAGATGCTGCTCAGTCCTGAGAGCATTTCCTCCTCCTTGGGTCCACTGCCAGGCTCTCATTTTTCTGCTGAGGGGGAGTTCTGGTAAGAGCGCTGTCTGGGGTGTGGGTGTGTGTGTGGTGGGGGTGGGGATTGTGGAGGCAGCTCTGTCTTCTGTATCTGTCTGTACGGCAATTGGACAATAGAGTGCGTATTTATCACCCCATCAGTTTTTATTCATTGACAGCAAAAGCAGGCTTCCGGTGCCAGAAAGCCATGGAAATTCCACTTGGCCGATTACCCTTCTGGCACAGGGAGCGACTTCAGGCTTATTTTATTTACAGTTGCCCTTTTTTTTCGCACTGGTTCTGTTAGGTATGTGTGTCATTATATATATAATACTGTAAATACACAAGCAATAATCCTGCGTTGGGGTTTCGGAATGGAAACCGAACACTCTGCGTTTTATTAAAAGTAAATGAGCGAGCAAACCCTTTCCCAAAATCTTTTTATGTCCCTCTGACTTTTTGTAAAAGGCTCCAGTGTGATGGCTGGGACTCGGGGGAGCTGAGGAATTTGAATGAGAGCAGGGCTGGACTCCTTTTCTTTTGAGAACATGTCTTCCTCTTCCTCCTTCATTTTGAAATCATAACAAGACATTTTAAAAAGGGCAGGCAGCTTACATTTACAAAATATTGGGGGGAAAAAAGAGTATCTTCAGCTGCAAAGGTCTGAAATTTCCACAGGTTGCATTAATGGGCTCTATTAAAGCACACAGTTGTCATTTAGCAGATGCTAAATATCCAGAGTGACTTACTTAGGTTACATCTTTACATGTTGCCCATTTATACAGCTCGATATTTACTGAGGCGATTCTGGATTAAGTACCTTGCCCAAGGGTACAGCACATTGACCAGTTTGTCAGGTGTGGTGATTTGTGACTTTGATAATGAGTCTCTGTCTTTATGAGATTTAGAGATTTGGAGGGGGGCAGTGATGATTTTGGTGGGATAGTTGGGCAGATTATCGAGCCTCCTGGTGTTGTGAACGCGTCGCTGATGTGTTTTCAAGGCTGCTATTTGCTCTCGCTATGGTTACCAGAGCTTGTGAGGAACAGCGCTGAATCATGATAATCGAGACGGGCAGGTTCAAACTCCAGCTCCGCTCGTGCTAAGTTCTCCAGGGCCCGGCTCTGGCCTGCAATGTCAGCCGTCACCTTGTGCTGAGCGAGAGGAAGATTCGGACGGGGAGGGAGTCCGTGTTTCAGACGGGGAGGGAGTAAACAGGCGTTGCGCTTGGCTGTGGGGAGATAAATGCCTAAAAAAACCCTTTGAAGCCAGCTGAACGAGGAGAGCAGGGATGCAGGGCTGTGAAGGTAAGTGAGTGGAGAATCAGACAAGGGTCTTCATCGAGGAAACAATACACTCAAGTGGGTGCTCCACCAGCCCCGTGCTGCTGTCATAAATCATTGCATCGAAACCGCGAACAGGAAGCATTTGAAGCTATTGTTAAGAGTTGACTTTTTTTTAAAAATTTTTTTTAAGGATTGTACATGACAATAACTTCACTCCACCTCTGATTGCCTTTGGCACATCATTCCCAACACAAGGTTAGATTACCAGATAAAAATCAAATTAAACTGGATATTTAATTATGTTTTGTATTAACAGCCTTGGATATGATGCTGTTAAATGTGATTATGTAATGATATTGTAAATATTCTGCCATCATTGTCATAAAGGGAAGAATGCATAGCAGAGAACCTGGAGCAGGCTCTTAATTAAAGTGTTTGAGGGGAAGTAAACAAAGTCTTTCCCCCTTTGTCAGATGTGTGACTGCATTTCTCAGCACACAGTTAAAAGACCAAAAGTGAAGGAGCAAGAGCCAGGGTCCGCGCGGGTCGAGGGTTGTGTCCCGGAGACGAGGAAGCCGGGGGCTTCCGCAGGGGAGCGGAGGGACCTGTTACAGGGCAGAGGGCAGTTGGACACTCCTGGACATTTTGGGGCGGACAGTGTCTACCCTGAGCTCAGGGGCCGCCCTGCTGCAGCGCACGGGGAGCCAGCTCTCTTGCTCTCCCTCACTCCCTCACTCACCAGTTCCCTTGTCCCCTCACTTGCCCGCTCCCTCTCTCCATCACTCCCTCACTCATCCACTGCCCTGCTCCCTTGCTCGCCTTCTCCCTCTCTCCCTCACTCTCTCGCTCGCCAGTTCTCTTGTCCCCTTGCTCACCCACTCTCTCACTCTCCAGCTCTCTCACTGCCTTGCTCACCTGCTCTTCTTCCCCCTCGCTCTCCTGCTCCCTCTCTCCCTCACTCCCTCACTCTCCTGCTCCCTCTCTCCCTCTCTCCCTCACTCTCCTGCTCCCTCGCTCCCTCTCTCCCTCACTCCTTCACTCTCCTGCTCCCCCTCTCCCTCACTCCTTCACTCTCCTGCTCCCTCACTCCCTCACTCTCCTGCTCCTTCTCTCCCTCTCTCCCTCACTCCTTCACTCTCCTGCTCCCTCACTCCCTCACTCTCCTGCTCCTTCTCTCCCTCACTCCCTCACTCCCTCACTCCTTCACTCGCCTGCTCCCTCACTCCCTCACTCCCTCACTCGCCTGCTCTCTCTCTCTCCCTCACTCGCCCGCTCTTGCCGGCCTGGAGTCTCTCCATTAGCGCTCGCCCCTCCCGCCTCTTTATCAGCTGCCAAACGAGCGAGCGAGAGAGAGAGAGAGAGAGGTCTGCCCTCCTCGGAATTCCTCGGGCTCCCCCCTGCACCTTTTTCCTGTCTGTAAATGTAATCTGAGGGAAACAGAGAGCGTTTCCCAGTTCGACTGGCCCTAGATAAGGCCCATTTATCAGCCGGGATTTGACTTTATGGACCATTTGGGGGAGGCAGCGCTGTTACCTCCCCTCTCAACCACTCCCCGCAATCTCTGCTGCGGCCCGATGGTGGGCTGTCCTGCGCCGGGCCGGGCCGGGCTGGGCTGGGCCGGGTCTGATCAGGGTCCGGAGCTCTGGAGCTGTAGCAACTCTCGCAGAGAGAATTGCACCGCTAGGCCACGCCCTCCAAGCACCGGCTCTGTACATCCGCCTGTGACCTTCTCACAGCCGCCAGCAAGAGGGCTGGACCGAATGCTGGACTGAACGCACTCAAAGCGGGGTTATGCAACACAGCGGTGCTTCACTTTGATCAGGATTGATCCACTGGGCAGGTTTAAGCCATTTCCCTCTTGCCTGCTGAGTTGACAGTTTTGTTAGGGCAGTCCCAGCCTGGCAAGCCTGCTGCAGGTAGATTACATTACATTACATTATAATCATTTAGCAGACACTCTTATCCAGAGTGACTTACATAGGTTTTATCCATTTATAGAGCCAGATATTCATTGAGGCAGTTGTGGGTTAAGTATCTTGCCCAACGGCACAACAAACACTGGATCTGAACCAGCAACCTCTCATGAGCCCTGCCCCTTACCACAACGCCACACTGCTGCCTAGGTAGATAAGCTGTATTCATATTCAGTTACAAGTGTGCACTGATTTTCCTGTATATTAACAGTTATATGGAGTCCCTGATTGTTTACACATGTCCTCCCTGGATCTTGGGCTGCGTACCGATTTGTTATGCGCTGGTATGCGGTCTGTCAGCCATGTGTGTGCATGTGTACAAGTTCAGCGCTAATTATAGACTCGCATTAGCGTGATCAAAGGCCTGATTACTGCGCTGCGGGTTTGCTAATGATCCGACGGGGCGCTGATGCTCCACAGAGGAGGGAGTGTGAACTTAACACACGCTGGATTCTTACGCCTGCTGGGGCCAACTGGAGCCCTGGCTGTCGCATGTAAACGAAGGGCGCTTCCCCACTGGGGCACTACTGCTGTACCCTTGGGGCAAGTACTTAACCCAGAATTGACTCAGTAAATATCCAGCTCTGCAAATGGAGAAGATTGTCGCTCTGGATAAGAGTTTCTGCTAAATGACAATAACATCATGTAATGTTGTGTAATGTCTCACGTTGATGAACATGATAGGCCAGGGTTTTTCCACAGTCCAGACAAAGGCCTGGTACTGAGTGAACAGAAACAGAGCCTGACTAAGGAGGGGGAGAGACTGGACGTAAGGTAGCGGGGCAGGGGCTCGCTCTCATGTGCCATTGGTCTGCCCTACTGTTGGGATGCTGAAACTATGGCAACACGTAATGTCATTATGCAGCGCACCAATGATCCTGTTCAGCACAGAGGCTCCACCCCCAGGCCTCCACCAGCCCTCCGCAGTGGACGCCAGGGTCTTTTGGCGTGACAGGCTGGGAGCGCCTTTGTGGGAGGGGCTTGCTTGGAAGAAGCGGGCTCTCCCCCAGATGGCAGACCACTGCGACTGCGCAGTGGGAGAGGCCTGCATACGTGTGGACACACAGCTGCCAGAGGGAATGGGGGGTGTGCGGGGGGGGTTTCGGACGTGTGTCACAGCCGCCGCGCAGGTGCAGTTCTGGGAAGGTTCAGGGAAAGCTGTCAGAACAGCAAGGACGTTTGGGGAAAACAATGCCGGGGACATCCAAATCAAATATTTTTTTCTTAGTGAAGGGAAAGAAAAAAAGCGATCTCTTCCAGTTTCAGATATCAGGCCCATTTCACACTGTTTTAGATAATGAAGCATTCCTCCAAACATGCAGCCTGGCAGAATTCAGTGGATTTCAGGTTTCAGAATTCAGGTTCTCTTGAGTATGGGGCCACATTACGTTATAACCTACTATTATGTAATAGGAGTGGGAGTTTTACTTTCAAGGTTTGCCCTAATTGCAGGACAGGGTTAGTGCAGAACACACCTTTGGTACCTGTTTTCCTTCAGAATGAAAGCACTGCTCCTGGTATCCATTACATTATATTATTGTCGTTTAGCAGACACTCTTATCCAGAGTGACTTACATAGGTTGCAATTTTTGCATGTTATCCATTTATACAGCTGGATATTTACTGAGGTAATACTGGGTTAAGTACCTCGCCTAAGTGTAGAGCAGCAGTGCCCCGGCGTGGAATCAAACCAGCAACCCTTCAGTTATGAGTCCTGCTCTTTACCACAATGCTACACTGCTGCCCAGTATTCGCCTCTCTTAAATCACCAGCACTCAGAACTCAGCACTGTAAATGAGCTCAGAAAATGTTAAAAACGGTTAACGGTTAGAAACGGTTAACCCGCTCAGACAGAAGAGAACCAGCAGGGTTGTGTCTGTCCAAACTGAGCCAGGATGAGAAAGTGATGTCCCAGCCTGTTTAAGGTGAAACAGCCAAACCCTCCAGGACGCGGGTCCCGTAGAAGATGCCAGTTTTGAAGTCAACTTGGCCCTGCAAGGCCTGGAGCTGAGCGTACAATCCTCCTCTCCACGTGGTTGGCTGTCTGTGACATCCCCACGCACTCCATCATAGCCGCCGAGCTACGCTCCGCCTCTCCCCAGAGGGCCCCGGAGCGAGCAGAGAGAGGGGCTTTCGTCGCCTAAGGAGAGGGAAGCATTAAAAGCACATTATGGGATGAAATATGGGCTATTTAAACCGGGGACGTGCCTGCATCAAATACTAAAAAAAAAAAAAAAAAAAAGAGGGCTCAATAATGGCACATCACAGCTAAAGTACAAATGAGGGGATTTTTTGAGAATCTGTCACAATTTGCCAAGGGAAAAGAATGGGCGGACTGTTGCGAAATTTATATAAATGCCGTTCCAGGGTCGATTTGTCTCGCGTGTGGGCAGATGAGGTCGGGGGTTTGGCAGGAGGCTGAGGCCCAGAGGTGCTTGTTAAGTCCGCTGGGGCCCCCAGGGGCCCAGTTGTTGGCTGGGGTTTCACTGGCAGGGCCACAGGCCTTACCTGCCCCCATCCCCACCAATCAGCTGGCCTGTTACTCAACACTGAGGCCACGTGTGTGTCTGTCGTTACCCAGAAGCCCCTGCGGGAAAGCGCCTAGTATTAAGCTGAGTGTGCCTGTCTCAGAATCACGGTTTCTGCTTGTTAGATATAAGAACTCAGAGACACGCTCTGTCACATTAGATTATATTCTTTTAGCAGACGCTCTTATACAGAGTGACTTCCAGCATAAGAGAACAGAGGGGTATCCATCCAGGTTATCACCCTGACAACCATCTGCAGGTTCTTTCCCCAGGTTCAAGATGGATTTTTCTGAAAAATATTTTACCCTGTTAAAAAAAACACTCTTGCTATATGTTGACTGCAATTGCAAGTAAGTGTCCTGTCCGGCATACTCTTGACTCTCCAGTCTGTGAGGAGTGTAGTGGTCTGGCCCTTGAAGTTGGTACAGGGGTAAGGGGGTTCTGCTTTTACCTGTTTGCACTGCATTTTGACATGGTGTGCCTCAGCCAAACAAGTGCAGGGGGGGGGAAAGCACGCGGTCTTGCCTACACCCTCACCTCCTGGTCAGGAAAACAGGAAAAAAACAGGGCTCTGGGGTTGGTCAAGAGTGCAGTGTGCATGGTGCAGTTTATTGGATAATTTTGGGTGGGGGCACGTGGCTGAAAAGACCTCTTGTTTTTGAAAAAGGTAGCCTGTAGCTGGGTTTGCACGCGCATGTGTGTGTGTGTGTGTGTGCGCGCGCCTTTTTTTTTTTTTCCCCTTCTTAATTTTGCATGGAAATTTATGACACTGGCTGGGTTTCAGGAAAACATTACATTTCGGAGGCTCTGAAAGAGGAGAGGCCGTGCCAGTGCCCAGCCGGCGGGCTGCGGGTAGCGCTTCAGGGAAACCCTATAGTGTTACCGCTCTGAAACCCAGACTTCCATCCGCTCCTAATAGCCGGCCTCCCCACTGCCACACGGGCCGGGGGGGTTGGGGGGGCGGGGGAGATCCAAATTACCTCTGACGTTCCCTACTCTAAATAGACCGCCTCACTTTTTGACTAAAACGCCCCACCTGTCTTTGCAAGTTTGAAGTGGCTGCACATAGCTGTCGATTCCATCTCCGGTTTGCGATCAAACGATTTTTCTTTTTTTTTTCGGTTAACTCTGAAACGCTGGTGTGTTTTCTTGCATTTCGTGTCGCCCGTGGCTGTCAAACAGACTGCACATTATTTGTCTTTTTAGGTCGTGAGGCTGTTTTTTCCCCTCTGCGTTTCTGCGCTGTGAAGTAAATAAGGGTTAGCACTGTGAGACACCCCCAGTCAGAGGGCTTGGATTGAGCTCCGTGCAGGTGACAGGGCATTGTAGGAAAAGGACTGCCACACAGTGGTCATCTCTGATGAGTTTTGTAATAGAGTACGCTCCTTAAAAAGCTGTATGACTGTGGGAAGTTTTATTTTAAATTGTGTAGAGTAAAGGTCCAAAGTATTGATCATTGTATGTGACTGATATCAGTCACTATGGAGATTGAATTGTAAGGAGACTCTTATGTTTGGTATACAGTTCTGTTTGGCTGACTTGAGCAGAGAGCAGTAGGTTAAAGAGTTAGACAGGCCCCCTCCTGAACAGGCCAGGCTTACTGTGTGAGAAGCCTGGCTGAGAGACGCGTGTCTCTTTGAGGTCAAAGGTTGCAGCACCACCTAATCCCAGAGCAGCCACTGCCTCGTTAAGAGCAGAGCTGAGGGCTCCTGTCCCGGATGCGGCGAGGCCGGGGGTCCCCCTAATGCCTTTAGCAGGTTTGGCCGTGTTATCAAGGAACGGCCCCGCCCCCCCTCTCTTTCGTGTTCACCCCTGCTCCGACCAGGGGCTGGCGATGGCGTGCGCATTGCCAAATCGCCGTCCCACGGAGGATCCCGGAGCCGTCCCGGCAAGGCTCCTCCCCCCGTTCCCTTCTCCCACCGCCGGCCCGGCCCGATTTAGGAACTGGCTCGCGTGTCCTGGCTTTACCCCTGAGCGAAGACGTCCTTCCCTTCCCCTCCGTCACCGGCGTGGGCCGGGACATCTTCAGCTCGAGGGAGCTGGGGGGAAGAAAGTGAAATCAGACTGGTAACAGAGCAAAAAAAAGAAACCCAGAAGAGCTGTTGGTTTTTTTTTTTTTTTGGAAATGGAGGAGGGAGATTTTGATTTGTAACACCCCCGCACACACACACGCACACACACACACACACACACACAAACATACAAATACACGCATACACACACACTGACACACACACACACACACACACACACACACACACACACACACACACACACACACACACACACAGTCACCACGTCAGCAGGCTTTGTGTGGTGTAAGCGGCCCGTCTTAGGACAGGGGAGCGGAGGCTGTAAAATCCGCTGCCACCTCTGCCAGCAGCATGTGCGTCCCCCAACCCCCCCGGCATTCCCGCCGGTCTGGAACGCCGGTGCCCCTATCGCTCGGCAGACTTGGAGAGGAAGCGCAGCAGGGAAGCAGAGTGCCACCGCCGGGTTCGCAGTGTTCCAGTGCGGTCGGAAAGTCTGAGAGAACAGCCCGGGTGAGAAGAACAAGACCTTATTGACAGGGTTCAGTCCCTGCTCTGGCCTGCCTCGCGTCAGGAGTCCCCCCACCCCCACCCCGCGCGTTATTACAGCCCAGCTCTGTGCCCCGGCTTCCCCCCCTGCAGCCACCCGCCCCTGCCCCTGTCTCTACCCCTGCCCCGCGCGGCTCTCTGCAGAAACGCTGAAGCCAATTACAGCAGAACAGAGACCTTTTCTTCTGTTTTTTTTCCCCTACCTTTTGGGAGACTTGTGTACTCTATATTAAAAGCAATGTAAATCTGCTTCAGCTGCTGCTCTCCAGAGCCCATGTTTGCGCCGTCCCTCACAATGGCGGCGTATGTTACGCGGGGGCCTGTTCAACGTTGCTAAGTCACGGAGGGTTTGTCAGGGGAGAGAGGTGTGAGAGTTTAATAAGAGAACATGTTCGGGCGGGGTGTCGTCAGTGTTCATGATCGGTGTGTGTGTGTGTGTGTGTGTGTGTGTGTGTGTGTGTGTGTATACATGTGTGTATTTTGCTGCTTGTTTGTGTGTGTGTGCGTGTGTATGTGTGTTTATATGCACCAGCATCATGAGAGGGGACTGGCCTCTCTCTCTCTCTCTCTCCCTCTTAGATGAGAGTGGGCGTCCAGACCTGGGCTTTGATTCCCGAGCTCAGCGCTCGGCGCACAGTTGCGCAATCGGAAGCGTTTGCTCAGCCCGGAGGCTTTGTGTGCGCCCGGCGTGACCGACGCCTCGTCCTCCCGGCTCCCCCGTGCCAACGTCCGCGGTCCGGGACGGGGGGGGCTGGGATCGCGGGCCCTCCGGCCCATATTTGGAGCTTCCTGTGTCCTATTCGGCCCCGCGTTGTGTAGGTGTGTTTGTTGCTGTGGTTTGAGAGGGGTTGTGTAATGGAGAATGAGGCACTCATCCTCGCTTCTCGCACACACAAGGGACCTGTGTTTTCTCACCATAAACGCCATGTGGTTTCGGTAAAGGCCAGGGGCTGTGATGTAAAATAAATGAGACTCGATGTGCGACCACAAAATTTATTCAGAGGGCCACGCTGGTTCCTTCTCTCAGTGTACGTGAAGCTGTTCTTTATTGAAATGCATTTAAATGGCTCCTTTTTACAGTACCCTTGCAAAAAAAAAATATGCCACACTTTTCCTCGTTTAACCCTAGAGCCAGACCGGTCAGACCTTTTGACTCTAGACTGTGGACTGTAGGCCCGTCACATCACAGCTGCAGGCCTCAGAGAGAGAAGGGAGAAAGTGGGGAAAAAACAGGGGATTCGGTAGCGAGGTGACTGCTGGCCCAGGCATCCGGGCAGGGGGGGAAAGGTGGCAGTCCTGTTTACCGCCGGCTGTGTTTCGTGTCGTTCCAGGATGGCTCGTACTTGGCGGAGTTCCTGCTGGAGAAGGGGTACGAGGTGAGTGAGCGAGAGGCTGCAGGCCGACAGGAGCGGCTGTTTTTCCAGCGGCCCCCGGGCCCACGCCGGACCCGACTGATCGTCCATCCCCCCAGACCCACCAGCGATGCTGGAGCACTAGACCTCTCTCGCACTGTGATTTTTAATTTTTTATTTTATTTATTTTTTTTGGTGCTTCATTTTGTAGCAGAGAGGTTTCTCTGTTTGTTTCATGCTGTCCTGCCTCGCCATACACACACACACACGCGCGCGCACACACACACACACACACACACACAATAATACATACACACATACACATACTGTACACATGGTCATACAAACACACATATACATACAGACATACACCCACACACATAATACATACAAACACATACTGTACACGTACACACACACACACACACACACACACACACACACACACACACACACACACACACACACACACACGCGCGGTCAGAATTTCCCAACGCAAACCAGAATGAGGTCATGTCAGATTCGGAAATTGCACTGAGCAATGGAGTTGTTAACCCACGACATCTCACCATAGGGTCAGGGATTTTTTTCCTCTCTTTCTCAGACGCCTGGCCCTTGCCAAGATTAGTCAGTCAAGAACAGCACTTTTGTTGTGGCCTTCAAAAACATCAAAACAAAATGTCTATACCACCACAATTACTGTTGTTTCATTGGATGTTGCATTATAATGCGAAGGAAAGAAAAGCACAGTACATACAGGCATGTCAGGCAGGTGACAAACCACAGGGTAATCGGTCACCTCTTGCACAATGACATGTTAATCTTTTGCACTGAAGGACAGCAGGGTGGTTTCTGGTAAATCTGTGATGACAAGGGAGGAGCCACACACACATACACAGTCTTACCTTCACCCACACTCTCTCTCTCACACACACACACACACACACACACACACACACACACACACACACACACACACACACACACACACACACACACATACATACATACATACATACATACATACATACGGTACCAGTCAAAAGTTTGGACACACCTACTCATTGAAAGGTTTTTCTTTATTTTTACGATCCTCCACATTTTAGAGTTATCATTAGAGACATCAGAACTATGAAATGGCACAAATGGAATTATGCAAAAAAAAAAGTGTTAAACAAATCAAAACTATCTTACATTCTTCAAAGTAGCCAAAAAATATATTTTTTTAATTCATGCATAGGCATCGACTTCACTATTTATATTTGTCTAAGGAACAAGCATTTAAGCGTAAGTTTTCAGATCAAAATGTCTTTGAATGTGTGTCTCGTTATCTTAATCAGGTGTGTCCAAACTTTTGACTGGTACTGTATACATACAGTAACGTACAGGCACACATAACTGCAGGCACAGCAGTGCGTGAAGGGTTAACGCTGGAGATACACAAACAGGTTAATGAATCCTTCCTGTCGCGGGGACACTCTCTCCAGGCCCTCTCTCTGACCGCAGTGCTTCCTGTGAGCGGGGGCCCTTGTGAGCAGGACTTCCTGCCACGCCGCTGTTGCCATGGCCCCCTGCTCGCTGCTTGGCTCCGGCCTCCCTGATTGCCCCGACCGCACGAATAGGCTGGGTTTGTGGCGGAGGAGCAGGGGCCTTGGGTCACTATCCCAGAATCCCCCTGGGCGCTCCCTACAGGCTGTAGGACCCAGCCCGTCTCCAGAGCTTGTACCAAACAGTAATCCACAAACACAAACAGAGTCCACTGCATTGGTGCAATAGCAAGTGTTTATCCTGAGTGTTGATGAAGAACAAATGGCCAATGGAATATCAGACCCCCAGATCAGCAGTGGTTCATTTAAGAAACATACAACTGTCAAAGGGTTATCAGATTTTACTTTACCTCCTAATCAAAGTGCTTTTTTGGAAAATAAATGGAGAATAATTCATTGCAAATCAGTTATCTTAGCATTTTTTTTTTTAAATTCTTCTTCTTTCAAAAATTTTTTCTTTGCTTTTCAGCAACAATTGTGACCTCAACAACAGAATTGCTGACCTACTAGTCAGCACATCCCTAGTGCATTCACTGTTGCATTCTTTACCCCCTGAAGTCAAAATATAAGCATCTCCCCTCTCGCCCCACCCCCAGGTGGCCTTCAGAAGTCCCTTGTTACAGCCTGTCAGATCAGCAGCGGGATCACTTTCCGCTAAAGCCGGGATCAAGTGCGACGTGGACAACATCGCCGCGTTTCAAAAGAATCCGCTAATCCGCTACTCTTAGCCAGATTGTCAGGGGTGTGTGTTTTTTTTTTTTTTTTTTTAAACCCCATGCGTTTTCTCCACCTGCCGGCCTGGAGAACCCAGACGCGGCTTTCATCGCCAAGCGGGACTCTGCCTGACAGCACAGATTCCTCTCTGGCAGCTCCCTCTTGCCCAGGTGAGGATGGAGAGAGGGAGAGAGAGAGAGGGAGAGAGACAGAAGGATCCAGAACTTGCGACTCACCCTCATTCCCCTCAGCCAGGGAGCTCTGGCGGGGGTCACGTGTGCACACGGGTAGAGAGAGAGCGCCCACCTCGGGGAGGTGAGGCACAACCCTTGACACTTGATTCGTGGTCAAGTGCAGCCTTTCGGCAGCACTTATCTTACTTTACCTTAGCTTAGCTTAGCTTAGCACCACTGCCACCTTTGAGCAAGGCTTTTGTGGTTTCTCGTGCCTCCACATGATCCGCCCCCGACAGACAAAGGTGAAGCAATCATGGAAAGACAGCACCCATCATCACACCTTCACTAACCGCAGAAACGGCCAACTCTACTCGATTTTTATTGTTTTTTTTAAATTATTTTTTTCATACTCATTATTATTTTTTTCATCCCCTCTTCTTACTTGCACAATAGGCCCTCATACCCCACCCCGCCCCCAAGCCCTCACGCTGCTGGCTGCACGTAGGCCCAGCCTAAATGATTTTATTTTCCACAGGTTATTAAAGCGCAGCGGCTCCCGTCCCGTCGTCCCCTCAGAATCAGCCGCTCTTTTTATTTTTCGGAGGGGACGGGGCACAGGAAGGCCGGGTCCCCGCCGGTGGCGCGCTGTGGGCCATTAAAGCCGAGCAGACGGGCAGGATGCTCAGTGAATAGAGGAAGGCAGGGGCAGGGCACTGTGCCCTGTTACATGCTCTCTGCTCAGACCCCGCTGTTATCTCCTCCACGCACCGCTTCCTATGGACCCCCCCGCCCCATGCATCCCACAATCCTCTGCCTCACCCCTGTCCAGCAGGCCCCGGGCCCTAACTGTTTGAGTCTGCTGCTTACAGATGAGTCTGTCTCTCTCTCCATCTGTCTCTCTCTTCTCTTTGCTCTCTGTGTCGCCCTTGTTCACATTTTTGTCTCTGTTTATGTATCATCTCTCTCTGCCATACTCTTTCTTCCCTTTTCTCTCCATCTCTCTCTTCTTTCCTCTCCCTCTCTCCCCCTGTAATCCCTCTTATTCATATTATTGTCTCTGTAATGTATCATCTCTCTCTCCCACACTTTCTTCCCTTTTCTCTCAATCTCTCTTCCTCCCTCTCCCTGTCTCTCTCTCTCACTCTCTCTCTCTCCCTCTTTCTCACTGCCTATATGGCTCCCATGTGGCTTCCTCAGCTCTTTTGATGGCCGCTGCGAGTGCCAGCGACAACAGTGGGGGGGGAGGAATCAAAACAACACAGCGGCTCGTAAACACAGCGTGAGAGAGACTGGGAGAGGACTGCCCAGGCATTGTCTGGAGCCCCCGGAGGCCGTTACCCGCGGGGAGCGAGGGCCGCGCTCTTTTGATTTGATTCACCTCCCGAATCAACGGGGAGGGTAGCAGGGGGCTGAGTCAGACGCGACGGACGGTATTACACATCCCTGTGGGAAAGGCAGGAACTCGCGCGGGTCACGGGTGAAACGTTTTACTACCGCTGCTGACCGCATATTACTGTTCCCGAGCATGACGGAACGTCAGGGTGTCCTGAAGGTGATATTCCCCTGCTCATAAAGCACATACACATGTAATGAATCCAGTTACATGGGCATACAGTACGTAGTAATATCAGTGGCCTGTGGTTAAAGGGACACCGGGCTCAGCTGATTAAAGATTCCAACCCACTTTAATTTTTTCCAAGGTCTGACTGGCCCGAATATTGGCACAATTCAGTGTTGTAAAAGTATAAAAGGGTGTAAAGTCCTGTGTTGTGCTTTGTGGCTGTATCCCCACCCATCCACAGTTTTAATATTTTAATAACCCATTTTCATTTCAGCGGTCCCTGATGACTCAGACAGATTGGGCTGAATGGAACAAGAGTTGCCAGATCCATGTTTCCTCCCGGTTGCCAGATCCTCCAAATACCACCCAAATATAAGGAGCCACGTGTTGCTCCACTGGGAGAACTGACTAGTGGAGGTTCCAGTCTTGGGGAGGGGGGGGGTGTTATGAAGAAGCTGTTATTTGAACGTGCTTGTAAAATCCAGCGTCAGATGCCATAACAGACGATTTGCTGGTTTTAAACAGCCCTTTCCCGTTCAAGGCTGACTTAATTAGATAAAGGCCTCGGAGGAGGGCCTGGACTGGATAGACGTGTTTTGTCTGTCCGTTAATGCTGGCGTGAATGTGAACCTGGGCCAAAGGCCAGGCCTGGTTTAGAATAACAGTGCAGGGGTGTCTCGGGTTTCACCTGAACCCCGGCCATGGCAAAAACGCACCGAAAAGCGCAAGTCTGCACTTTTACAGTGCACCGCAGTGCACACACACGCACACTGCGGAACATTGTTTTATCTGCCGTGCAAAATGCCCCCTCATCAGCTAAATTGTAAAGTCCCTGGACCACAGTGCGTCTGCGGCTTTTGTTTTCCCATTTGTTCTTTATGGACTTTTTAAAGCTGTTCTGTACAGTCTCATTGAGGCCTGGTCCTGTTCCTTTAGCTTTCAGTCCAGCACACTTCCTTTTTATCCAAGCACGTAGACGTCTGATTTCAGCCTTAATTAAACCAATTTAAACCCTCATCTCAGCTCGTTAGCCATTTAAGAAGAACAACAAAACTAACGAGGGAGCGCTTGGGTGTATACAAATTCACACAGCACATTCAGCTAGTTAGGTCCCTACCAGCCATCCATTACATCTCTGTCCTCTGGTGGCTAGAGTGTATTAGGTGATACATGTTTAAAAAGGCAGCCAGACATCCCAAGTGTAATCGGGATATCCTTGTGTTTATGGTGAGAGGTTTTTCAGGTGTTGGGTAACTGATTCTCAGTGAATTCCAGGTGTCTTCAGGTGTTTTTTTTTCTCTCTTGTTGCCGTTTCTCCGCAGGTGCACGGTATCGTTCGGCGGTCCAGCTCCTTCAACACCGGGAGGATTGAGCACCTCTACAAAAACCCCCAGACGCACACTGAAGGAAGTAAGTCCTTTCGCAGCATCAACAGTGACCACTTTGTGCCTTAAGTATTCTTTTTTTTTTTGATTAATCTTTTTCCAGATCAGTAATGACTGAAATATACAGTGATATGAAACTAACCCATGGGCCAATTGGAGATCATTAAGCATTTAGACTCCATGGTTTTCTGCCTGTTAGGAGAGTGCAGATTCCATCCTGATTTGTGGATACTGTATATGTATTCCATTTGACCATTCTAATATAAAATATCTAGTATCAGACTTTTTTCACAATGACCCAGATTCAATGTGTGATGTAAAATTGTGCCTCTTCTTTGATTTTATAGAAAACAGCCAATTGTAGCTTAATTGTGAAGTCATAGAACACTTAATAAAAAGTGGAGTTTAAAATTGAGATTAAGATTTTACAGCACTTTGTGTCAATCTAGATTGTAAAAATTTGCTGTACTAAAAATTTTTTGATTTAGTTGATTTAAGATCAGTTAAATCCTGATTTAAGCAAATCAGCATCCTAGTGGCACAACTTCCTCACTGTTGGTGAAGTTGGATGATGATGTCACTATTCCCACTAAATCTCTAATGATTTTGCAGAAGATTCTTGATAACCAATTCAGAAAGTGTGCTGTTCATTTTACTGGCTACGGCATTGGTGACAATGTGGGAAATACACCCAAGGAGAGAGTTCTTCAGAATAAACAAAGTCTAACTTTTTACATTTAATGTGCCACCAGGGAAGGATGGATCATGCAATGGCTGTAAGTTTGATCTATGTAATAAATTATGGATATTATGTGGGTTCTTACATAAAACCAATCATCTTGAAATGCATATAAATGAACAATAATTAATTTAATAGCAGAATTTGGTGTTCTTTGACTCGGGGTGTCAGTTTTTTGGTGGTGTTAATTGAGTATTTTTATTTGTGATCAGAAATCACAGAAAGCCACTTGGATTGGGAATCTGTCTAAATAAATGTATTGGCTCAAACTACAATCAAAGGAACATCAACAACAAGCCTCAAAAAACAGGCACCCCGTTTCTGGCCTAGTGTGTTAGCTACTAGAAGGTGATGGGTCATTACTGCTGTTTTGAATCGAAGGAACTGCTTTCTTCATCCTTGTGTTTTAAACTCTGACAAAGAAATGTGACCTGTTGAAATAAAGCATAATTTTTACAATTGAGTAACTTTACAAGAGTTCCCTAAAAAGAAGTCCATCCACAGGTAGGCTGAGAGATCACTCTTCTTTGTCATGACTGAGGTTCTTTTCATTTGGTTATTCGGGTCGTTTTGGCTATAAAATAGCACCTACTTATTTATTGTTTCTGTATGTATTAAACGGATGTATTTTTGTATGTATTCAACGGACATGCGTATACGTGCTGCAAGTACAACAAAGAGTTGAAGCGACAAAGAAACCTTAATGAATAGGCTGTTTTTGTGGGCTCATCGCTGGTGACAAGTTCGTCGGTTTCATTAGCGCCTTCAAGCGGAACGCTTTTTTTCATGCCTATGCTATATGTGCCGCCCGCAGGTGTTACTATGGTGAGTAATCCTGTTTTCTCTGCCGCAGTGTTTTGCCAACTAGAGGGCTCTAGGAGTTGTAAAAAGAAATCAAATGTATCGCAATCAAGCTATTTTGACAAGCTGAATCACACGTGCCTTGATGGCTGCGCGGTGTTGATTGCTTTGAGCCGTCTGGGGGGGGGGGAGCGGCGTTCGGGCTAGCGCAGTTCCGACCGCAGGCATGGTGCAAGCGTCTCCGCGGCGCAAACGGGCAGAACAAGCGCGGTCTTTGTTCCGTCTCATCCTGGATGGAATGTCCTGCCGTGTTCTCGGAGCGTCAGCCACGCCGACACTGACTCGGAGGAAAGGGGGGAATTCTTGCTCTTTTAAACACTGACTTTAAGTCAATAAGCATCCCCGATGACTGTTTAAAAGTGGCCTGGTATTCTTAAATTGCTAAAAAAAAAAAAAAAAAGGCCGGACCACCAGTGCTTCGCTTGAATGGAATCATGCCCCTTCTTTCTGTAGTTCTGAGTACCTTGTGATTTTTATCGCTCTTATGCAATAATTGTAATAAACGAACAAGTTATTAACTAATTAGAAAGTTCCCTTGTAATAAGTCATTGTCATGACGCCCTGTGCTTGTGGCTCTTGCATTCGTATTTTAAGCTATGGACACAACTCAGCCCTGGCTCTGGGGGGTATACTGCATACGCTGATTTTTCCCGTCTCAGGTCTCTGTTAATTAGTTTTGTGCTGTCGCCGAATGCCCGCCCATATCCCTCTCAAAATAAAAGCGATAACTCAGAGAATTATATTTACCAGTATCGCTCTGTTAGGCTAAGCAGACGGCCAACAACCCCTTTCTTTAACAAAGAACTGACGGCAAATATTTGGGAAGGGGTGTCAAATTCAGGTCAACATTCCGCTAACAGCATAATCAGACCTCATTAGCTGAAGGCTGAGATGAAACAATGACCAGTACACAGGACATGGCCCCTGGACCAGAGTTTGGAAACGGCTATTCCAGACCACAGCGCGGTTGGCACAGATGTTTCTACTACATTCTGTAATGCGATATCATGGGACTTAAAAATATTGTGAAAATGCAATGAGCTTCGGCCAGTCTTAACACCCACTTCAATGCTAAGATACTGTAACCAACATAACATAAAGTATGATATCGATACCATGTGAACCTGTCTAGTTGCAGTGTTGCAGGTTTTTACATGGTTGCATGAAACACTTTACGACAACCCTGTCAATAAGTTAATAAACCCATAAATTTCATCCCAGCATATGTAAAATGTTATTTAGATGACTTCATTTGGTTGCAGTCCAGGCGTGTTTTGAAAGTTCACAGCAACAATGTGAACCAGACGCAGCCAGTTGTTTATTGTAGGTAGCTGTCTGGCGTTCATGAATTTAATTGATGAACTTGATAAAGCACACTGTGGATAGATGTTCATATCAAAGCATGACAAAATTAATCTCGCTGGTTTCAAAATCTGTTATTACTCATACAGTGTAAAGGGGAAAAAAATCATAACTACTTATTTATGGTCAACCGGAACAGTGTCTCATTCAAACAAACCTTAATACAAGAGAGGGTGTGGATTATTATTGCCATGGTTTGATGTGTTGTTAGGTACACGGCAAAGCCTTCTACCATAATACCATGACATGCATTGCCAATACACGCCCTCGGGAGCTTTAATGCTTTTATGAAGCGGAACTCAGGTTTTAACTAAATAAAAGAGAGAATTTTAAAGATAGCTTCTTTTATAAACTGTGGTACAGTATATATCCTATCCTTTCCAAAAGAAAATAGTTCTGATGTGCCAAAAATGATATTTGCTGAAGGGAATAGATATCTTATTTTTTAAAGTATAGCCTACAATATAAAACATGAAAAACAAGCAAAAAATCCAAATGTGGTTGAATATTGCAAAGAAAATCTTTAACCCCACAGGTAAGTAATACCAGGGAGTCCTACACTGAAAGACTTCACTTCACTTTTTCACCAGAAGCTTGTCATCAAGCTACAAGACCTAGAAGTTATTTGGCCATCTCTACATGAAGTGATACTGGCTAACTGGTCGGCTTTCTCATTTCTGGTATTTGTTTAGAAATCTACCAGTTGTACTAAAAGATACATCCTGCCTATAGGAAGCTAGTTAGCTCCCATTTCACATACTGTAAATTAAATAGTTAAGTAGTGGTTTTCCTGAACATTGTAGGCTGCTGTTTACGTGGCAGTCACGTAGGGTGTGAGGTTTGATCAGACGATCATGAGCTCTGTGCGCTGACTGGTTCGGCCAGTCTTCATCCTGCGTTTTTCCTTCAGACATGAAGCTTCACTACGGCGACCTGACAGACAGCACCTGCCTGGTGAAGATCATCAATGAGGTGAAGCCCACGGAGATCTACAACCTGGGCGCCCAGAGCCACGTCAAGGTAGGAGCCCTCGCCTGCGGTCCGTGTCGCTGTGTTTATTTTCGCTCCCCTCGCATTGCGGGTCCCCTCTTGCCAAGCATCATCGCAAGGGCAGTGGGCTTTCTGGGAAGCGCTTTTTTTGTGCATTTCGCCCTGTGAGGATGTGTACAGAGGAGGCCTCGCTCCTTGCTTGGAGTTTCTGATAAGACAATGCTCTGTTTGTCAGAAATGCTACACCGCCAAGCAAGACATTTCCAGTGTGACCTCCCCTCCCCCATTCCCCACACCCCCACCGGGCGTGGCAGGATCCGCGGTGGACAAAGTGCTCTTGTCCGCCCGTGGCTGCGGATGAAAGGTGGGGATGAGTCGGCCTGTGTCTCTCCCACATCTCCTTCCACATCCTCTGAGGCCGGGGGCATGACTCCGTGCTGGACGACGGGAGCTCTCCCCTCCCACTCGGAAACCTCGCGGGCCAGCGGGCCACACACACGGCCGCTGAGTTCCCCGAGTTCCGCCGCGCCTCGTTCCTCTCGGCCCAGGCCTCTGGAGGAAGCCTTTAATGGGTCTTTTTTTTCATTTCCTGTATCCCAAGCAGACTAAATATTTAAAGACCCCAGTCAACAAGAAGATGCTTCACCACCCTCAGTGTGTGCAAAACAGTATTAAAAAAGGAGCTTTACTTATTTATTTTTTGAAGTTAAAAAGCCTTTTAAATGCTTAGCCTCAAAACTAGGACTTTGTGAAAGAGAGAACGGGTCCAAGCTAAAAGGAGCTGTGCTTCTTACATGCATTCGAAACCCTCAGGATAACCTCCCTGGTGAACCAGGAGCTGTATGGGGGTGGTGGGCTGGACTGGCCACGTCCGTTTGGCAGGTGAATACCAGCCGGAATCCATTTTGTTAGACGGTTGCATGACACAGACAGGTAATAATGGCATGGGAACCCCCGGGTCCCATCAGGCCGGCTGAGGAGGAACGCCTGTGTCTGGCAAACAGATGTGGCAGGAGGCAAGTTTCCTGGATTACAAAGCAGAGAATATTAGCAGCAGTTACGGTCACACGAGAAGGAAAAGTTTATTCACTGGCGCGGTTGCCTTTCATGTGAAATATTTGCTAGTACGCCTCAATTCCCTTATTTTGCCCGTGGAGGACAGTGAAGCGGCTGGAGGTTTCAGTCAAACGTTTTGGCCTTTTGACGAAACTGCGTGGGTGTTCACTTCCATGGAGAGAGTCATCAGTGTTTTACTGGCTGAGAAAAACAAGGGAACAGAAGCGGAAGTTAAAGCCTGGGAGACATTCAGCTGCAGCATCAAAAGATTGTGTGTGTGTATATATATATATATATACACACACACACACACACACACACACACACACACACACACACACACATAGTATATATGAACACATGTGTTTTACATTATTAAACTTATGTTGTGTAATAACATAAACCTATGTTGTTGCTCAGCAGTTTGGTTAATATCATATTTATATGAACAAAAATAATTCTGCTTTTTGGCTGTTATGTCATCTTTTTGTTACAATGTAGGTCCAAAACAATATTACTGTGATTGTTGTAGTTCTTAATAGTACATGCGTGCTTCCACTTAACAGGCACTGGGAGTGCTTCAAATGATTCATTGTCAGGAGGACGTCCATTGGACGTCCATTTGGAAGGATGTGATGATATCCAAGGGTCATCGGGTGTTGTGTGAGCACGCAGAATATTTCCGCAACATTGCTGTGACGTGGTAACAACATAACATTGTGGCTCTGGTAGTGAAATGAGGATCTTTGGCTCCGAGGTGCTAGTTTGGTCTGAAGTGCTGTGCTCTGTGGGTGTTTGTTTTGGCCGGTAAATTAAACCAAAAAAAAAAGAACCCTCCCTATCAAGCCTGCATCTAATTATGTGTGGGCTACTCGAAAAGTAAGAAAATAAAATAATAGGAAGTTGGTTTGGTTTCCTGCAGGAAACCAGATGAAGATGAAGTTGTTTCTTAAATCTCTCTGGACACGCTCTTGGGGTATGTCTGCAGGGTGGCAGGAAAAAAAAGGGAAGAAAAACCAAATCGGCTAAAGTCAGCAAAGAGTTAAATTTCATACCCCAAAAAGAAAGAGCGGAAAAAAATACATTTCAGGAAATTAATTTAAACCCATGTGCTTTTTTGAAGCCTACACATACATACATACATACATACATACATACATGCCTGGATGCATACATAGTGTGTATATGTGCATGTGCACAAACACATCCACATATATAATATGCACACACTTGTAATTAATATTTTACTTTGTAATGAAATACTTATGGCTTTTTTTTCCTTCGAAACAGTGTGCGATACCTGGCGCTCTTCCATCCCCAGCCTTAAAGAGGCTTCTGTGTGTATGAATCGTGTCTGGAATTATGCAGACATGCATGGTATTGTGATGCAGGATTTTGGAAAACGGCGGCATTAAGTATGCATGAGGAGTCAGAGGACAGGTGCTACGTGGAAGTTCCGAGGCCATGGCAGCCGCGGCGTTATGATTGTCCGTCGCAGGTCAGCCGTTTTAGGCAAGAAACAAAACAAAAAAAGATAGCCCTTTAAACAAGCCCTCTGAATGTGGAAAGACTTGCCCGCAGCATTCCTCGCATTGTAAACAAACAAAGGAGTGCCGCAGGGCTGCAGACTGGGGGATATAAATAATCTGTTTCTCTGCTGAGTTTAATTATTGATGGGATGGGCTTGTGTGGCAGGTGCACAGCGCGGGTTCACCCCGTACGGAGAGGAGCACCCCCAAGCGGGGTGAAAGAATGGGAAGGTGTCACCCAGCTGGCTTTTTGAGGCCTGCTTGTTCTGCCTGATAGGTGAGGGTGAAAGCGGTACAGTGTAAAGTGAACAGCTCCGCTTGCCTTTGTCAAGCAGTCATTATGGTATACAAGTATGTCTGCCACGCTGGAAGGTCCAGGGGCAATGAACAGCACCTGAGGTGTTGCTGAGTCGGGCCGGGGGAAGGAAATTAGGTTTAGGTCAGGGTTAGGGTTAGGATTAAGATTTAGGGTTAAGGCAATGTTAAGGTTAAGGTTAAAGTTTAGGGGTTAGGGTAGGGTTAGGTTTAGGGTCAGGTAAGGGATTAGGGTTAGGATTAGGGTATGGTTTGGGGTTAGGGTGTTTGGTTGGACATACCAATTATTTATCCGCTGTGAACACACGTCTTAACAGCTCTAAAAGCGCTTCATGTCATTGTCATTGTCATTCTGCTGTGTGCTTCTGTGTAACAACCCAAGCAGGTAATTACAACAGAATGTTACATTATTACCATATTATTACCATGTTATTACTTTATCCTGAGCTGAAGTGTAGAATGCAACCAGCCAGCAATGAAACCCCTGAGCTCTGCTTAATATCAGAAAACAGGCACCAGTTTCTTCCGGAGAAGCTCAAAATTTGCAAAAACCACTGAATGTTTATGATCAGGCAAATTATTGCTATTTTTCAGATATAAACCCCAACATATTAAAGCATGTGGTAATTTTTGGACTGGCAAATACCATACTGACACATTACCCGCACAGATACACGCACAGTGCTTTCACTCTGCTGCTGTATCTCCCATTTGGGCACGGGCCATGATTGTTTTGTGAAATTTCCCTTTTCACTTTTGGCCAGCTGGTTTGGGTAAATTGCAATTTTGCTGTCTGAAGCATTAGTCTCTTGATTTGAACGTACTTTTTGAGTTTAGTAGAAAACAGCTGTCTCTGTCTGCCGCTTTTCTGAAGGGAAGCCCCATGCGGCCCGGGGCTACGAGGATGGCCGTGCTTTTTTGCGTATTCACCAAAGCCTCACTTAAATAACTTTTTTTCTTGCACAGTGTGTCCCTACTGAAAATGTGCTGGATGAGCCGTGTGTAGACTGTACTGTATTGCATCGTATTGCAATAGTGTATTTCCCCATGATTCAGCTTAAACTTGAGGAAAACATTTCAGCCTGTTTTCGGATGTTTCAGATGTTCAATATCATTTCTTTTCCTTTTTAATATTGATTTCCTGGCTTTCATGGTTCGTTGATACTTATGATCCTGGTAACATTGGCTATGGGTTAAAACCTGCAGATTTAAGGTTTATAGATTTAAAATGAATCCTACAGTTTTACGCTAAGATTTAGTGAACCCTCACACCATTGTCTTCATGACCCACTAGTTTGACCAGCACCTTTGGTTCTGAGCTGTCATCCACAATTTGATAGTTTTATTTTGAATTTTCGTTTTAATACTTTTGATTTATGCATGCTTTCCTCCTTTTCGTCATGTTTTGGAGTCGCAAGATTGCATATTACCCTCATT
Organism: Megalops atlanticus; assembly: GCA_019176425.1. Taxonomy (NCBI): domain Eukaryota; kingdom Metazoa; phylum Chordata; class Actinopteri; order Elopiformes; family Megalopidae; genus Megalops; species Megalops atlanticus. Next base: position 47,840,362 of record CM032876.1, read on the forward strand.
TAACCACAGCAACGTCTAAACTTGTGCAGTGAAATCTATCCTCCAATATACATGCATGCCAACAGCAGCTTTTCCCCACAGTGCACTACAGTGAAGTGAGCACCAGATTGAGGATAGGTGCAGCTCTGCTGACATGATCCAGGTGGCTATGGGTGCTTGATGAGCTGTACGGTACCCGGGAATGGAGGAATTAGGCAGAGGGCTTAGACTGCCCACAGGTACCTCTCAGGAGCACCTTTGCAAGTAATTCATCATGAGGTTCAAAATCACAGCAGGGTCTCATACATTCCAGTCATCTGTACCGTCTATGAAAAGAGATTCAGTCTGTGGGGATATTGTATTCATTTTACAATCGAATTGTGTTCGTTTTTGTGTTTTAATATCTAATCTATCTATACGTTGTGCACATGCATTTGTGCATCATCTTTCACATATTTGAAAGGAAAGGTATTTACATCGTTGCACTACCTGTGTGGAAAACAGGTCTGTGTTTTTCTTCCTCTGGTACAAGGGCCTGCAGTTTATTTTGAACTGATTTATGACTATGAGCAGAATCGCAGGTTACGGAGTGTCTTCTGTTTGGGACAGTCGAGTCTCAACGCTCTCCTCCCTACTTGCCAAAAAAAAAAAAATTTTAAAAAAGGGTTTGTTTTCAGAGCTTTGATTTAGCACGCTGATTTCCGTAAACCTGGGAGTTCTTCCCGTGAGCCATCCCCCCCGGTGTCTTTCTGTGGCTCTGTCTCCGTGTCTCTCCTGTTTTCCGTGTATGGGGGATATCCCCTGGCTGTTTTGAGGGATTTGCCACCGGCATTAGCGGCCGATTCACGTATAATTTCCTTTGTTTTCCTGAACCGCCGCCATCCAGATACCACCCGAGGTGCAGGGCTGAGCTCATGAGCCACGGGCCTCACTGGTGCAGCTTCGTTTCTGAGAAATTCGTCCAGTTTGAGCCCTCGGCTTTTAACCCCCGCTCTGCTGCTCCAAACGCCTAAAGAATCGATCTCAGTACCAATAGTCCTTTTTACCTGCCCTTTCAAAGGAGTTCAGCTTTTGGGTCTAGCCTATACTGTACAGTAGCCTCTATCCTCTCAGAAACAAGTCAATAATGTTTGTGTATTTATAAAAATGTGTGTGTGTGTGTGTGTGTGTGTGCCTGTAGTCTTGTGCAGAGCTGATATATTGAACTGTTGATGAATTGACTTTTTTTCATGTTTTCATTGGGTGGGGTGTTTAAATTTTTTTTATTTTGGAAACTTTTTCATAGGTTTGCAAGCATAGCAAAAACGAGAGGGAAACGCTCCCAGCAGGAAACGATGGGGGGCCAACAGGGAGGGGGCCGGCCTCTGTGAGTCCGGGCACACCGTACTGCCAGCAGCATGTGAATCAAACGAGGCGCCCCCCCATAATCGGGTCCTCATAAGCGCTTCGATCCTGCTTAACGACCTCGGAGAGACTGTCACTTCGAAACCGCAATGAACCACTCCAGCCATGAAATGTAGGAGCGGGATCCGATTAGCCAGATGTGAGGAGTCTGAAGTGGTGGTGGCGTTTTATTCAGGATTTGGGTGGGGGGCATGGTTTGCATTCTTGCAGTTGCATGTCTTTCGTTTGCTTACATCCTCTTGATCTGACAGGGTTCGTTAGCTGTGACTCGGGGGGAAAATGCCTCCTGGTGTCTGTTTTCGATTTGCGGCCAAAGGGGGTGGGGTGGGGGTGTTGGAATCACCTCTTGAGAGGCAGCTGTGTAGTTTCGGTTTGAATGCAGCGGAGCGACAGGGCCCCGAAATGGGCTGTGAAGATGTATGGCCTATGGTGTATCTTCTGAATCTAACCAAGCTTTCATTAACATGTTCATCAGTGTGGGACTGTTGACTGTTTGGCCCATAAGCCCTAGTGGGCCAAAAGAGTGCCTGGAATTCATTTGAACTATGCGATTCCAAATTACTCGCAACACGCTCGAGGCGTTCCTTTTGATTCCGGGTCATTAGATTTGAAGGTAATCCATACGGCGATAGATCATCGCTCATTAAATACCAAACCCTGGGTTGGTTTACTTAGCGTGTGATTGCTATTTACATTACGGCAGTCCTGAATTCCCATCTGTGGCCTTCCTGGTGCCTTCTCGCACGTGTCTGATTGTGCTTTAAACTCTCCTCAGTTGCGACCAGCACGGTCTCCACGGCGACGGGTTCCATGGGGTCGTTCACATGGCCTGGGTCTGACGCAGGCGTGTTTGCATCACTCGCGTGTCCGCTCCCCCTGGCCGCTCACAGTCTGGGTGCAGCCCTCGCCCCTCTTTCGCATCTTGCACCCCATAACTGAAACGGAGCTCTGACGTGCCACTCCTTTGTTAAATAAATGGAGAGTTGGTGGGAACGGATTAAGCGCCTTCGGTTTTATTGTTGTGTTAGCGAGCGGAATCCAGCTCAGCCTGCACTAAGCCCGAGCGAAAGCCTGATAAAGGCACGGCTACGCCGGGTCTCTCCACACCGTATCCAGTGACTGTCAAAATACAGCGCTTTCTCCCTGGGAGGGTTGCTCTTTCTGTGTAGGTGCTTCGCAAAGCACATGTGGTATGTTAGCTTGGCGCGTTACCTCTCTCGCGATTCTTTGAGGGAATTAAAAAAAAAAAAAAAAGGTTCCGTCCAGCATTTTCTGTTCCCGTGTCTTTACATTTGGACCTATTACCTATTCTGCATTGTGCTGTAGCACTGGACAATGATAGAAGAATATCTGTCCCACCTGCGCCCACAGATCTACCCACAGCTCAGCGCACACGGCTCATGTCCAGCTGATTCGCTTTTAGCTGACATTACCCAGCATTCTCGGCTCTCTGCCAGGTACTGATGTGATCCTCAGTCCCTTGTCAGTTGGCTAAGGAGTCAGCTGTGCCAAACTGAACTATCCAGACTGAACAGCCATTTTATAGGGACATCTCTCTGATAACTTGGCAAAGGTGGCAAGCATCTTAGAGGTGGTTTACGGAATTCTGTGAACTCAGAGGACTCAGATGTGTATGTCAAGGTTTTTTAGCCTTCTAGAGCTTTCTTTGTGATTTACAGTGCTTTGGCATTGATACCCAAATGGCAACAGGATGAACGCTGTGAACAACAGAGCCTTTATTTATGTACAATCTGATTTAATGTTCATTGTTTTTTTTTTTTTTTTTTTCACAGCCTCGTTGGCTGTTGTGTTTAATTTTCCAGAAAGGAATGTGGAGTTGAAATCAAAGGGCTGTCGAGCAAGCTGAACCTAATTCGAGGACAAAGTGCTTATTTTAAAATAAGTGCCTTGTCACTCAGGCCTTTTCAGTATTATCACTCAAAAGTATCCATGAGTTATTCAGCTACTTGTATAAACAGAATACATTACATGCATGTGCTTAATTTCTCATTGGATACCGATTCCAAGACGAATAAAGTTCAGAGGTAATTTGCGGTATGACTTTGGAAGACTATCACCACTGGTAAAACCCCCTCCAACACAAGTTTGGTGATGTTTCCACTGTTGTTTTGTTTTCCCTGATTTCATCATTCACATCCAAAATGATCTCATCCAAGTGTGTGTGTGTTTTTTCAGTACATCCTCCCACTTTCACTGTTACAAAGAGCGTGAATCACTTTGCTCATAAGCAAATGTGATCATACCCTGTTTACCATCCACACGTGGGAGAGGTGTTGTTTTTTTCGAGCTCTTGTCGTAACATATCAATCTGTGCCAGTTCGTCTTATCAGATGCAGGCGTGGCGGCAGTTATTCACCCTGGTGCGAATAACACAGGGAATCATGCCGCTAATTAGCCGACCGCACAATGGGAGCGATTGTGCTATCCTGCAACAACAATCTGCTCGTTAATTTCACAGAGCGAAAGCCCCGGCGCAAATATTATTGGGTGTTATGAGGGCTCAGCTCTGTGCTTGTCCTTCCTTAGTGGGTGCAAAAAGGCAGGGTTTTTTTCCTCGTTGAGTCAAGAGTCAAGAGAGATTTTATTGTCAGCCCATCTGTATACAGTAGGGTTGAAATAACGTTTCCTTGGGACCCATTGTGCTACACTCAGTCACTTGAATAAATACATTGAAGCACCACGTGTTGGCATTTGATGCAGTGTATGTGCTTGCTTGGGCAGGCATTTGGCTTTTTGGTGCCGCACGCAACCATGGTGCTTCATCGCGCCAAGCCACGCACTAAGTTTCACAATGCGCTCTAGGAACGGCGAGCCACTGACAAATAAACAGCAAAAAGACGCTGTTGGATGTTTGTTCATTCGATCTGTTTAGACAGATCTGTCTCAGCTGTTTACGTGTGGTGAGAACGAACAAAGGTTGCGCGCGATGATCAATCACACGGTCTTCCCAGTCAGCTCTGGGTCGTCTGGGATGAAAACGTTCAGATGTCGCGGCGCTCGTCCTGGCGGGGTCTCGGCTGATCGCTGGACGCGCGGAGGCGGCCTCGCCCTCGTCCCCCTCTCCCTCTCAGATGTGCGCCACCTGTCGACGGGACTTTCCGACGGGTTGGGGTTGGGGTTAGGGGGCAGCAGCCCTGTCGTGGTGTCGGACTTGCTTGGCCATGCCCTCCTCCTTTCTGCTGCGCTTGGCCAAACCCCGCTCTGCTCTGCTGGGCGCAGGGTGAGAGAGGGAGGATGTCGTACTCGGTGTCAGCGGGGTGTCATGTTGCTTCCCAGAACAAAAGGGGAAAGGAACAAAAAAGCGGATCGCTTCACAATCGTCAGAGAAGTCTCCCCCCGAAACTCATTGCTGCATGACCCGCCCCACGCCCATTGAATGATTCAAGCTGATCTATTTCTCATCTGAAAGACCACTTAATTTGTGGAATCCTTATTCCTATGAATGCTGGGATACCACAGCCGTGCTTGTTCCTTATCCGTGCCAGATAGCCGCAGCTTCATCTGTGATCTTCCTCTCCCCGTCTGCTGAATATCACAATCAACCATAGAGAAGTGCCCTGGGTACTTTTTCCTCTGAAACGCTCATCGTGAGAGATTATTATTTTAATGCAGAGCATACAGTGCAGTGAAGTGCCATGGAGCAGGAGCTTTGTATGGCATCCCCTAGTCTGGGAAACGTTTTTTTTTTTTTTTTTTTTTAACACTTCTGAATGTTCAGCAAATGGAAGTGGGTAGTTGGAGCGTTCCACTCACCCACTGGCCATGGAGGGCCGGGGGGCGGAGCTTTTGGGCCTGTCTGTGGTTTTGAGCGCCTTCAATGCTGCCTGTCTCAGCCGCGCATGTCCGTCTTTCAGCAGGGACCGCACCGCGGAGGGCGTCTGACATTACTCCTTTTCGCCCGTTTCCTTGGGACCCCCCCAGTATTCTAAATAAGAGGAGAAATTGTGCTCTGTAAGTGGTTGGTTCGTTGCACAGTGCACTGTACAATAAGTTAACAGATGTTGTTCAATAAACTGCTGAGAGTACAGAGAGACTAAAGCATTTACTGTGGTCACAGAGAGTAGACACATTTGAGTGAAAGTGTGAATTTAAACGTCTTACTGAGTCTTTGGTTCCTGGATTTTTCTTTCTTTTCAGATTTTGTAGTTTAATAGAACGGTATTTCACGAGGATGAAGGCATATTGACTGGTAAAATGTTACTGGACACACTGTAGATTGTGTTGCATAGTCCGAAATGTAAAGCTTTAAAAAAAGGAAACAAAAACAAATACATTTTTAAATTTTAAGTAAAGTGTTAAACAGTAGAAGATCTGGTGATCTTTGATGCGACTCTGTGTCGATCAGAGAGGCAAGTCTTATAAAGTAGTTCCTTCCAGCAAATCTGTCCAGGGCGCAATGCGCCGCCCGACAATCAGATGGCAGCAGTGAGCCACTGAGGCCGCCCGCCCCTGCTCACGGGCTCCCGAGATCCCGAGTGGCGGCAGGCGACTTCTCCCCCCAACCCCCCCAGCCTCCCGGCCAACCTTCCCCAGCTGCAGACCTTTTTAAGAAAAGGCAAATAAAGCCAGAGAGGCTGTGAGAGGAAAGCAGGGCCCCGAGGAGGGCTGACAGAGTGGCGGCGGGCACGCGAGAGAGAGAGAGATTGATGCCGGGGACTATGATGCACACGCCCTGAGGAAGGGGTGACCAGGGTAAGAGCAGACACAGGAGCGGTGCCTGGGGGTGCTTTAGGGAGAGGGGGCTTTGAAGGCAAGTTAGAAAGTCCCTCCCACCAGCTGCGTAGGGGCGGGGCAGGGCAGGGCAGGGCACGGCACGAGAGGGTGGGGGGATGTGAGAGGGCGGTGCGGGCAGGTGTCCCCCTCGCCGGGACTGTGGGCATTTCTGCAGATTCTCCACTCGCCGGCTGGTGAAGGAGGAGGAGGAGAAAGAGGAGGAGGCGCAGGCCCTGCGTGTCTCATTCTCAGTCAAGCAGGTCCGCGAGAGGAAATGTCAGTCTGTGAATGAGGCGAGTGTAGCTCTGGGAATGTTTGTCAAGCTTTTTTTTTCTCTGGTGTCAGCATTTTTCCCCCTTTCTCTCCTTTTCTCTTTCTCTCTTTCTTCCTCGGCCTGTCGGTGGTGTAGAGGCAATGCGCCCCCACATTGGGGGCCAAATTTAGGGCAGGCGCTGGGCCTTGGAATGGTATTGCTGCTACTCCAGTGATTTAACGTGGTGTGGTATGCCTGCAATGGTAGCCTGCCCCACGCCCCCAACCCCCACCCCAGCAGCACCCATGAATAAACAAATAAAGCATCCTTGCTTTTAATTATCCCTGGGCCGGGCTAACACTGCAGGCTGAGCTGATAGAGCAGTAACCAGCTATTATACTAAATATTTAGTGTGTTGCATAGCTGAGGCTGTAGCTACGGATTCCTAAGGGCATTTTGGCTTTCGAAAACTAAAACAATTCCTTAAGAAATGCTGAATTTATTAATAACCTCAAGGCAGCGAAAGAAGAAATAAGATCAATAATAAAATCTGATAACACTCGTTGGGTGATTGCCCGGAGGGGGGCCTTTCGTTCTTGGATAGGGCGGGTACTAGCTGTTTTACCGACCGAGGAAATAGAGACGTGTTATGTTGATGCCATCTTGAAATATTTATTAGAGGTGGCATTATACGGTGATTGAGATTCTTTAACCAGCAGCTTCAAGCACCGCCATATTTCTTCTGTTCTGGATGGATGCCATGGTATGTTCACTTTCCCAAATGGCGTTTGAAATGTTACTCGTATAAAGTGCTTAAATCAATGGGACATGACAACAGTCACTGTATATGGCTGTATAAATCTACCTGCTTGTTACTGTGCATTTAGAGCTGTTTGTAGTTCTAGTTCTACACTAGCAACACCATAAACTGGTATGTTTTGCCCATGTGACTTACATTTTTTTTTTTTACCTTATTGTCATTTAGCAGATGCTCTTATCCAGAGCGACTTACATAGGTTACCATTTTCATCCATTTATACAGCTGGACATTTATGAAGGCAATTGTGGGTTAAATATCTTACCCAAGGGTACAGCAGCAGTGCCCCAGTGGGGGATCTAACTAGCGACCTTTCGGTTATAAGCCCTGCTGCTTACCACTATGCCACATTACTGTACTAAAAACATGTCTACAGGTTTCCACCTGGCTGAGACTCCCACCTGACACTGGCTGGTTCCATGTTCCATTTCCCTGGAGTGTTAACCTGACTCTGTTCTGACTTTGCATGTTTTTGTGTGCCCGACTCATCCAGCTGTTGAGATGGCTCGGGGTTCAAATGATGGGCATTCCAGTTCCCCCCACCTTTTTCTGAATCCATGGTGACTTGGTGTTGTGCGCCAACAGATTCTGAACGCGACGCTGGCTTGAGCCGGCCCCGCTCGATTCCGCCCTCGCCCCCGCGCTTTCATTCTCCCAGACTCGTATTGACAGAGCGCAGTCAAGGGAAACGGGCGTTTGTGCGGCAGAAGTCACACGCTGAGTGATCTGAGAAGTGATCTGCCGGGGAAAACACGCTTATAAAAATACTATCGCTGCTGCTCCCCGGAGAGGTTACCGTTCTGCGGGAAGCAAGCACGCCGCTTCGTCAGCAGCAACAGATGCCTTCAAAACGGGCATTTGAATTTTCCACGTTGTCCATGTTTTAAATGCTCAAGTCCAACCATTTTGGTTGGCTGTTTTTTTTCTTGTTTTTGGTTTTTGTGTTTTTATCGGTCTCCATGGCAGTTCTATACCCTGTTGACAGAGGTGTTGAGAAATCATCCATTGGCACAAAGATCACGCTGACATGTGCGGCTCGGGAGAAGGTGTTGATTCTCTGTGTAAAATTTTGCTTAATTGTTTGTTATCTGATTACTTTAATCCTGGGGTATTATATGGGGGAGAAAAATAAAATGCTTCCCAGGCGATGTTCAGAAGTTAATATCGGTGCCAAAGCTGGCACTGCTTCAAAGTGAAGGTAAGCCTGTGTACAGGAGGATACGTTCAAGGGAAGGCGCAATTCTCAAGCCTTTCCGCACGACTCATTGTGCTTGGTTACTCAGCAGAGTAATACAATTCGCTGGGTGACACCATCGCGGTCTGAAAGACGTCTTTCCCACGATGCACTGTAAATACAGGAGCCCTCAGAGTTTGCCAAAGTGGCAACATAAGGTGCATGTTAAATGTGCTGAGGACCAAAGAGACAAAACAAAATGGACACAAAAAAGTTGAGTGATGGCACCTTAAACATGATTAAATAACAAGTGGTTATGAACTGTGTTCTTCAGTCTGCAAAGCAGAGCTGTTAGAACTCTTGACCACTTCGCTGTAGTCATCCAGAATACTTATTATTTTGACAAGACATGGCCAACCTTTAAGAAACAGAATTGGACATAAGAAAAAAAGCTTTATTCATGTCAGGGTTTTCAATAAAGCAACATAATGTTTGCTGGCAGGCCTTCTTAGAACCATAACACTTACAAGTAGATAGCGCTCATTGTATTATGGGAAACTTCCCCCCTTTGTTTGGTTTACAAACTCAGGCTCTGGTTCAAGCGCTGCGAAGATCTTTAAAGCTTTCAGGTTACCGCAAGCACATGATTCCTGAATAATTAGCCATTAATTCTGGCCCCCCCACCACCTGTGGTTGAACAGACAGCTAGGAGCAAGAGAAAAAAAAACACGACTCCAATGTTGACAGCTCACTCAGTGAATGTGGCCGAAGACGCAGGTATTGAACAGGTGGGAGTGTTTCCTGTGTCCAGTTTTCACCTTCCCACATCATTCAGCACTAAAGCCAGTCTGAATGAGATACGGCTGTTCACACAAGGCCTCAACAATCAGCACTATAACCGGTAACGGTTTCTTAGCCTTTGATTCACTGTAATATCTTCCTCTGCACAGTAGTTTACCAATTAAAGCGGGCCTGTTTGCCCAAGTGATTTGTTTTGAGTTTGTTTTCCGATTCTGTTTAAAAAAAGGCTGTCCGTAGGCTGACAGTGATTGGATGCTCATTAGCATAGCTGTGATTTGCGGTACTCACAGCGTTGGAGGTTTTAGCAGAGGAAACGTTTGTGTAAACCGTGTATCTGGAATAGAGGCTGCAGGTAACCACACAGTTCTGCACCGACTGGCCTATTCTTAGAGTGTTATTCATTTATCGTTTCACTTTTCTCCATCGGTTTTGCTAGGGCTACCCGGGTTAAGTTTGTGAGGCAAGGTGGTTCCTGTTTGGGGGGGGTCAGGGGGAGGATCTCTCAGAGACAGTTTGCATGTCTTGTGAACAGAAGTGATCTGGGTTTTTGCCAACTAAGTGCCTGGATTCTGGATGAGAGTGTCCAACTCGCACTGCTATTGATTATGGTGGAATGTGTTTTCTCTGCCATTGTTTGCAAGGTGATTAATTTTGAAGTGACAGATGGATTTGAATTTGGTGAAACCTCCAAACTCCTGCATTATTAACGCGGGCTTCTTTTGTGCTCGAGTGAAGCTCGTCTTTTCTGATTGTTTTATACCCCTCGGTCAGATGCGCTGAGACCTGTTTGTGCCTGTCTGAGTGCATAGTCACAGTGTACACCTGGACATCAAGGGATCGTCATGTTTAACCAATGTAATAACCTTACCACTGAGTAACAAATTGAATCAAGTATTTTTTCAATTTCAGTACAAAGTTGCTGATGACGTACAGGTAAAAATTACACCACAGTGGTTTTTTTTTTTTTTTTTTTTTTTAAAGTGGCTGTTTGAATACAAACCTCCTCCATGACTCAGTGATGAGTGATTCAGTAAGGATGTGTGATTTTATCTTAATAACTTCAATATTATTTATGCTATTATCATGTAATACATTTCATTACAGTATTGGCATTTAGCAGATGTTCTTATCCAGAGTGACTTACATCAATTACATGTTATCCATTTATATAGCTGGATAGTTACTGAGGCAATTGTTGGTCATGTACCGTGCCCAAGGGTACAGCAGCAGTGCTCACATGGGGAATCGAACCTGCAACCTTTCAGTTACAAGTCCTGCTCCTTAACCACTATTCTACACTGCCACCCCAATATATTATGTCAATGTTACACAGTATACACTGTGCTGTATGTTACACAGTATACACTGTGCTGTATGTTACACTTAATTGTATATTATTTCAGACAGTATAGTGAATTTGAACATAGTCAAAGTATATCTAGACAGTGAGTATACCGAGTTTGGATCTATTCTATGTATATGCAGACAGTATCATTTTACTGAGTTTGAATTTACTCAGTATTCAGACTATATGGATATATTGAATATGAACATACTCAGCTTGTATGGAAAGCAAAACCCTGTGGTGACAATTTTCCCTGATGGTTAGTTAGCTTGCACTCATATACAGTATGAGCTCAGATGTTCATTATTGATTCCCCGTTAGACTCCATCATACTTTATTATTGAGGCAAGGAGTTTTTTCTCCTCTCTAGGACATCGTTCTCTTGCACCACGCTTGACAGAAAGTCCTGTGCTAAACAGCGGCTCAGATTTAGACTTCACTGTAAGGAAACTCTGGAGTAGCAGGTACAGTCAGTGAAACAGAGCTGCACCAGCATTAAAGACAGAGAGAAGGTGGTCCTGCCATGTTGGACACTTATAATTTCCCGCCTGGAAGCCTCTCTGTCTCCCCTGGACCAACCAGTCTTAGCTTATTTATTTTGTGTTCCATGTTAAATATGGCTTTAAAACACACCTGAAAAGGTGTTTCTCCATCTCGCTCGCATCATTAGGCCTTAACCCATGACACAGAGGTGATAACTGGCTGAGTTGACTGAAGGCTCTGAGTGCAAGGCTCCAACAGGGCTGTCCTGCTTAAGATGGCTTCACACAGCAGCCACATGGGGAGCACTGTGCTCCAGCCACTTCAGCGCATGCAGCTGGCCTGCAGGTCGACAGTCCTTGGATATTTTACCTCAGCATGAGCAAGGTTGGAGTAATTACTATTGCAGTTTGCATCACGATGACTATAGTGACTAAACACAGTTGCATTTGTTGAAACCTGCACACACTACAGTGCTTCATGTGCCTCAAAAAAAAAAAAAAAAACTTTACAGCTGAAGGGTAATTGTTTTTGCTTCCTTCTTCTCTTTTTAATTAATTTAGTAGGGAAATTTCTCAGAGTTTCCAACTTCTAACTCTTTTGGTATTTTATCTTTGCATATAAAGCATCCCAAGTATGTGTGAGGGACGGCTTTTGTTTTTTAATTGAAGCAGTAAATCAGACGTACCTCGGCTGTCATTCCTCAGAAATCACTCTGGGCGCTTTTTATCTGCGGTTCACAGGAACCGAGACAGACGGGTCTTTATTCTGAACAGTCAGATCGCACCCGCAGTTACATCACCCTGATCGCATTTAGGCAACTGCGGCGTAAAGATCACTGCACCGCACTGATGGGCCTACTGAGGCGGGGGTGTGCTCAGCACCTGCGCACTGAGGGAGAGAGAGAACGAGCATGAGTGTCACCACAATC